>OY992887.1:84235344-84660342 GCA_963921405.1 Cepaea hortensis
ATCCGCCAAAAGAAAAATGCTGACATCGGTGCTAGGAACTTGTACAGAAAGGACATGCAACTAACTTTCCCTCAGAAAACTTGTGGATAAAAGTGAGCTAGAACCATTCTTACCCGGGAAGGTTAACCCGGTCAACAAATGCCCGCAGAAGTCGGATGTGTCGGCCTAACGGCGCAAGAACGCAGCTCTGCTGTAAACAGGCACAACGCAATCACGTCCGAAAAAAAACTCCGGATGAACGCAGAAGAAGAAGAGGAAGAAGAACCATTCTTACAAATAACACAAATAAAAGTAACGACAGAAAATATTGTGTATCGGTAGTCTTCTGCTTCTTTTGTTCGCTTGTATCGGTCGTCCCCTTAGAAGACAATATTGTCATCTGTCATCCCTAGAGCGGGTTTGAAAATGGCTAATTAGACCACGTGACCCCGGAAATGATGACAAAGACGACTCTGATCTGAGTAAGGGTCAATTTCGAAGTGACAGCCTCACTATTTTACCCGGATTGGAATCGATGAAGCGGCAAGATATGTTCTAGACAGCTGGAATAAATGCCAGGATGTACTGGATAACCAAGTGGATCTTCTGTATCCTGACTTTCTCTGCGTGTTTCACGTCATCTTGCTGTCTGAATTTACTGCGGATTTCTAGATTTCTCGAATCAACGCGAGGTTTCGTCGTGTTTTATTAGGGCTTGTTGGTCAAGCAAAGAAAGGTAACACTGTAATCTATCATGCATGTCGTAAGAGCCGATTTGGGAGGGTTGGCATGGTTCATCCCATAGAAATCTGTCGGTGCAAAATCCAACCAACAATGAGCAAGTTCACAGGTAGGAGAGCTTGTTATTAGTTTATTCCGTATATGGCACGCCTTCATAAAGTGTAGATTCCTCGATTTTGAGCTGTTCCGTGTATGGTACGCCTCAATAAAGTGTAGATTTCTCAATTCTAAAATGTTTTATGTATGGCACGCCTCCATAAAGTGTAGATTTCTCGATTCTGATATGTTTCGTGCATGCCACGCCTCCATAAAGTGTAGATTTCTCGATTCTGTGATGTTCCATATATGGCACATCTCCATAAAGTTTTGCTTTCTCGATTCTGAGATGTTCCATATATAGCACGCTTCCAAAAGTGTAAACTACTCGATTATGAGCTGTTGTCTATGTATGGCACGCCTCCGTAAAGTTCAGATTTCTCGATTCTAAGTTGTCCCATATATGGCACGCCTATATAAAGTGTAGATTTCTCGATTCGTAGTTATTTCATATATGGCACGTCTCCATAAATTGTAGATTCGTCTATTCTGAGGGGTTTGTATGTGTCAGCGTGTTGGAGAATAGAGACAGGACATATAGAGGACAAGGGACATAATAGAGACAGGACATAGGCAGGGATGCAGAGATGTCATCGACAGGACATCTACAGGACCACAGAGATATGAGAGACAGGACATAGGTAGGGACGCAGAGATTTCATAGACGTGACATCTACAGGACAATAGAGATATCAGAGACGGGACATAGGCAGGGACACAGGGATGTCATAGACAGGACTTAAACAGGACAAGACCCAACTATAAAAAGAGGACACAAGTCTACGGGACTCCGTCCTGGAGTGACCGGACAGCCTTGCACTGAAGGACCCGACACAACACGAACGGACAGCAGTATTACGTGACTGTTGAGACAGCCCGACTGTCCCGAGACACACGGGGTCCAGTACCACGTGACCAATAGGCCAGCGTGAGGAGACTCAGACTGAGACTAGACGTCTTAGGGGAAGGACGCATGTGTTTCGAGGAGCGAGTGTATAGATTTTGCGAGAGAGCTAGCTGGCGTTCCCATGTTAAAGACAGCGAGTATTGAGTGCAGGGTTTTTTGTGTGTGATTGCCTGAGTGCTATAATTGTTTATTAACTAGCACGTTTGTATATATTGATGATGTATTGAATTAACCGCCCTATGTGCGCATCTTGATGGTAATCAGGTTCTACTGAATAAATGTTTGTTACCACATGCAAGGTTGATATTCTTGAGTGCATGTGAAGGATCTCAGAATGCCTGTGTTTGTATGAGACGTTGACAGTATGGCACGCCACCGTGCAGGTTACTCGATTTTAAACTGATGTCATCATTTGCTTCCTAGATTCTAAACTGTTCCATGTATCACAGTCGTTCATTTAGTTTACTAGATTCTAAACTCTTCCATGTATCACAGTCGTTCATTTAGTTTCCTAGATTCTAAACTGTTCTATGTATGACAGGCGTTCGTTTAGTTTCCTAGATTCTAAACTCTTCCATGTATCACAGTCGTTCATTTAGTTTCCTAGAATCTAAACTGTTCCATGCATGGCAGGCTTTTATTTAGTTTCTCATATTAGAAACTATTTTATGTATGACACGCATTAATATAGTTTCCTACATTATAAACTGTTCCATGTAAGACAGATGTCATATAGTTTCCTAGATTCTAAACTATTCCATAAATGATAGTCGTCCTTTGTTTCCTAAATTAAACCCTCTAAACCTTTTGATGATCTGTAGCTGTGAAATTTATTTGTTGATAAATATGTTTTGTGCTTATTGCATGTCTACTCTGATATTTCAATATTTCCATGCTGTGGCTAAAATCCCAAGATAAGTGATAGTCGCTCAACAAGAATTTAACTGTTTGATGTTGGTGGCCAGTGTTCTTCTAAATCGCGTAGGTGTCTATTTTACATGTCCATGCGTCAGACAGATTCTTTGGCCTTGAACCGGTTACATTTGCAACATAAGTCAATCCAACTACGTAAAAGAACTATTTCTGAATCCTATTCTGAAAAAGCGATAACAAGGATTTTCACCATCTCCGGGCGGGCGAATCGCATACAAACTATGGAGTCAGCGAGATCGAAATCGGCAGATCTAACGAGGGACGCGTCTCTACTTCTGCTCCAAGCCAATTTGTCTGGTAAAGAAAATCGATTTCGCCCTTAGGAACTGTTAAATCTACTCCGAGAAATAAGGTTCTTCAACATCCTAATGGCAGATAGCAGGAGATAACTTTGTCAACATTGTTATTCTGCCTCGCATCCACTGTAAACTCTGTGTTTATGTCCCTTGTTCACAACTGTTTCAGAATATTATCTATCTATCTATCTATCTATCTATCTATCTATCTATCTATCTATCTATCTATCTATCTATCTATCTATCTATCTATCTATCTATCTATCTATCTATCCGTCCGTCCGTCCGTCCGTCCGTCCGTCCGTCCGTCCCGTCCGTCCCCGTCCGTCCATTACCATATTAATATCCGAAATAAATGTGATTCGGTCACTGGATTATTAATCTGTGGCTGGAGTGGGCCTTTATTATACGAGGGGGTTTCGAATGAAAACCTTTAAAGTGTGATAGAAATTACATTGCCATTGTCTTGTAATCTGTCAATATTGTTATTAAGGATGTCAAGAGCGTTTAGCACTTGTTATCACGGTGCCGACGAACACGGTGACGTCATTATGACAGTTTAAATATGGCCGCCCCACTTTTGACATGCACCAAAGAGAAGCAGCGGTCTGTTATCCTTTTTTGATCAGTGAAGGAGTTAAACCAATTCACATTCATCGGCGAATGAAGGTCCAGTATGGCGAAGCATGCTTGTCAGTCCAGCAACAATTTCATCCATGGAGTGGGAAGTTTTAAAGCGGCGTGACTTCTGTGAAGACGTACGGCAAGTGAAGCATGAGTGGTTACACACGCGACCAAGAGAAGTTTTTTTTTTCCCTACAGAAATCCAAGCACTTTAGCAACGTTGGAGGAGTTTAACTGAACGCAGTGGTGACTACATCGGAAAAATTGATACATTTGTTCTTTACTTTTTCAGAATGTATTCACACAACAACAACAACAACAAACATTTAAGGTTTTCAGTAGAAGAGCCCCTCGTAACTTGTCTTCTCATGATGAACGGGGTAGAGGTAACGGGAAAACGATTTCAAACTCATCTCTTAAATGTCAGATCTGCCCGCTCAGACCTACAAGAGCAGTCTGCTTCCGTGCGGCAACGCCCGCGACCAACTCCTCTCCTGTTGGATGGCAGGCTGGTTTAGATCCGGTTTTATTTCCACCATCTATCTTTCTCTGGCCTGTGAACCTTGAGACGATCAAGTCTGCATCATGTAATATTTTCTGCTGGACTTCATTCGTTAACATGTCGGTGTTATCTTTCACCGGGCAGACAGTGTTAGTGAGATCATAAAACAATGAATAATATCAGAGAGAGAGAGAGAGAGAGAGAGAGAGAGAGAGAGAGAGAGAGAGAGAGAGAGAGAGAGAATGTGTCGGTGAGAGAGTTTAAGAGTGTTTTGAAGAGAGAGATCGTTTAAGAGTGTGTGGGAGAGAGAGAGAAAGTGTGTGTATGTATGTGAGTGTGTGTGTGTGAGAGAGAGTGTGTGTGAGAGAGTGTGTGGGACAGAGAGCGAGTGTCTGTGTAAGAGAGAGAGTGCATGTGTGTGTTTAAGGGTGTGTGAGAGATAGAGTTTATGTGTGTGTGTGTGTGTGAGAGAGAGTGAGTGAGAGAGAGTGAGAGAGGAAGGGGGGGGGGGGGGGGGGGGGGATTCCGTAAAAGTTGCACTGTAGATCCGAATAACACTCTGACAGAGAACTTACGACCTTGGCAGGGCGAGGTAGGCGGTGTGGCCATTTCGCCAAGGCAACCTCAACTCCACCCCCCCCCCCCAGAGTTTTACGACACAAATTAGGGGGCTTCTTCTTCTTCTTCTTCTTCTTCTTCTTCTTCTTCTTCTTCTTCTTCTTCTTCTTCTTCTTCTTCTTCTTCTTCTTCTTCTTCTTCTCTCTTCTTCTTCTTCTTCTGCTGCTGCTGCTGCTGCTTCTTCTTCTTTTTCTTCTTCTTCTTCTTCTTCTTCTTCCTCCTCCTCCTGCTCCTCCTCCTCCTCCTCCTTCTCGACAATCGCATGTGGTGACGTAAACAAAACAAAATTTCCATCCCAGGAAAATCAAACCGGCTGGCAAGTGCACTCACCACTGCGCTACTTCAGTTCCGCTATCTTCTACTCCCATAGACAATCCCCATAAAGTATTTACCATGTTGTCTTGGTGGTCCCATGGGCTTCCCAGCAGGCAGACTAGAATGTTCATTAGCCAAGTAGCTGTCTGCTGAACCATCCAAAACTCTGGCAGTCGACCCATCTTCAAGACTTTCTTGTGTCTCTTCTCATTTCACGCTTTGACGATCAGTTCCGCGCAGTTAAAAAGGCGTCTTCAGTTACGATATAGAAAAAACAGGAAGTTCCAAATGGCTGTCTAGCCACCAAACCACCGACATGAAATAACTTACTATTGATTTTAGGCACGCAACATGACCAGACTTTTTCACAACCACTGTGGAATTTGAAGAAGGCAGTCTTCACAAAATGGGGTTACATTAACTCAGTGGCTAACGAGTTGGCATGTCGGCATAGTGGGCGTGTATTCGAACCCCCCTCAAGGCAGTAACATTATTAAAATTAATCTGACTTCCTGGATTGAGCCAGCCTGAAATGAGAATAGTTCTTAAAAAAGAAATGCTCCTACTAGCCTTCGCTCTGCTTCTTCTTCTTGTCATCATTCCGATTTCTACGGAGAATTGGTCGAATCAGGGATGCCTTTTCCTACTCGCGTGCACACTCAATACATATTATCGTCTGGATAAGTTTTGAAATTGTTAAAATGCTGCCTGCACTCGAAACTGTTGTCATACTCGTTACGATTTACAATAGCTTTAACATGTGCAACGTGCACTTTCCGTGTTTAATTGCATCCAAGGAGGACAGCATGACTGAATGGATAAGACCACGCGTTATTAAACTTCCGGTGTGTTGATGCCGAGGTAAGGGGTTGAACCCCTACACCGGACAGCTGGAGTAAAATGTTGACTTCTCATCCTTGACTTCATCATCATCATAATCATGTGCCCTGTCAGCTGGAGTAGGCGTTCATGTCCTTCAACTTAAAACACTTGTTTTTCAACCTGATGTGTCACATTGTGTCAGGTGACTCAGTCTGAAGACGTGTCTAATTTCTGAACACATCACTGCACCATTCTTTACTTGGGAAGATACTGAGTGGCTCCCCCCCCCCCCCACACACACACTCTCTCTCTCTCTCTCTCTCACTCTTTCTCTCTCTCTCTCTCTCTCTCTCTCTCTCTCTCTCTCTCTCTCTCTCTCTCTCTCTCTCTCTGTCTGTCTGTCTCTCTCTCAATAATTATCTCAATGAACAACTAGTATAATAAACATGCTTCTATCTTAGCTACTTATAATCGCCGAGCCAAAATTAGTTTTAATGAGTCATGTTTTAATGATTATTGCACATTTTCCATGCATTTTAATTATTATTGTATCGATTGTTGTCGCTGTTGTTTAAGATTAGCTTCGTAAGTGATATATGGATAAAATAATGTATGAGAGCAGGAAGATACAAAGGGCAGATTGTCAGACGGGCCCGCGTGCCCAATTCTAAACTCTTTGAAAATAAAGCTAGCTCTCTCTCTCTCTCTCTCTCTCTCTCTCTCTCTCTCTCTCTCTCTCTCTCTCTCTCTTCTGCCTCTCTCTTCTCTCTCTACTCTCTCGCCCTTCTCTCTTCTCTGTCTTCTCTCTTTCTCCCTCTCTTTCTCCCTCTCTCTCTCTCTCTCTCTCTCTCTCTCTCTCTCTCTCTCTCTCTCTCTCTGTGTGTGTGTGTGTGTGTGTGTGTGTGACTTTTTGCCACATTATGGCTGCAAAGACGTCATTGCCCTGCTCCCATCTCCATCATCGTGTCATGCGATAAGCGTTGGAGGTGATGATTTGTTGATCTCATATCATCAACCGTCTTGGATCAGGTCTGTATTCTTGTCCCGATTTTGTCATGTGGTGGGGTCATCGGGTATGAATCCCTTTGTCTTCACGTGTGTTATTTGTCAATAATTTGTCAAGTTATTTTGTCATCCTCATAACATGTTCAAAACATCTAGACTATCCGCATCTATGGGATATTTATCACTTTGTCTTCACGTGGCTATTTTCGTAAATACTGTTATTTTGGCATTAATTTTTCATTTATTTTTTCTCTTCATAACATGCTTGATTTCCATAATCAAAATACGGTTCTCGTTTCTCTCATGTAGGACTGTCTCTTTAAGTTTTAATGTCCGTTCACTGAGGTTAGCGTGGCCGAATGGGTAAGAGCGCTAGCCTTTAAACATCCTGTGTGCTGATGCCAAGGTAACGGGTTCAACGCCTACACCGGTCAGCTGGACTAAAATATTACCGTCTCGTCCTTGACTTAGGAACGTAAATTACAAATACCTCAGAAGTGGGAGTGGGTTCGACTGATGGCGAGGGACACTGTTAACAGGGAAAGCTAACCCACACGCAAAAATCAGTCCAGGGCTACTATAAGTGGTAGTACGTGTATAGACTTCGCTTCAAAGTGGGCGAATGCATACACAAAGTCTGTCCATGATATGCTAGGCGTTATCCTCAGAAACCACATTTTCATTGTCATTAGATCCAGATGTTTCTTCAGAATGTGTGCGGAGTTGTTCACCTATTCTTGCAGATACTGTGCAAGCTGAACCGTATGTCCCACACTATTGTCCGTTAATCTACTCCTCTAAAATTACGATACTCGGTTTCGAGTTCCCCGTCTTCTAGCATGAAGTGATTTTTCATAATCTAAAGTACTTTAAGAATATCGAGTGGTGACGTGAGGGCATTTCTCATACGCTGTGGTACTGTAGAGGATCGAGACGGTATCACGCAACCATACCCCAAGCCATGTCGAGTTATAATTATGTTTGTTGACGTGAGAAATAAATTCCTCAGTGTCGAGTTATAATTATTTATTTTTCATGAGAAATAAATTCCTCTGTGTCAAGTTGCGATAATTCTGTTTGTTAGCGTGAAAAATACATGCTTCTATGTTGAGTTATAATTCTGTTTGTTAGCGTGTGAAAGAAATTCAGACAAATTCTTCTATCTCGAGTTATAATTCTATTTGTTAGCGTGAGAAATAACTTCCTCTTTGTCGAGTTATAATAATTTTTTTTTTTTTCATAAGAAATAAATTCCTCTATGTCGAGCTACGATAATTATGTTTGTTAGCGTGAGAAAGAAATTCTTCTAAGTAGCGTTATAATTCTGTTTGTTAGCGTGAGAAAGAAATTGTTCTAAGTAGCGTTATAATTCTGTTTGCTAGCATGAGAAAGAATTTCTTCTATGTCGAGTTATAATTGCCGTGAGGAATAAATTAACAAGTATTGTTCGTTGCTTATAGAAGTAAAGGGGGCTATTGTAGTGAAGTGGCTAGCTAGCTTCCCCGTCGGCCTAGTGATCATGTATTCGAATCTGCATTAAGGCGATTTGTTTTATTTTCCATTGCTCCCAGATCAATCCGAGTCTAAAATGGGTATCATGACATGCCTTGGCAAGCATTGGTGACCGGCGTTATATTGGCCACATGACTCATTGCGTGCCGATTCATTCATTCATTCATTCATTCATTCATTCATTCAGTAGCATGTCCTTTGCAGAACCTCGCTCCTTAACAACCGACCGGAAAACCTCTCGATCACATCCGCCACATCCTGCGCCCATCTTCTCTTTGGCCTTCCTCTTCCTCTCTTCCCATGCATATACCCCTCCATTATTGTTCTCTCCAAACTTTCATGACGTTTCAAGTGACCAAAATATTTAAATTGTCTCTGTTTTATCGTCTTTAATAGCCAACCCTCTTCAATATTTAGCTCCTGAAATATGGAGTCATTTGTTCTTTTCTTTACCTAAGATATTCTTAGAACCCGTCTATAACATATGTATTCAATGGCATTTATGCGCTGTTGTTTAGTAAGTGTCTATGTCTCACAGGCGTGTCTTGCAATGGGAAAGGTGCATGCTCTTAAAAATCAAATTTTTGTAGTTCTTCTTCTTCTTCTGCGTTCATCCGGAGTTTTTTTCGGACGTGATTGCGTTGTGCCTGTTTACAGCAGAGCTGCGTTCTTGCGCCGTTAGACCGACACATCCGACTTCTGCCGGCATTTGTTGACCGGGTTAACCTTCCCGGGAGTTTCTTAGGACATTTGACTCTCACTGTTGTAGTGTTATCCCCCATCCCAGCTGGTCCATATAGAACAGCCAAAGACATCCTGGTCAGCCCTTAAGGGAAGGCAGGGGCAGACCATAAGCATTCCCCACCATCCAAGGAGGCTTCATACTTTCAGAGCCGACACACAGCGCTCTGGTACTGGGCTCACCCAAGGTATCGTCACGTCCTGCACATGGCTGCTTAGCCTCACTTCCGTATATTGGGCCTTCCGTTCACCATAGGCTGTTCTTCCGGAAACCAGAAGAATGCAGTCTGCAGATGACATCCACACAGTGAGCTTTCGATTCGGACTTTCCACGTAATGGATTTGCTATCCAAGCAATATTCCATTTCGTGCCACTAGGACACTTTTTCCACCTTTTATGAAGCCCACACAGTGAGCTTTTGGTTCAGACTTTCCACGTAATGGATTTGCTATCCAAGCAATATTCCATTCCATGCCTCTCGGTCGCTTTTGTAACCGACATACCTGTGGTATGAAGTGCAGCAGTCTAAATACTTCTTCATGCACCTTTAAATGTCAACCTGAATGTAGTTAAAGTAAGCTGCGGTCAACTTGAGCTTGTTGATATCTCCATAGAGCTTGTCCTCAAATGAAGCAGGTGTGGGCCAAAATATCTTTCTCTGTTCTGCATATATTGGGCACTCCTGCAGCAAGTGTTTAGCTGTCATTTTACCAGTTCCACAATTACATTCATCGGTATCTCCTATCTTTAGTTTATTGAACAAGTGGTATTTCAGCCTGTTATGTCCTGTGCGGAGTGTGAAGATTGCTACTTGTTCTCTTCGGTCGAGTTTGTAATATGCATCATCCTTCTGGTGGCCTGGTCTGATTCCCTTTTGGTTCTATAAGTGCTTTTTATAAACCTCTTTGCCTCATTATAGGTTATGTCTATGTCAGGCTGTGGTAGTCGTCCACCCTCTTTTGCTAGTCTGTCAGCCTCTTCATTTCCAGGTATACTGCAATGTGATGGGATCCAATGTATTACAACTTTTTTTTGGATTTCTGGCATAGACCATGGAGTGCTGCTCTTAGGTCAGCTAGTTCTGAGCAGTTTTTGCTCTTCAGTATTGAGACAGTTGACTTTGCATCTGTAAAGATAGCTATTTGCTTCTCTTTATTTTCCTCCACCAAGAGCATTTCTGCTGCAGTTTTTAGAGCCTCTACCTCTGCTTTGAAGTTACTTGAAAATTTTCCACTGACTGTGTTTTCTTCACTCCATTTTTTAAATTTAGAAGAATTCCTCCTCCTCCATTTTCTATTGAATTTTTGGCTAATCCATCTGTATATGCATGGGTCCAATTGTTGCTTGGGTAATGTTCTTTTATGTAGTTTAGGGTTATTTTTCTTCTGAAGGTTTCATTCTGAGTGTTCTTTTTTTTCAATACCAAGAATGTTTTCTATCATCTCAGGCAGTTGCTGTTGTCTCCAAGCTGGAAACTTGTGTGCATTGTAAATGGGTTTGACTTTTGATATGTTAAGTATGGGATCTGCCCTAATCTTTCGTTTTGCAGTTTCTACAAAGTTACCACGCTTCAGTCTTCCCTTTCCAAAACCATTAAATCTGTTATACATAGGGTGGTCTGTCAATCTTCTGAATTGTTCTGCTTGTTGCTGGGCTCTGCTATCTCTTCTATCCTCCATTGGTTGTAAACAAGTGATCTTTTCTAGTTCATTAATAGGCGTTGTCTTCAGGCTTCCAGTTATGATTCGCATTCCTTGATTTTGGACTCTACTTATTTTGTTAAAGTTTGACTTAGCTGCTGTTGCCCAAGCTGCAATGCCATATGCCAGTACTGGCCTCACCCGTCCAGTATATAACTTCTTGAGAACTTTCTCATCTGCTCCCCATGTTGTACCAGCAAGCTTTTTCATGATTGCCATTCTTTGCCTTGCTCTTGTTCGATTTTTCTCAACCAGTGTCTTCCATGTCAGGCGACGATCAAAGGTGACTCCTAGATAGTTTGGATTTTCTTCATGGCGCAATATTTTTCCATTCAATACCAGCTTAGGTTGCTGAGTTTTATCTGAGAGGGAGAACACTGTGCATGTTGTTTTCTTCTCACTTATCTTCACTAGCCATGATTTTCACCAGTCCTCTAGCGCTAATAAGGCTTGCTGTATTCTGCTGTTAGCTGTACTAATATATTCTTCAGATGTCCATATGGCTAGGTCATCTACAAAGGAGGATGTGTGTACTCTGGCTGGAAAATTTGCTGTGATGTCATTTATATATGCTAGGAATAATGTTGGTGAAAGAACTCCTCCTTGGGGGACACCTTGCTCCAACAGCATCATTTTGCTGGTTTGTCCTTGTACTTTTGTCCTTGCAGTTCTGTTCTCAAAGTAGTGGCTGATCCATTTATACATTTTCCCACAAACATGCATTTTTGCAGTTTTACTTTCAGTTCTTCCTTCCATACTTTATCAAATGATTTTTCTAAATCTATCCAAACCGCTAGTGTGTGCTTTTTCTCTTGGAAGGCATCCTCTATTTCCTGGGCTATATAGGTTATTTGATCTTCAGTGGATCTGTACTTTCTGAATCCTGCTTGGTGTGGTGTTAAGAGTTGGTTTTCTTCCAGATGCCACATTAGCCTGCCATTGATAATGCGTTTCATTAATTTTCCTACACAGCTAAGTAGACTGATAGGTCGATATCCATTTGGTTCTTCCAGGTCTTTTCCTTTCTTTGGGACTGGTATTAGTATAACTTCCTTCCATGCCTGTGGGACTATTCCTCTCTTCCAGCTGTAATTTAGGACTGCTAGTAGTTTCTTGTTTGCCTTAGTGCCCAGTCCTATTAGCATTTCATTTGTGATTCCATCCTTTCCTGGTGATTTCTTATTTTTTAGGGTATTCATTGCCTGTTCCATTTCTTCCATGGTTAGATTTGCCATCATATATTCTGCTGCTGTCTCTGTATTACTATGATGTATCTGTTTGTCTTTGATTGCTTTCTGGTGTTTGGTTGTAATATCAACGTGGTTTGCACTGGCATAGTGTTCCATTAGTGTATTTGCAGCCTTTTTTCCTGTAAGCAAGGCATTTCCTTGTTTAATTGTTGTTTGTTTGTTTCTAGGTCCTTCATTGTTCATGGCTTTCACTAGTTTTCATAGTTTGTTTCCATCCCTATCAAAATTCAGGTTTTCTGTTTTTTCCCTCCAACAATCTCTTGTTGTTTGATTTACTGTACTTTTACATTTTGCTGAGATGGCTTTGAGAGAGATGTTTGCTTCAGTTGTTTGTTCTCTCTCTGCTGTCTTCCTGGCATCTTCAACTTTGTTCTCCAAAATTTTTAGTTCTTCAGTCCAGTATGGTTTGTAATTTTTCCTCGCTCCTCTTGAAATAGACTCAGTGGCCGCCTGTATTATTGCTCTGTTTAGACTTTCCACCATATCGTGTTGCCATATCGTGTATTTATGTTTTCACAATATTTGTCTGTTAGTATGGCAAATCTGTCCCAATCTGCTCGTTTGTAATTCCAGCGGGGCAAAGGCTTTTGCTCTTGTGGAACATACTCCATATTCATTACAAGCTTGATTGGTCTGTGGTCACTACCTGCTAATTGGTCAAGCACATCGCGATCGATTTTGTGGAGGATGTCGCCTGTGCAGAAAGCTAAGTCTGGAGTAGAAGTGGTAAACCATCTTCTGGAGTAGAAGCTCGGTGTGTCATCCGCTTTGTTGAGTAGATGAAGATTTGAGTCTATTTCCCAGTCCTCCACTTCATCTCCTCTTTTGTCAGTATCTGGGTATCTCCATCTTTCTGAACGGCTATTAAAGTCTCCGACATTTATGGAGTTTGTGTCACTTATTTTCATTTTGAGAGTGTAAGGTCCTTATCTGCTGGGCTATACAGATTGTAAATTCTTATTTTCACGTCCTTTATCATTATATCAACATATCTGAGCATATCAACACCTATAATTTCCGTTTGGTTGTCAAAGATCACAGATACTTCGCTGCAAGGTATTGTATTTCGTGCAAGTATTAGAACTCCTCCTTTGTGTCCTTCGCGGTCGAAACGTGTAGCCTGATATCCTCTGACTGAGAATTTGTGATTGGCGTTGAGGTTGTCTCTTGAATGCATGCCACATCTATTCTATCTTTATGAAGACGATTTGTTAGGGAGACTTTCTTGTTATAAACTCCTTCGGCATTCCACTGTAGTATGTTGAGTGTCCGGGGTGTTTGGTCAATAGTTCTTAACCTACTCCTCTGTGCCTTGACTCCACAGCACAAGGGAAGGTGACCACCAGTAGTCATGGGTGGACCCCCTCGAGGCAGGGGGCCCGGCACTATCACCGCCTGATGTGACTTCGCGAGATTAGCACCATAACGATTAATTTTAATTTGTGACATCATGAATAAAGTTACGTTGCACTGCTTTGTCAAGCCTGTGGCTCAGTACATCCGATTTCGACAAGCATTTATTCGGGGTGCTTTCCTTAGCCTTTGACTGTCTCCAGTCTACCTACAAGGCAGCAGGTTTGTGTGTCTCTTCGTCTGGTCCCTCTCCCTTGACCTGTCCGACATGGGTGACCCTACCAGTAGCTGTGCTACAGTCGGCATAGCTCTTGGGGTCATTGGAACGCGCAAGCCCCTCCACCTCGTCACGGTAGACACACGGCAGAGGGGATTTTTGTAGTTCTATCTGTCCCACTCCGTAATTTATTCAGTTGTTTTAGTCTTTGAAGTGCAATTGATAGTCGTCGTTTAATTTCTTGCATTGTGTCACCATTGTTGGTAATCAAAGACCCACGATATTTAAAACGTTCCACCACCCCCAATCTTACCTCATTAACATATATTTCTTTCTCCCTTCCTCCTTAGTAGTTTTATCTGTATGCATTATCTTTGTTTTTGCTATGTTGAGTGCCGATTGCTTTATGAAAATATGCGGGATAGCATCATATACGAGGAGTGTCTGATCGAGTGGGTAGAACCCCGGGCTTCCATACTGGAGACCTGGATTTGATTTCCTCCGTAAGGTAATGGATTTTTGTTTTCTTTCGTGAGCAAAATTAAAATCCTAATTTACACATGGCAACATATCTACAAATTGATGGGAAAGTCATTTAGACTTATAAAAAACATATATTGGAAACAACAAACTGCCAAAAGGATTGTTAATGAAGTTGGTCAATATCAGCCTATTAAGAGAGGTGTGAGACAGGGATGTGTAATGTCTTCAGATCTTGTTTCCCTGTACAGTGAAAATATTTTCAGAAACGTACAAGATATGAAAGGAATTATCATTGGAAGAAGAAACATTAATAACATTAGACATGCAGATGATACAGTATTTATTCCAGACAATGAGCAGGATCTGCAACATTTAGTAGATGCGGTTGTTGCACACAGTGAACAACTAGGGTTAGTCTTAAATTGTAAGAAGGCACAGATTATAGTCGTCGCTAGGAAGAACGAAATACCACAATATAATATACAAGTACATGGGAATATTCTTAAATAAGTGAATCAGTACAGTTATCTCATAACATCTGATGGGAGATGCTTTGAAGAGATTAGAACAAGAATCGCCATGGCGAAGGTAGTCTTTTGCTAGATGAAAAACATACTGACCAATAAAAAGATGTCATTTGCGACTAGAAAAAAAGTGTTGAGGTGCTACATGGAACCTGTACTTTTGTGGACAATGAGCAGACACAATGAAAAACATCTGATGGCTGCGGAAATGTGATTTCTGATTAAAATGTGAAGAATACCATGGACAAACAGAAAAACCAATGACCACGTCCCACAAGAAACAAATGAAAACCGCAAACTGATTAGAGAAATTAGACGTAGACAGTCAAACATTTTTGGTCACGTTATGAGAAGAAATGAATTGAAGAACTGGGTGACGACTGGCAAGATCGGGCGGAAGAGACCAAGGGGAAGGCTAAGAAGTAAATACCTGGATGGCTTGGCCACTTGGTATGGTCGAGACAGGAACACGAAGCTGATCCACGACTCTGGTGATCGAGTTAGATGGCAAAACATGACCGCCCACGCTTATCGGCATGGCGCATGATGAATTAATTAACCTACACATTTCTCGGCGACTACACTAACCAGTCAGTCTTAATTCTCAGGCTCAAGACCCCCATTCCTACCAGCTTAATATACTCAGTGCGCCCCAAAGCGTGTAACATGGTTCTTTAATTTGTACATTTAAGTATTTAATGTATCAACGTCCTTTGCCGGAAGACTTTGCGAAGGTAGCCTTTTGCAAGATGAAAAACATACTGACTAATAAAAAGATATCAAATGAAACGAGAAAACGAGTGTTGAAGTGCTACATAGTACCTATAATTTTGTATGGATGTGAAGCGTGGACAATAAGGAGTCAAGCTGAAAAACAGCTGATGGCTGTGGAAATGTGGTTCTGTGGAAAATACAAAGAATACCATGGACAGATAGAAAAACCAATGAACAAGTCCTTCAAGAAACAAATGAAGATCGTAAACTGATTAGAGACATTAGACGTAGACAGTCAAAATTTGTTGGGCATGTTATGAGAAGAAATGATTTGGAGAACTTGGTGACAACTGGCAAGATCGAAGGAAAGAGACCAAGGGGAAGACCGAGAAGTAAATACATGGATGGCCTGGCCACGTGGCATGGTCGAGACAGGAACACAGAGCTGATCCACGACTCTGGTGATCGAGTGAGATGGCAAAACATGATCGCCCACGCTTATCGGCATGGCACATGATTGATGTCCTTTGCCGGACATTGCGATCACCTCCAGGATGTTCTAGGCAATTGTAATTTCGAAGTTTGATATTGTTGCAAAATTTATATCATCACCTTCCACTTTTGCCGTCAAGTGTTTAGAGGAGCAATGGGTAACGTTCCAGCGCCCCATGGGTAGCAACGGATAGTGTCGTTTCATTTGATTGTACAATGAAAATTTATATAACTGATGAAATGTTATTCAAATATTCTAGTGGGTAGAGCTTGGATGAAGAAAAATTAAATCATTCAAGTATCTACATTTAGTGGATATGTGTATATGCATGCGGATGAGTGGTTCAATAGGTTTGTGTGTGTACGTGCGTGTAAAAGAAGGCTAAGGCCACCATTCTAAATCTCTTACATTAATAGTACACGCTTTTGAAAGGAAAATGTTAAAGATTTATAACCAGGGCACAGCGTAAGAAATTAATTTAGGGAAAGTACTGGCCTTGAATTCTGGCTTCCCGCCATAAACACTTGAAAATATCGATCCCAAATATGGCTTCCCGCCCTGTAAGAATAGATTGTTATTGTACCCGACATCTCATGTTTTACCAGATGTGTGTCATCCGATACGTTCGAAAAATTAAATTTCTACAGTATCGACCAGCGTTCGGAGAAGACAAAAAAGGGAGAGAGAGAGAGAGAGAGAGAGAGAGAGAGAGAGAGAGAGAGAGAGAGAGAGAGAGAGAGAGAGAGAGAGAGAGAGAGAGAGAGAGAGAGAGAGAGAGAGAGAGTATCAATTACTGAAACATTCTTGAAGCTGTGATATGAGAAACACATTCTCTTGTATTGATTGAGAAGTTGTCATCATTTAAAGACACCATCTTAATAGTAGCCAGTCTCTCTGGTCGAGGAGTTAGCAGCTTTCTCCGTAACCCCGAATACTCTCGTGGTTGACGTGAGCGCACGAGAATTGGAAGCGGTTCGAGTCGCGCCAGTGACTTATGAGAGTATGGTCGCTCAGAAAGCAATGGCAAACTACTGAGCGTAATCTTGCCAAGAAATCAACAATCAGCTGAAAGATGCTGATGTTGACAGCGATGTCCTGTAAAGGATATGTAAAACATTTATTTATCTTGAAATTAACACGTCAGAACGATCTACGAGAAATGATAGATACAGTGGTTGTAGAAAATGAACTAATAGTCCTTAGTTTGAGTAAAAGAAAGACAGAAGTCATGGTGATATCAAAGAAACTGATTGTGCCTAAATGTGCAATTAAAGTAAATGACGTTATTTTGAGGCAAGTGCAGAAATTCAGATAATTAGGCAAATGGATAATATCAGATGGAAGATGTATCACTGAGATAAAACACAGAATAGGACAGGCAAAAACTGCATTCTATCAAATGAAGATCGTTTTGTGCAATAAGTCATTGTCCTTGAAAGTTAGAAAAAGAGTTCTTTCATGTTACATAGAACCAGTTTTAACATACGGCTGCGAATTCTGGACAATTAGTAAACAGGCGAAAACATCCCTAGATTCGGTGAAGGTGTGGTTTTATACAAGAATGCTGAACATTAATTAGGCGGCCAAAATGAGCAATCAGGACGTTTTAAGGGAAGCTGAGTCGCGAAGATAACTCATCACAAACATCAGAAAGAGGCAGTCATCTTTTTTTGGCCACGTTATGAGAAGACAAAAATTGGAACATGTGACAACCGGAAAGGTCTGCGGAAAGCGAGATAAAGGAAGACAGCGTGAGAAGATTCGTGACGGTCTTGTGTCATGACACGGAAGGGAGTCAACATACGAATTGGTACATGACGTCGAAGATAGTAATTTGTGGAGAGGCATGATCGTCCACGCTAGCCGGCAAGGCACTGGATGATGATGATGATGATGTTTGATTTCTTGTCTTTTATAGCTTTCAGTTTTTAAACTGTCCAGAATGCCCTTTTATCTCTCCTAGTTTCCTTTATACAAGTTTCGTAGCAGGATCGTGCTATTGGTTTGTGAAGTGTAAGGACTCTGCCATGTTTTACTGTTACCATGGTAGTTTTTTTTGGATACATCATCACGTCTTTTTGTTTACTTAATGGGAGTTATACTCGCGTGTAAAGCAGACGCGAATGATTTTGTGTTGTTTTGTTTTTGGGTTTATTAGTTACTCACAGTCACTGCAAAGGGTTGCCTCATTATGCTCCGTACCTGTGCCAGTGAATATCACACAAAATACCCCTCACTGTCCCTTGTGAAAAGTGGAACAGACAGGAGTCTCGACAAACCGAAGCCCGAACAGGTATACTATGCATAATGCCGCCGCCAGAATGCCAACACAAAAGTCCGAAACGATAGATACAATACATCGTCGGTGGAAGCGGCAGTCATTAGAAAACTAGCAGTCACACTTTACTGCATAAGGCAGCCCAGTTAGTTCAGTGGTCTGCCGGTCGCCATTTTTTTTAAACATGCAGTTTACAAATAACCACAGCTCACAGTGTCGTTCCACGAACTCAACTCAGTAACAGGGCGAGAGAACCATGCACTACCAGTCCAACATGAGCAAAATGCGTAAGCAAACCGTAGCCACAAACATAAAGACTCCAGAGGCCCAGCTCAACCGCCTATCCTCCATTTAGGTTTCACAGAATGAAGTTTTCTTTATCTGCCAAATGTCCAAATTATAATAAATAGCAAGCAGGTAAATTGCTATTACGTTAACAAAACAAGACGTAATGGGTCTAGTTTATATTAGACTGTGTGTTATTTGTATTTCAGTTAGTTAGTCGCGGTTCCAAATTCACCAGAAACGGTCGTCCCATTATGCTCCGCTCCTGTGCCAGTGAATGTTTTTCAGTTAAAAGGATTCAGAACGCTACTTTACTATAAGCTGAACTTTTCACGAAGCATGTACTTGGTGTGATACAGCAAAATATGCCGGGCAATAAATTGTCCAATCTATTAATTTGCCTTCATTATTTAATTTCACAATGGGAAAACATTGTTCTAAAGTTCTATAGCTGTATTACTAAATAGCAAGTTCTGATATTATCTTATGAAATTGGAAGTTATATAAATATTTTGTTAAATCGGAAGTTCTGTAAAGGTTTCGTTTATAGCTGTCTTGTCAAATTGTAAGATATGTCAATGTTTTTTTTTTTACTTCCCTATGAAATTCTATAACAGTGTTGTTAAAAGGCAAATTCTATAATAAGTATAGTAATATATAAAAGGGGACTTCAAATAAAAACCTTACGTTTCTTTGGGTGTGAATATATTCTGAACAAGTAAAGAATATACAATTTTTCAATGTAGTCACTATAAGTCCATTAGGGATACACAAAGTGGAGAGTGGAAAAGAAGAAGCAACAAAGACATTTATGATCTGTAAGTCCCCGCTAATCACTGGTGTTATGAAGGCTAATAGATTGCAATGGCTGGGGCATATAGAAAGAATGGAAGATAATAGGGAAACAAAACTTGCTTACACTCAAGAAATAAATGATCGTAGACCCTGAGGTAGACCAAGAAGAAGGTGGAGAGATAATATATATACAGACCTACAAGCACTTGGAATCAGCGACTGGCAAGAGAAGGTCAACCAGAGAGATGAATGGTGACAGCTTGTATCTGCAGCAAAGAACCCCAATGGCTCGGAATGCTGAAGAAGAAGAAGAAGAAGAAGAAGAAGAAGAAGAAGAAGAAGAAGAAGAAGAAGAAGAAGAAGAAGAAGAAGTGCCTGCCCCGGTCGTGAAGACTCCCACAGAAGTCACGCCATTCTGAAACGTCCTACTCCACTCAAACACTTGAGGGACTGACAGGCATGCATCAGCATACTGGACCTTCATTCGCTGATGAATTCCTATAGGTGAATTTTTTTCTGTCGGGGGGGGGGGGGGGGGGGGAGAGAGAGAGAGAGAGAAAAGAGAAAACTAACCTGCACAGTTCGCGGCGACTGCACTAGCCAGGCGGCCTTAATCCCTCAGGCTCAAGACCCCCATGCCAAACACCGCATGGTATAGGGTGTATTTTAATGACTATGCAGTAGTGTTTGCAACTATTGCCGGTCCAAGTGTTTTCTTTTTACCTATTGTTTCATACACTTTACCGAGGTATACTATATAGGCAGTAAATGACAGTTTTCACCCCTTCATTGAGAGAAAAACGGAAACTGTTAAAGGAAACTATAAAAGAGGAGAGTTTAGAGTATGATATCACAACTCCCAGCATAAGAATGGAGGTGGGGGAATGAAATGCTGGGTTCCATTGGCTGGAGAGTAGTACAGCCTGACATGTGTTTGTAATGAATGCGCAGAACATGCTCAGTAAACAGACAGTGGTGTGTTTCATGTGGAGTGGCTGGCATCGCTCAGCAAGACTAAAATCAAGGGCACATTCCACCCAGGACATGCAGGTGTGCGATAAATTGCACAAAAGATAGACTGGCTGCGACTGCTCCTTGGAGGGGTGAGGCACTTATACGATGGTGATGTGGTGAAGGTTCTCTAGGTCCGAATGGAAGGTGCGGCAAAACAGACAAAGGATCCACACCAGGAGAGGCTGATTCAGTGAGGAGTGAACAGTCTGGATGATACTCAAAGTGTAAGAAAAAGTGCAGGTGGGAGCTAAATCAGGCTGTCACTAGTACACAACTCTGATATATTATGGGCGTTTATTTGAAACCCGTTCCAAGGGCTTTATTACATAAGCATGAAAGAAGCATAACAGGTGTGGTAGAATTAAACAAAGTATTAACTTTGAATGAATTATGCACCATGGGTTGGTCAGAAGAAGTCGCCGTAGGCATTCAGGCAAGCATCCCATTGCTTAGTTAGGAGGCGAATGCTCACTGAACCAAGTGTTTACCGCGTTCATTACATCTGCATCTGTGTGAAATCGTTGCCCCTTGAGAGCTTTTATTTAGAGGTCCGAACAAATGAAAATCACAAGATGACAAATCAGGACTATAGGCTGGATCTTGCAGAATTTCCCACTTCTTCCTTGCTAATGCTTCCTGCACAATCTTTGCGACATGCATAAGAGCATTATCGTGTAACAAAATCACATCGCGAGAAAGCATGCCGGGTCGTTTATTCTTGGTGGTTTTTTGCAGTTTGTCTAGTGTTTGCAGGTAGTGGGTAGAGTTGATGTTGACACCAGGTTCTTTAAAGTCAGCCAACAATAGCACTTCATGGTAAAAAAATGCGCTCAGCATAACCTTACCAGCGGAAACCTGTAACTTGAATGTTTTGGCTTTTGGTGATCCAGCATGCTTCCATTGCATGCTCTCTCTTTTGCTGCTCGGCTCAAAGTGGTGACACCATGATTCATCGCATGCCACTATGCGAAGAGAAATGCATCACCCTCCACTCTGTAACACAGCAAGTGGTTCAAACACCATCCCATGCATTTCTCTTGTTGGTGGTCAGTCAACATCCGTGGTACCCACTGTGAACACACCTTCCGATATTGCAGTTTCTTACGAACGACCTTTTGAATTGTCTCAATTGACACATCAAATTCTTTCGCTAGCGAACGTATGCTTCGACAACGGTTCATCTGCACTGCTGCACCAATTTTGGCGATGATTTTTCTGTTGCAACAATATACGCTTGACCCGGCCGTCGAAGATGTCATGAACTGACGTCCTTTCCGATACATTCGTGCCCAGCCTGTCACTGTTGTCTTCGACACACATTTGTTACAGTACACTGCCTGCATTCTTCGATGCCTGCATTCTTCGATGAATGTCCACTAGTCGACATCCTTCAAATGAAAGAAACTGAATCACCGCTCTTTGAGCTTCTTTGGACGGACTTTGGATCAACCCGGCCATTTTCTCAACGGTCAGAAACAGAACCTATGCATCATGGGACGATAAGCACTTGCTCTTTTATTCAGTGGTCAGTACTTATCACATGACTATGACATGATCATGTTCAACGTACGCAATTACGTGCGGCACGAACAGATTTCAAAATAACGCCCCTTATATAAATATAAACCTACATCAACAACAGGGGACGACGAAATTGAAAATTGTTACAGCACACTGCAAGACACATTAAATAAGATTGGTCATAACTACCATAATAATGGGAGATGTTAATGTAAAAGTAAGTACAGGAAGCGCTGAAAATGAAAGACATGTTTTAGGAAAATTATCTCCAGATGGGTTTATCGGACATGGGACATCTTGCTTATGAGAGACGTTTTCTGGAAGGTTGTTATGGGAGCGAGGTTCTGCAAAGGACACGCTACTGAATGAATAAATGAATGAATGAATGCCACTGATATCCCTCTCAGCAGGCAAACGCTTCACTGACTTGAAGAAAGGGATAGAGCACATGGGGGAATGTTCTGAGGGAATCATGTTGATACTTGAACTCATACTATGAAATCAGAGCACGAGGCAGACTGCCCAAGGTTAGGAGGTCCTTCACAGACAACTTTTGGATAATCACTTTGCAAGAGTTTACAGCTTTATCTTGCTTGCAGCCAGCATCTAGGCTTCGTCCGGAAAGTTCTTTCTTGCCTGACACTGAAAGGCATGTTTAGAACAGCAACAAGAATATAAAAAACAAAGAATGAAAGAGAACATGAAAGAGAAAGTAAAAGAATGAAAAAGAAAGAATGAACAGGAAAGGGAGAAAGAATGAATGAAAAACAATGTAATTAAAATAAAGCTAAGCATTAATCAGTATCAGTTTAATCATGATTCAATGAGGCAGAAACAATCCCACCAGTGAAAGCAGTTGCATAACACAAAAGATTACATCCCTGTACAATAACACAAGCGCGTGCACCCCCCCCCCCCTTCCCACCCACTGGGAATGACAATTCTCATAGTGCAAATTGCATCACCCTTCATCTCTCAGTGTTGGGGCATGTAGGAGACGGTACTGAGAGATAAGGCAAAGGAGGACAGCAGAAGAAGGTTCAAGACAGCCTGCCATGGATAAACATTGGTATATGTACAGATACATAGCGATAATAATTTTATGTCCCTATAGCAATATATGCACTGGAGCAGGTCAGCATGGCCAAATGGATAAGAACATGCGTTCTTAAAGATCCGGTGTGCCGATTACAAGGTAAGACCCCTAAACCGGACAGTTGGACTAAATTGGCTTGGGGACGTAAATTACAAGTACCTCTTTGCAGTGGGTTCGCTTGATGGCAAGGGACACTGTTAATAGGGAAAGCTAATCTACACACAAAATTCAGTCCAGCACTACTTGAAGTAGTGTGTATGGACTACGCTTGAGTTCAAAGCGAGCGAGTGCAAAATAAAAATTAAATATGCACTGGAGTTGCCATCACTGTTCTCAACATTACCACTTATTAACCGATCCAGTGCCGGAGGATAATATATTGCCAAATGTGACCTTCAATTGGACAGAAGGACGATATATCGCCATAAAGGGTCATCGTGTTATTTGTTTCGGTATCTTTTAATGCTCAGTGAATGGAAATTTAAATTGTAATACTTGATTGTACACCATGTTAAGTTCATGTATGATTGGCAGCTGTTGCATTCAGACAGTAAACATCTCAACTGTACAACTTATCAGTTTCATGCACAACTGGAAATGGTTGCATTCACAGACAGCAAAACTCAATTTTTTTCTATTTTATGCTCATGAAATATGTACAGGAGTACCAACATAATACACAACCATATTAATTTAATTTATACATATATACACAAATGGCAAACTGCAGCACTCACACGGAGCAAACCTTTCATCAACACACACACACACAAGCAGACATCTTCAATTACAGATCAGTATTGAAGCATATACATAAAAATATGTTTTCTTAATCTTTTTCTTTAACCACTCCATTTTCCATAGTACGAATGTTTTTTTTCCCCTCTTGCCATGGGAACTAACTACATGCTACTTCTCCTTTAACGTATTTCCCCATATTCAATTTCATCAGAGCAAATTTTATATAAAAATAAGACTAAATTTATAAGGGAATGTCACAAAAATATATTTACGTTTGTACGTGGCAGGAGTGTTGGGCTTGTTTCCCATCTGGCAATACATAAATAAATGTCTATTGTTTGACACTCACAGAAGTAGAAGAAAGAAGTAGAGGCTAGTGGATGCATTAGACAACATAAAAATAATGCCTCTACTTCTTTGAGCGTCAAACAATACATGTTTTTATCTATGAACTGTCTTAGTGGCCTCAGGTTCCCCAATTGATATTTATGTTTAATGCATCCGGCAATGCCACAAGCAAAAATGCACCAAAGGTAAACACAGCACACCCCTGCTGTGGCATCTCCCACAGGAATATTCTTTATCAGACATTCTGGTATCCAGTTAAAGGGTTCAACTTGAGAGGCTGGCTGGTGTTATGAATGACATTGTTTTATGCGCATACTTCCATGAGCCATGAAACGTGACTACGGATGGCAATATCATCTCCAAGTGCCTTTCCTCTTCTACACAGGGTGTAGAGATACTATACAGTATTATTTTTAACTCTGGGATAATTGCACACATGCAGATTCATATATGAAGCCAATGTCAGAGAGGTGTCACTCAGGAATTAAACTCAGAATCTCTACTTAAGCAGAATGCAAGATACTGCTTAGTCGAGGAGAGTTGATGTCAAGTGTGCCAGTTATTACCAATTACCTCCTGTCCTACAGGTCTCTTTACTCCTACCCAGCACAAGATGCTGATAGCTGTCCACACTCAGGAAAACAACAATTGCTTATGCTAACAGTTCGTATTTCACGATTTTCCTAGCCAAAGGCAAGCAAGCATACACAAGAACTCTGGCCCCTAAAGACCCTTACACTTCACGTGCTCCACTAGCCCTCAAAGACTTTCATCTTCATGGGCTGCATGGTCTCGAGGTATGGTGTCCGCCTTGAGTGCTGGAGGTCCGCGGGATTTTTTCTCATGGACTTCTAGTAATAAAATTTCCCCTGGTCGCCCGTGTGTATCGTTGCGCGCGTAAAACATCCCTTGGCAGTTGGAAATCGAAAAAGAGTAGCCTAACGGCGCTGCCCAGGCAAAATTTCGAGTTAAAAATCTACTTAAAGTATTTCAGGATCCTCGTTGGTGCCACGGAGTTCGTGCACTGAGCTGAGTTTCTCCATACTCAGGTTTGAGTTAGGAGAACGGAGCACTTATGGGTTGCACCCGTGTGCCGTGATGTTGATCCGTTGGCTAAACTAAACTCATCTTCATGTGCTCCATCTGTACATCAACAGTTAAGTTCTGTTATTCTTCAGTTTTATCATAAGTAATGCTTCTTGCCCGGCCATACAACTTTTGATTATCAAACCTCAACAACTTTGGTGTCAAGTGGTAAATTTGTTCACCATGTAATAAAACAATATGTCAATACCTAGTGGTTCGATAAAATCCTGACCACAATTGCCAAGTTTAACAATACAAACTACAGTTGGTGACATGAAACTCCAGCTGTCTCATGTGTGTTTATACAATAGTACAGACAGAAACAAGGAAGGCCTAACGTGTTTCCAGCCCTTAAATGTAAGCTCTAGAGTTGACGCACCTGACCAAGATGCTAGCAACTTCACTGAGATGATGTGTTCTGTATCTGTAGACACTGCATGCTGTACTGTATGTCCAGACTGACTGCCCGCTGCGTCCTATACAAGGAAGGACTATTTGTGCTTTCTATGCTCTGGCGAAGGTGTTACGAATGCAATTCGTAATCCTGCATATCGGGTTCAAGCCAGTTACAGACAATTTGGCAGCAGACTACCCAGCACTGGTATTTTATATAATGGTATGAGCATTGGTTGTCAGAAAGCAATGGCAAACTACTGAGCTTAAACTTGCCAACTACTGAGCTTAAACTTGCCTACTAAATCACAAACAACCAAAATATGCTGGGGTTGACTGCAATGTCTTGTAGAGGACCTGCAACCAACTTTTTTATGTTCTGACAACAGTGATGGAAATCATCAAAATGAACTATGGAAATTTAGTTACAATTCAATAATGGTTTAAAGCCTGAATTTCCAGCACAGCGACTGAAATCCTGGTTGTATTTCTCTTTCCTCAGATTACACTCAATAACATGTATGTCATGATCTATCATCATTAACCTATACACTGTGTGGCCAGGCAACATACCCACCAACTGAGCCATCATATTATAGTACGTACGCTCAACTATAATTTATCCGAGGTTTTTTCTCTATGGGCTTTAATCCTAGTGCAGCATATGAACGGCTGAAGCAAGATTTACTCCAAACACGAAACGGGACACGTAACGTCTGTTCACTGCACGTTTCATAAGGAAGAAATTTGTTCAGATGTATCCTATCCATTCTCCAAATATTAAACATATCAGTCGAGATCTTTGTAGCGGGCAAACATTGTTTTCTTCAGGGCTACTCTGTAATCGTCACCGACATCGATTACAACATTAGATCCCTGGGCTCCGAGACCTGCCGTTTTGTTCCGTCGCTTTGCCTGGGTAAAGAGTAAACAGGACCAATTAAATGCATGGTTAGACAGTCATGTGTATGTATGCATGAGTAAAAAGCAAAGGACCCTTTTTTACACGTCTTAAGGTGCACTGAGCATAAGGTGCTCTACCCATATATTTTTCCGATCAATCAGCTATCAGTGGGTGATGTGGACAGAATCACACCGGCTGCCTTCACTTCCATTCTGGTCTGACTTGTCCTCTTTTTACTCAGCCAATGCAAGCTTATTTGCTGGTCATCATGAGCCCTCCTTGACTGACATGAAACAATGATCTATCCCCACAATCCCCATTATTCTGTAAGTCTAAATTTTAGTGGCTTTTCAACAAATGTATTCTTTGTTCACATGTTCAAAAGTCACAGCCATATGTTCAAACTGCTTCTACAGATTACACTTAGGTTTTTTTCTAACTTCCAAAAAAGGATTTGCTGTTTATAATGTTCATTTCATCAAATACAGTTCTTGTTTGGTTTTCTCTATCTTATTTCTGTGCGCAACTTCCGTCTGGTACTTCCTGCTTTTCACCCTCATCCATGAAGGCTAGGCATCAAATCTTGCCACCCAGGCCATCAGGGGAACATGTACTGTAATATTAAAAACCAAGAATCTTTACTCAAAATCCTGGTCCTTAACTGGAAGTCAATTTCACAACTTCTGGGCCTTAGGAGTATACATACAATCTCAGTTACAAAATCTTCTGGCTATTTCAGCTGAAGCCTTCCTTTGCAAATTCCTATCACCACTTTATATATCCCCCAGTGACTGTCTACTACTGAGTGTGATCAGAATATTCAAACTGTTTATCTTTTACAACTTACATCTACATGCTAATTCTTCTTTGTTAGCTTGAAATTTGTCTATAACTGCAATGCTGTCTTTTATATATTAAACTTCTTTTTTAGCTCGCTCAGTGGTCCATAGAGTTTATCTTCCACTGTTGTTTCTCTAGGCCAGAAGGTTTGCCTAGATATGTCGTATTTTGGGCAGTCTTGGAGTATGTGCTCTGCTGTCTGCAACGCCAATCCACATGTGCATAAGGCTGTTTCGCCAGTCTTGAATTATGTGTCCATGTGGTTGTATAATCTATTGTATCCTGTTCTGAGGTGCAGAATAATGACTTGTTCTGGTCTGTCCATAAGGTGGTGGTAGTCGTCTTGTGAGGGCCACTCCACATCACACATCATGGCTTAGAATATAAGAAGTCCTCACAATAGCCAACAGCAATATCTGCTATAGGACTACCTTCACTTTCATGTTACTGAAAGGGTATCAAACAATCAAGTGCTGCCTTCATAATGCAGGCTGGCTGCAACAGTGCAACACTTTCTATCTCTCACATTGGTTGTACACTATAACAGACTGGGTGCATCCACCTCTTCATGTTTTCTGTGCACTTGTACCAAAAGCTAACAACTCTGAGAATCAGAACACAAATTATTCAACAAGAGAACTGCTCAACTTTTAACCATACCTCAATTGGATCCACTATTCCTTGATTGGACTTTCCCAGGCCCTGTCCCTCAGACCATCCCATCTTTTGCAATAGTTTATTTCCAATATTGTCTTCCTTGATCCCAAATTTGGTTGGTTCCTCATATCTGAGAGACAAATATTCATAATTGTCAAGTGGCATATACTAAGATATCAAAACTAAATGTTGAAACATGAAGAAAAGGACAAGAAAATTAATAAGATCATGAACAAGGAAAAATCTCAGTGATGATGACCACACATAGAAAGAATAAGGAAACAACAAAAAGTACTGACAATTAGAAGGGACCAAACACAAAAGAATTGACAGATCATAAACATGTCAATTATAATCAATTCTAACACCTTTTCTGAATGATTTAAGTTCAAATTTTCTGTTGTGATTATTAAGTGGATCATGTTTGACATTCGCATGTTGCCACAGGAAAAATGCATGTTCTCAGAAATTTTACTTCGTCACTTTTCTGCTGTATCTAAATGTCAATGCTGGTTGCAGTATGCTATTTTGGATGGACATATTTGCTTAACCAAGTGATCTGATTCATTGTTTCACGATAAAATCCATTGCTGACATAGCACCCACTTGCTTTCTGGTGTCATTATGCACTATTCTATCTCTTCTTATCACATGAAAAAATAATCGAAGGCATCTCATCTCTGTCTAGTTTTTAAATAAGGCTGGGAGTACGACAGGGATGTGTTTTGCCACCGGATCTCTTCTCCCTCTATAGCGAAGTAATAATGAGATCTTTATGCAGAGCAACCTGTTCAAAACGCCACACAGTGCATGAACTCCATAATTCAGTGATGACCCCCAAGGGTGTCCAAAAATATTACACCCATGAACCAAATGCCAGAGTCAGAAAATGAACCCACACCCTTCAGGATGTGAAGCCAGCATCATGACCACTTTGCCACAGATTCCCCCAGGAAGTTTAAAGGCAGCTTCACCCGCTGATCTTGAACAGTGTGCAGGTTGGCTTTTATCAATCGTACCTCTGACGAATAAACACCTTTTCCAAAATGTGGCCAACAATCTCACAAACTGAAAGACTGACATCCGCACCATATGGCCATCTGTTCAAGAAACGTCATGCTTGCTTGCTAGCGTTCGCTGGCTGTGAACTCCAGCATGAAGTCCTGTATGTCAGATGAAGACATCCTGTTGCCCAACATCAGTGTGATGTCATACAGGACCTGAGGTTTGCGTGAGTATCCGTTGTCCCATGTCTGACTTATTGGTGTGCAGACTGGTGGTTCCTTGCCGTGCAGGCAGACACTCTCCGACTTCGGAGGAATCAACGATCCTACTGACTTCAGTCAGGACCCCGAAGGGACCTGTTGCCCAGGGCGCTCGGCGAGGACGCGTCAATAGGTCTTGGCCAGTTTAGAATCCAGCCCTGGTGCCTTGGAAACACCTCTGCATCCCAAGAAACACCATGAAAGTGAAGATTTGAATATCTGTTTTCAAACTACAGCTACAAAGTACAAATTATACTCACACTACTGGCTGTGCAAAGTCGAAATCTCTGTCCTTTCTCTTTTTGGGCTCAGGAGGTTCTGGGGCGCCATACTTCTGCCTTCGCTCTTTAGCACGGTCTCGGTACTGAAAGCATTTTTGTAAATATTAGATCCCATTCATGCCCACAGCAACGAAACACACAGAAAATCAATGAATTAAGTTGGTTACATGTAAGTGAATATATTTTTAAAAATAAGAACACTTGACAGAGTTCAGAGACAGGTAAACTGTACAAATATACAAGTGTACATCTCAGTACTAAATACTCACAAGAAATGGCTCACTAACCAAAGCATAACTTTTCTGTTGCATTCAGTACCTGGAATCTTATGTTTACTTATGTTCATTATCTCCATTTTCATGATTTTGCTCCTTTCACATTTCCATCATTCTCTTGCAAGTGGAGATACTCTATTTTATTATGAGTATACATTATAAACTGTTTCTTGTCTTCTCTCATCACAAAACTGATTTTACTCATGTAGTTTTTGTACGTAATACAATTGATAATTATTCCCCTTTGCTTTAATTTTATTCTTTCTTCCATTAGTCTTATGTTTCTTCTGTGTCATCTCTCTGCTTCTTGTGCCTTTTTTATAGGAATCATGTTCTGTGGTGATGAGATGAAAATGTCTCTCACTTGTGTGGCTAGCTTCATCAGGTGTCATATGTCTTCTTGTTTTTTTGTTGTTGCATATCCCTTACAGGACATTGCAGTCAACATCAGAACATCAGCATTTTTCAGCTGCTGTTGCTGTACTAGGCAAGATTACGCTCAGTAGTTTTCTGAGCGGCTGGCTCACATATCCCATAAGTTACCAATGCGGCGAGAACTGCTACAGATACTCATGCAGGTGTTGCTATCACTTACACTGAACCTTATCGGTCCTGTTATCACATTTTTTCATGTTTTATATAAGTGTCCACGAGTTAATTATTTACAGACCTGATATTAACTGTTGATAATGTCATGCTAAATTCATGTTAAATATTGCCTGCCTGCCTGTCTCATAACATTGTAATATGCATAATGTTCACAGCATTCATTTGACTTTATTTTTCTACATGATTGTAATATACACAATAGATAATTGATGTATGAAATATGAGTGGTTGGAAGATCCGAATGTAAGTGGCCAATCTGTGACCCCTTGAAAATCAAGTTCATTTGTTCATCTTGCATATAGTGTCTTATGAGTGTTTAAGAATACATTTATGTTGACTTGGAAGTTAAGTGAAAACCACCATATTAATGCTTGAAGAATAATTTTGAAAGCAGTCACAAAGCTTAAAAGCAGATTTAAAAATACACTTACCTCAATCTTTGCTGTGCTAGATGAACTCTTGGACTTCGTCAAAGCTTCCAGATTTTGCTACAGAAAAGATTTAATGGCAAATATATGTATATGTAGATATTATAAAGAGACAGTCTATAATCATTTACATGTTTGCTCCACACAAATAGAGGAAGGAAGGGAGAGAGAGAGGGGGAGAGAAGAGAGGAAGGGGGATTGGAAGAGTGATTAAAGATTAAACAAGGTAGAAAATCGGAAGGATGAGATGAGAGGGAGGGAAGTGAAGGAGAAGAATAGATAGGGAAAGAGATAAAGGCAGGGAGAGAGGAGACATGAAGGGACAAGAAAAGAGATGGAGGGTGGAAAGAAAAATAGCATGACACTATAATCCAACTAATCAACTAACAGGCTTATAACACTGACGCGGGGACATCAATAATGCTATTTTACCAGTCAGTGTTTCTGATACTGAACTGATTTACGCTGTTTCTTGCCAAATTGCCATGTATTGACATAAATGTAGATCAAACAGATGTAATTCTTAAGGCAGAGAGAACTTCATGCAGGCACAGCAACATGTGAGACATCCAGAAAAGAAGCTGCAGAGTTGCTAACAGCTCAGAAAACCCATTCAAATAACATCTTTACCTAAAGCAAACATTCCAAACCCACACTGCCAAAATCTGTCAATGCCCCAATCAAGTTCATTCATCATCTCACTACCCACAGACCTGACTTCACATGTTCTTAACAATAGGATAAACTTAATGATCATGATCATTTCTAGCAGATAATCAACACTTAACAGATTGGAAAAAGTACCTTATGTAAATCAGACACTTGCGTGTGCTTGCTAAGAATTTCTTTTGACTGAAACTGTCTTTTGCAAAGGAGGCAGGCAAGTTTAGTCCAATCCACCAACTTGGATTCATCCACTGCGGCAGCCGAGTCTTCTTCATCACCACTGTCGCTGTCTCCGCCATACGAGGCCACAAGCCCAGGTTTACTGGATACTGAAGGTTTCTCTGTCTTCTGGTCAAACATAAAACCATAACATTTCTAATTTTTGTCAACATGCCATTAAGAATACATTTTGCTCGTATTTTTTGTGACGTACAGGCATAAACTTTATGATCAGCATTACATGTCATCTTCTACTACTGTCTTCATGTACCAATGGAGCATAGGCCCTCAATCAAATCATACAAGTTCTTTGTCGACTAGTTCAAGATTGGTTGGACTTCCGGTCCCCAACATGGCGGATAGGCATTTAACGGTTAAGGCTTCTGGAGTGTTTATGCTTGTGGCTACAGTCTGCATTCGCATTTTCCTCATGTTGGACAGGTAGTACATGGTTCCATCGCCTTGCTACTGAGTGAGTGCGTGGCGTGACACTGTGAGCTGTGAAATTTGTGTGGAATGCTTTTATATCTGTCCGCTGTTGTTTGTAGCGTGAACTGCATGTTCGGAACAATGGCGGCCGGCTGTCGCTGAATTGACCAGTTTGCCTTTTTGGTTCTTCTTCTTCTGCGTTGATCCGGATTTTTTTTCCGGATGTGACTGCGTTGTGCCTGTTTACAGCAGAGATGCGTTCTTGCACCGTTAGGCCGACACATCTGAATTCTGCGGGCATTTGTTGACCGGGTTAACCTTCCCGGGGGTTTCTTAGGACGTTTGAATCTCACTGTTGTGGTGTTCTCCCCCATCCTAGCTGGCCCATATAGAACAGCCAAAGACATCCTGGTCAACCCTCAAGGGAAGGCAGAGGCAGACAGACAATGGGCATTCCCCGCCATCCAAGGAGGCTTCCATACTTGCAGAGCCATCACACAGCGATCTGGTACTGGGCTCACCCAAGGAATCATCACGTCCTGCACATGGCTGCTTAGCCTCACTTCCGTATATTGGGCCTTCCGTTCACCATAGGCTGTTCCTCCGGAAACCAGAAGAATGCAGTCTGCAGATGACATCCACACAGTGAGTTTTCGATTCAGACTTTCCACATAATGGATTTGCTATCCAAGCAATATTCCATTTCGTGCCACTAGGACATTTTTTCCACCTTTTATGAAGCCCACACAGTGAGCTTTCGATTCGGACTTTTCACGTAATGGATTTGCTATCCAAGCAATATTCCATTTCGTTTCACTAGGACACTTTTTCCACCTTTTATGAAGCCCACACAGTGAGCTTTTGATTCGGACTTTCCACATAATGGATTTGCTATCCAAGCAATATTCCATTTCATGCCTCTCGGACGCTTTTGTAACCGACATACCTGTGGTATGAAGTGTGGCAGTCTAAATACATCTTCATGCACCTTTAGATGTCAACCTGAATGTAGTTAAAGTAAGCTGTAGTCAACTTGAGCTTGTTGATATCTCCATAGAGCCTGTCCTCAAATGAAGCAGGCGTGGGCCAAAATATCTTTCTCTGTTCTGCATATATTGGGCACTCCTGCAGCTGTCATTTTACCAGTTCCACAATTACATTCATCGGTATCTCCTATCTTTAGTTTATTGAACAAGTGGTGTTTCAGCCTATTATGTCCTGTGCGGAGTCTGAAGATTGCTACTTGTTCTCTTCGGTCGAGTTTGTAATATGCATCATCCTTCTGGTGGCCTGGATGCTCTGATTCCCATTTGGTTCTATAAGTGCTTTTTATAAACCTTTTTGCCTCATTATAGGTTATGTCTATGTCAGGCTGTGGTAATCGTCCACCCTCTTTTGCTAGTCTGTCTGCCTCTTCATTTCCAGGTATACTGCAATGTGATGGGATCCACTGTATTACAACTTTTTTTTATTTCTGGCATAGACCGTGGAGTGCTGCTCTTAGGTCAGCTAGTTCTGTGCTGTTTTTGCTCTTCAGTATTGAGACAGCTGACTTTGCATCTGTGAAGATAGTTATTTGCTTCTCTTTATTTTCCTCCATCAAGAGCATTTCTGCTGCAGTTTTCAAAGCCTCTACCTCCGCTTTGAAGTTTCTTGAAAATTTTCCAGTTGCCACTGACTTTTTTTTCACTCCATTTTTTAAATTAAGGAGAATTCCTCCTCCTCCATTTTTAATTGAATCTTTGGCTGATCCATCTGTATATGCATGGGTTCAATTGCTGCTTGGGTAATGTTCTTTTATGTAGTTTAGGGTTATTTTTCTTCTTTCGGTTTCACTCTGAGTGTTCTTTTTCTCAATACCAGGAATGTTTTCTATCATCTCAGGCAGTTTCTGCTGTCTCCAAGCTGGGAAGTTGTGGCCTTTTTGGTTCACAAGTGCATTTTTCAGGAGACTCCTGGGAGTCATCGCTGGAGCTACGGAGTTTGTGCTTTGCGCTGCGCTTTCAGCGGGTCGCCCTACAAAAAGAGACCGTGCCATGTGGGATAAAATCTGGGTCAATGAAGTCTTTCTAGTGACTGCCAATTCCATCGACGATTAACTGAATTTTTGCACAGTGTACCTGTGAGGGCTGTTGGCTTGCCGAGACTCCTGTCTGTTTCAATTTTCACATTGGGCAGTGATGAGCATTTTGTGTGATATTCACTGGCACAGGAACGGAGCATAATGGGGACGACCCGTTGCCGTGAAGTTGGAACTGCGACTAATGACTAACTGGTTGGACTTTGCAGCTAATATGTTCTATGGGTTGAGGTAGCAGCCTCACACCAACCATCTATCACTTCTTACGACATACATGGTTGGTTGCAGTGTTACTATTCTTTGCTTCCCTTATGGGTATTATATTTGTTGCTTTTAATTTCTCTGATAACCATTTCTTGTTCTTCGTGCCTCTTTCCATGAAAGTGCATTGCAGCTAGTTATGTCTCAAAAGTCAGTGTGACGGACTTCAGCATGTATTTACGCACTGTTTACTTCCTCTAGATCAGTGTTTCCCAACCTTTATTGTGCTATGCCCCATCTAAGCCTTTCTAAAATTCTCATGCCGCACCCCCCCCCCCCCCCCCCCCAATATATAATTTATTTTTAATATTCAAAAATTGAAATGTTCACTAAAGAAACTTGATTGATAGGTTTTAGGAAGAAATCACTAGGAAATTATTGAGAAAACACAGTAAGTAAATTTTCAAAACATATAATGGAGAACTGAAATTCAAGAACAAAATAATTTTAATGAAAGATTTTTCTATATTATTTTAATTATTAGTAATTATTTATTATTTAAATTTAGTGAGATCCTGGCGCTTGATGCTTGCTGCAAAGAGATCGTATGTCAGGTTCCAATTTAGTTAACTTCAGTCTCAAGTCTCCCCGTTTTGTTATATCCAGCCAATTTCTTCCATTATCAAATTGCCCCCCTTAACAATCGAATTGCCCCCCTGTGGAGCGTGGGCCCCACGTTGGGAAACACTGCTCTAGATAGATTCCATAAAACAACCGGCTCTATCTCCCCGTGGGTAGGTTTTCTTTCTAACAATTATGCCACAACAGTGGCCTTAGGGCCTACACCTCACAATATCCAAATGTTGTGGGACTTTTATCGTGCACAACTTAGCATGGGACCTCCAGTTTTGGCCCCTATCAGAGAAGGCTAGGTGTCTATCTCACTAACCAAGCAATCAGGGGATGTCTGTGATACAGATACCAATGGATCTTGGGGAAATGACCAGCCCTGTGCTGAGATAGAACCTAGGATATACTGAGCCTGAAGCAGACATCGTAAGCTGACAGCCGCGGCTGCCCTTGAACTCACACTTCACTTGAGGGGTCTCACACACCGGGAGGAGTGTTTGGTTTTGCCTGAGGATCGCTTTCACTGCACATGGATTTCTTCATGAGTGCTTAGTTCTTCTAACACAAAGAGTTTTTCACTACAGCGCACAAACTCGATGGCACCGATGAGGACCCAAAAGCAGCATTTGTTATGTGGCTATCTTTGTAAATAAATACAAGATAATTGTGTTCTAAAATTCATGTCATTACCTAACACTATTTGAATGTAGCTCCCGGTTAATGATGATGTCCCAAACTAGGTTTACACATAATATAAAACCAGCAGAACAGATGACCATAAATGGATTATATTGCAAGTAGCAGAATTCATGGTAAAAGTGACAACAGGATAGAGAAATAAGATACTGAACAGTCTGGCATCATGAACAAGTACAAGAAAGGCCCTCTTGCCACATCATGCAAGCACTGGGTACATGGAGGTGTGGTCAAGATCACACCAGCTGCCTTTATATCACAGGAGACTTTCTGCTGCCCATTTTAGGCTGGCTTGACATGGGAGCCCAGATCAATGAAAAACATCCTGGTCTTAAAGGGGAATTGACCACATGACCATCTGGCCAGCAGGCAAAAGTGCTAGCCACCGTCTTGCATAACAGTATTCAAATATATATGGTGTGAGAAACAGGCAAGATTTGTGGACAGACCTGAATGCCTAAATGAATTAGCAAGGCACTAAAAGAAACAGCTTTTTGTTATCTAACAATAGTACAATGAGTTCATTACATCAGCTAACATAAGATACAACCACAATAACAAAATTTAAGATTTATTCATTATGACACTGAGTGTTACAGAAATCACAGTCAATATATTCACAACTTACCAATAACTGAGGAGGTGGCATGGTTGACATTTCCTCTTTCTGAAAATAAAAGCAAGAAACATATACTATTGATGCCCACTTTGAGAGGGGAGGGTGGAGAAATTTCGAGGGCTCACCTGATGGTAATCATGCAGGGTGCATGTTGTTCTTTTAGCAGATATTTACAATACTTCTTCTTCTGCGTTCATCCAGAGTTTTTTTTTCCGGACTTGATTGCGTTGTGCCTGTTTACAGCAGAGCTGCGTTCTTGCGCCATTAGGCCGACACATCCGACTTCTGCGGGCATTTGTTGACCGGGTTAACCTTCCCAGATTTACAACACTGACTCTCCAATCCTCTTCCCATTTTTGTATTCTAGTGAAATTACCTGCTGGCTCCATGGTGAAGGGGTTACGGACACAGTTCATAATCCAGCATACCGCGTTCAAAACACAGCTGCGGGCAACTTAGCAGCAGACCGCCTTGTGTTGAGTTTTTTTACGAAATGGTATGGGTACTGGTCGTTCAGAAAGCAACAGCAAACTACTGAACGTAAACCTGCCCAGGAATCATGAACAGCCAAAAATTGCTGTGGTTGAGTGCTACGTCCTGTATAGGATATGCAACTAACTAGTGAAATTACCCAACTTTTTAAGCTGTTCATATACATTTTTCTGCCCTCTGCATCTCTTTCCTAGTTTTCTCATATGGCTAATTTCTAGTTCCCCCCCCCTTTCTGCAGTATTCATGCTAGCATGTCAAAACTGTTACCCTCATAACAATACATATTTCCAATACAAGGACTCAGAACTTATGTCTCCAGACTAGAAAGACCAGGTCCTAAACAGATATGGCTAAGAATATCAGCGACTGTTGTTCATGTTATGTCAGATTATTCAACCCAAAGTTTAAAGTTTCTGAACATGCTACTTCTCCATCAAATTTTTGTGGCATGATCACAAATTCATTCTGGGAACATATGGGGTTCTGCCTTGAATTCTACATAACTGGTTTGTGACCTTTGGCCTCTGACAGCAATTTCCAGCAGTCAGGACAACTATGTGTCCTGCCGTGCTCTGCTCCAGTTGCCTACTTATTCCAGTGGATGCTAGACTCATTTTGTGCTGTCAATCCTCTACTATCTATCTATCTACATCTACTTCAAATCCTTAAAATGTACAAATGCAACATTAAAGCTGCCCCACTAAACTCTTTGTTCCAATGACCTAACAACTTTTTTTAAGCTCATGTTGCAAAACCTCACAGCATAATAAATGTTTTTTAAAATCTGTTTAGCTACCCTGTATGAATCTTTGCTGCAAACAGAATCTCTCCCCATAACTTTCTGTATTCAATGCTGTTCCAATTACTATCATTTTAGGTCTTGTTACACTCTTCTTCCACCTGGATAGCCCCCTAGTAATCTACCTACCTTGTATTTTCACACAATATATGCCTTATTTGGCCCATCTGCATTTGTTCATATAACCAAACAATCTTCACCTGCCAGATTTCACACAAGTGATGGCAATGTATACTTGACATATTAGTTGTAAACTTGTACTTATACGCTATTCACTGGTGTTAGTTACTATCACTGACAGGTTCAAATAATCTCAGCACCTTATTTTCAAACTGCTGACACTGAACAAGATGTTTTTCTTCTCCCTTTCATCTCCCAATGGAGGCAACATGAGTTATTTACGAGGTAGCCGGTCCCAGGTGAACCCTCCCTCCTCCTCGTTAGTCCCCTATTACAGCGTGCATGGTAGCTTACAGTGTGACTATTCTTTGCTTTCCTTTCAGGCTCTGGTAACACACGAATGAAGCGAGTTCAATTCAAGATTCATATAGTTTTAGAAATCTCATAGTAAAGAACACACTCTAAAATATCTGAGTGACCAAAAAGTTTTCCCTGGTGATCAATTCTAATTGCATCATTCTCATGTCAACTGCGCCTGTTCTGAATTTATGCCTAATGTTCATTAAATGGGTTCTAGGCTATTCTTGAGACAACATTTGCTACCCATGTCTGTTTAGGCTCCTGATATTTCTTTAAAAAAAGTAACAATTATTGTAATATGGTATTCCACATATATAATTGTCGCGCTGGCCATTTTCTACAATTTGGATTCTTGTTAAATGTCTATATTCATTTTGTGCAGTTCTTACCTGCTATAATGTATTTAGTTACTGTTCAATATGTGAACCTATGATTTTAACCCCATTAATATTTTAATTTCACAATAAACCCGTCATACATTTCTTTTTCTTTTTTTTATTTTGCATTCGCTAGCTTTGTCCATACATGTGCTACTACAACTAGTAGTTGTCACTACTTCTAGTGCACTGGACTGATGTTTGATTGTGGATTAGCTTTCCCTATTACCAGTGGTTCCTCACCATCACTAAGCAATTTTTTATTTTTAATATTAGTGCAACTATTTACATAATTATGTGATAGTTTAACTGGCTGTCATCATCCCCATGTGTTCTGCCAACTGATGCAGGCAAGTACGTCTCTCCACAGATCTGTCCTTGGAGTTCTAGCTGGACTGGAAATATTACCATGCAGCTTATTCTACAGTAAATCATGGTTAGTATTAAAGGCGTGGCATTTCTGGCTGTCTCAAATGTGAACAATCAACAAATCTCACTACAAAATGATAACTTACCACCTTTTGCAGCATGGCAAACCCTGCGTCTGCAGACGCAGATTCATACCGTGACTCGGTCATTACATCCGACGGCCCGTACACCCGCTTTACACCTTCTTTCTGAGCTTCCTTCTGTGCATTTAAGCTCTTGGCCCATTTTTCCATATCCTGGAGATCAGAAGAAATAATTCTTTCATTACACGTCACTGCCCATATATTTGCCTGACATTAGGACTTTGCTGTCTTCCACTGTCCATATATTCACCTAACATTAGGACTTTGCTGTCTTCCACTGTCCATATATTCACCTAACATTAGGACTTTGCTGTCTTCCACTGTCCATATATTCACCTAACATTAGGACTTTGCTGTCTTCCACTGTCCATATATTCACCTAACATTAGGACTTTGCTGTCTTCCACTGTCCATATATTCACCTAACATTATCACTATGCTGTCTTCTACTGTCCGTATATTTACCTAACATTATCACTATGCTGTCTTCTACTGTCTGTATATTCACCTAACATTATCACTATGCTGTCTTCCACTGTCCATATATTCACCTAACATTATCATTATGCTGTCTTCTAATAGTTGAGGCCCCGGTGTCACTATCTTTTATCCTGATTTTACACATTTTCTTTTTATTGAATGCTCCAAGAAAAGTTGCAGCATAGTGGCTAATGGTGCTAATGGCAAAGCGGATTCAATCCCCAGTTTGCAGATTTATCTAGATGACAAGGGTGATCTTGCCTACTAAACAGGCAACAGAAAGGAAGAAAATGCAGCAATGGGGTTAGCTAATTACCCCACCTGATGTCATGGCCAATTCCCAACTTTACATCTGTCACTGGATGGCCTTAATTGTTACTTATTTTGTCTTTTCATATAGAAATTCTCAAATATACTAATGTTATCATTTCTTCTTACTTTAAATAACTGCATATATACTCAATACCTTCATATCACCTTACACACAACAATGTATACACTACAGATTCTAATCACAAAGTATACATAAATAACAGATTCTAATTACAAAGAATTCACACATTACAGATTCTAATCACAAAGAATACATACACTATAGATTCTATCACAAAGAATACATACACTATAGATTCTATCACAAAGAATAAATACACTATAGATTCTAATCAAAGAATACATACACTACAGATTCTAATCATAAAGAATACATACACTATAGATTCTAATCATAAAGAATACATACACTACAGATTCTAATCATAAAGAATACATACACTATAGATTCTAATCATAAAGAATACATACACTATAGATTCTAATCATAAAGAATACATACACTATAGATTCTAATCATAAAGAATACATACACTACAGATTCTAATCATAAAGAATACATACACTACAGATTCTAATCATAAAGAATACATACACTATAGATTCTAATCATAAAGAATACATACACTATAGATTCTAATCATTAAGAATACATACACTACAGATTCTAATCATAAAGAATACAGACATTACAGATTACAAATGCAAAGAATAGACATTCACCTCATCTCTAACCAGTATTTCTGTCATAGTCAAACATCTAACAGTGTCCTTAATCAGCACATACCTTTGCAATTTTCTTTGCAATCTTCACTTTCTCTTTGTCTTTCTTTTCTTCTTTGTCCTTCTTGTTCTGACTGTCCTGCGGAGTATCCTTGTTCACTGTTGTGCCATCTGGAGCTGGCAGATATGTTGATCTCTCTGCATCCCAGTACATGAATTGCCCACTTGTAGAATTGTAATAGTACTGTAACCAAAACATACACTTATTAGTGTTCAGACATACATAAAGAGCCATATTTAATTACACTCTATTGCCTTTATTCTAACAGCAGGTTGGGATTTATTTCCAATTATTTATACTATAACAGCGATATTTGGTTATCTAATGAGAAGACAGGCATTGGAAAACATCATGACCACTGGAATTAGCAGTACAATCCAGAAAGGCAGACCAAGAGAAATGACACTGGATGACTTAAGACAGTGGCATAGAAGATTACTATCCGCAAAACACCAAGAACCAAGATCTGCAGAGATACATAACACCTACCCCATTTGGCAAACCACATGATGGTGATTTGCACTATGGTTTAAAAAGGCTTTTGTAAAATGGATACCCAACATATTTTCCTGAAGAAGAGATGGCAAGAAAGAGAGCTAGTCACCTCAGTTCCCTTCCATGGAACATACATGTTTTTAATTGTTTTCTCCACTGAAGGCCTGCCTGGGAGCAAAAGTTTGGAACCAGATATTATTTGCTGTAACTGTTAACTAGATGTTTCTTCTTCTTCTTCTTCGTTCATCCGGAGTTTTTTTTCAGATGTGATTGTGTTGTGCCTGTTTACAGCAGAGCTGCGTTCTTGCGCCGTTAGGCCGACACATCCGACTTCTGCGGAACTAGATGTTTGATCACAGCTTACTACTGTAAATGAATGCGAGTGTATCAGTACAAGTCCAAGAATCAACATCATTGCACTCAGAAAATACCCACACGAGCTCCATATCCATCTTCAGTGACCAATGAAGAGTTCCCATGCCAATACACTATGGATTCTATCCTAAAATATACCTAAATTACAAATTCTAAACAAAGAATCTGAATAATCTAATTTACTAGAAAGTGGTGAGTTAGCTTTAAAAATATAAAAGAATTGCAACAAAATTGAAAAACCATAGCTGAAAGTCTCCTTGTAATGTTTTGTATTTATAATGTAAATTAAATGTGCCACTGCTTTATGTGTGCCCTTTTACATTCTGTCTCTATGCCAGATTGCAGTAAAGTATAGGAGTTCTTCTTCTTCTTCTTCGTTCATCCGGATTTTTTTTCCGGATGTGACTGCGTTGTGCCTGTTTACAGCAGAGCTGCGTTCTTGCGCCGTTAGGCCGACACATCCGACTTCTGCGGGCATTTGTTGACCGGGTTAACCTTCCCGGGGGTCAGAGTTCTAATTCTTTCCTTTACTCAATACTAGTGCCAACCAATATCTGTGAATGTATTTTCCATACAGTGATACAGCTGGTTTCAGGACCACTACTTGGAATTCTTCAATCCATTATTGAACATAGCACACTGAACACACAAACAGTGCAAATGTATAGTCTTCTGTATTCACCCAATATTCTGTTGTTGTTTGGGCATTTTGTGTATGTTTAGATCAGAGCTGTGACATGTGTGCCTGTTGAAAGACGCATCATTCTTCCTCCAGCACACAACAAGAACCCTGTAATTCCATTGATGACACCCAGAGGTCTCCAGGAACAACTGCACCCAAGGTCTGAACAGTCAGAAAATGAACCTATAAACTTCACAGTGCAAGACAGGCAACTTGGTCACTTCACCACAGATCCCCAAAAGGCAGACACCAAAACTTGTCTGCCACATCTCCCCTTACTTTCCAACATACATGCCTGAGTTCCGTCACAGCAAATTCTTTCATAAGTAGTCCATGGTGGAAGCAATTTTATCATTCACACAATTTAACACATTTCTCATAACTCCACTGTCTACAAACAGTTGATAAAGATATGCCTGATCACTGGTCACACACATTTACCTGTGAATTTGCATCATAGTACAGATGGGTTACCGGATCATAGTAGTACCCAGAAGTTTCCTCGTATTGATACTTGGATGTGTCTGGGGGAGCTGAAATCATACAACACATAATTAATATGTATCGTCACATTTTGGATATGTATGGGAGAAGTATAATTAAACAACAATGTATTGATGGTGGGATAGGGGTATCCCCTATCAAAGGAGAAGGTGCCTCCTTCCCCCACTAGCCAACAAGACACCCTTGTGTAAGGTGAGTACCCGTTTAGCTACCCGATCAGGGTCACATGAAACCATGAGTGCAGGTGTTGGATGAAGTTGAAGAGCACTAACAAATAGTTGCCTCCAATGTCACGATGGTAGGCAGTGGATCTCCTTTTGGAGAAAATGGATACGGTCATTGACCTGTATGGTCACTACTGAGAAGGAAAGCAATGGCAAACTACCTTCCTGGCAGATGCCAAGAAAATCATGTTTTGTAGTTTGAATAGAAAATCAGAGGAATGGCATAAATGGGTGCCCCGCCCCTTAGGAGCAGCCTCACCCGGTAGAAGTAGTCACGTGCACCAGGTGACACCAGACCGTCAGAAAGCAATTAAGTCCAAAAGATTAACATCAATTATTATGTATCATATGATTTTAAATATGTCAGGGAGAACCGTAGTTATACAAGGAAAAGCAAATGTTCATTCCATCATTGTTTTCAAAATCAATTTTGAAAAATGTTTCAGAGGACACCAACCTAAAGACTGCTAATACATAGCAAATGAAATTGACAGACGCATCATATCTTTACGTCTGTCAAACATAATATTGCAGCAGCTGCTGTGATGGCAACTATTTAGAAATTTTTGTTCCTATTAGCACCATCCCAATCTCCTTTTTTAACTATACAGTCCACAAGTTCTCGCTGGTCTTCCCATTCCCATCTTCCACTGCAGGCTCCAGTCTAGAATCTGTCTTGTGTTGTCCAGCTTCTTTCCATTTCAATTCTTTATCTATCACTAGTTCCCCATGTCTCAAACTCATTGCCCAAGGGTTTATGTCAATAATGCCCCAATTTCTAGACCTCTGTCTAACCCACAGGTTCCTAAGTGATTGGTCTGGTTAGATCAGTAAAGAATAATGCCCACTGCATACGGATACCTTATACATACAACAGCCTTCTCCGATATATGAAACAAGGAGAATCTCAACAGTGCACACTGCAGCACTGACAAGGTTACAAATATGTCTCAGAATCACACATCACATGCTCTACCGCCGTCTTGACTCAATATGAGTGCAGATAAACAGCTGAGAATGTATTTCTCAAACAGTGATACTGCCTGTTTCCAGGTCAAGTGTGACTGAATATTTCAAACAATTATTTAACACACCACATAGATCATGCCCAGAATTTTTCTACTCAAATAATCATTTGAACACCTACAAACCCACATAAATATACCAAAAACTTTAGTTAATTGGATCGCAAATTCATTAATCTTTAAAATATAAAAACTTAGCAAATTTGAAAAACTACAACTGACATGCTTTTGGTGCAATAGTCTGCTGTGTTGCATTTATTGTTGGCACTCTGTTGCCAAAATCTATGAATGCTACACAAATAAGTATTATTTTATCCCCTAATTATGGGGGAAAAAGAGATTCCTTACATTCTTTTAACAAAGTATTGTTTGAAATGTTTGCTTATGAACGTATCTTATTAATTAAAAATTACAGCTTAATCGGATATCTGTTGACAACTGTTTACAGTACTGATCCACACACAAATCTGCAATACCATTACTCCTAATGTTCCTCAAACAACCGAAGCTTGCATACAGTGCTTCAAGAACAATGGCCTAAGTTGTTGAAGGCGTATTGTTTTGTAATTTCAAATTTGAACATCTCTGGTTTGCATGAAACAATAGACAAACTGTCCAAAATCATACAGTTGTCTGATAAAAACAATATTTTCCATTTTAATTGCAGGTCAACACACAGACAAATGAAACAATAACGGAAAGTTTGGGTGAGTATTGGGAGGTCTGGACTATCATTCTGATGTGTAACAGTGGGAAATCTAGAGATTGAATATGGACAAATTGACTTTCTTCTCATGCAAACTGTATTTATTAAAGTATCAATAACTTAAGACTATTAAAAATATGTTTGTCTTTTGCAGGACACTGTGATACACCCCAACCCCAAGTGGATTTACTAGACAATGTGATGCGTTTTCTGGACACAATCTTTCTGAACAATAACTCAACATTCAAGCCTGACTTACTAGTGCAGAGAATAAAACCCATACATCGCCATCAATGAGCTGGAAGCTTCAGCACGAGCGCTTTAATACTTTCAGCTGCATCGACCTCTAACTTTAGACTATATGTACCTAAATTACCCAGTTTTTAAACATCCTGTGTTTACAAGAAACAAAGATTTTTTTAGGACTGCTTACGGTAAACAGGATATTCCACACCGTTGACTGTTACCGTCTTACTGACTGCTTGAGGCATAACTTTATTCTGTAACTGTAAAACAAGTATTTCAAACAAAAACATCAGTAACTAAGACAATAGCATTTTTATCTTAATTTCTTTAAGAAAGTTTACCTAAATGTAACTATAACATCATGATACATGTATTCAAATCAAGAAAACCTATTACAAAATATACAAGAATTTTCTGTAACATTGTAACTTATGGCAAATTTTTCAATAGTGCAATTACTTTCTTACATGTCAATAAATTTACATGCGTGCATGTAAGTATATTTCATAAAATCTTTAGTCTGTATTGTTTATAAGCTCAGCATTCATATTAGTATCTTTTCCTACATTTTGTTACAGGCATAATATATCATATGCAAAAGATGAGTGGTGTGAAGGGTTGAATGTAAGATAGGCCTGTGTGCTCAATTTGTGACCATTTTAAAATAAGATTTCATGTTTTTTTTAATAAACTATAAGACTATCATTTCATATAGATTGCAGTTCAACACAGATCACAATATTCTTACAGCCCATGTTATATGGCATTGGAAAACGTGTTTGTCTTTTGCTACATGTGTTACCAATCATTTCAAATACAGCAATAAAAAATATGGCCTTTGGAGGACCATGATGTGAAGCTATCTACAAACTTCCGTTTTCCCCTGCCATACTGCCCCTTCAACCTTTCTGTTGTCATGACATCTTCCAGTTTAGCCTGTCTAACGTATTCAAAGGATGTGGATTTTCTACTTCTGATACAAATAACCAAATCTCAAATGTATTGTCAGCAATTTTCTATTCAGTAGTCTCCAAGCCATTTCTCAATAATCTGTTTAAACTATCCGCCATTCACTTCTACACATCAGAATTGGTTGTATATCTTCTCTTTCTTGCCTTCACTGGCAAAGATGTACAAAATCATTCTGCTTTGGCTCAGTTAAATCTCCATCTCACATTTTAAATGTACTGACTATTTTTAACAGTGTTCAGATACGTGATCTCATTTAGCTGCTTCAGAACTATTCCATTTGCTACAATGTTACATTCTGATAGTACACCTTTGCTTTGTAATTACCATTTACTTTTGTTTCATCTGCAATTAGGGCTAAGGTCTTTTACAGACACAAATATTCACTCAACATGGAATATAACCCAATATTGCATTTCTGTCACTGCAGGTCCACATTTCAAACGTAACCATTGTCAAAGCTGAATACCTGTTTATGGAGGTTCTTTACTGCCAGTGCCTGCTGTATTGCTGCCTGGGCTACTGCCGCTGCTGCATTTGCTGTGTCTACAGAAATTGAACAGAATTAATGTTTTCCAACAAACATTACCTGAAATGTCAGACAAATCGTCTGTACTAAAACAAACATAATGTTGAATGTAGATGAATCTATCAGCAGAATAATCTTGTTTGGACAATCACGCCTGAGATGCTCTTGATAACAATAGCCCTAGTCAATCAAATACATGAGCAAGCATACAGAAATAATTTAAACTTATACAAAAAGCCTGTGGAAAGCAAGGGAAAATCACATCTCTCAAGGAATTGATATGAGAATGTGACATCTGCAATGGAATAACCTCATACCAGTCTGTCTTTGGACCGAGTCAACTGACATGATAGATATGGCTTGTAGCAGTGAAACTATTAATTCACCTGTTGCCTTTAGTCTCCCAATGGAACATAAATCTTCACCCATCTTACAACAAGCCCATTGCATCTTTCTGAAGTCTTGCTTATGACTGGTTGAACTCTGCAACTTAAATTTCCAAGCAATAAGATAACCAGTCCCTACATTAACCCAGGGTAGTCATCTCCCATGACATGCTTAGTATGCTATGATGTTACTATTCTTAGCTTTCCTTTCAAGCCAGTAATACGGATGGTGGCAATGGTAAATGCACTGGCTTAATGATGGCTGTGTAGATACAGCTCAAGTAGTGGAAAGATTAATTCCTGGTATACAAATTAAAATTAAACAAGTTGTAATCTTGAAAATATTTTCCTGCACACATCTGAAAAGTTTAAGTTTGCTCATAAGAAAACTTAGAACTAGATTATATATCCAATGAGACTACTATCATGAAATTAACTCCTTCTATTCCAAGAATGCATGCTATAATGTTTGGGTCTAACAGAGTTAAAATAACAACATAGGGCAGAAGGAGTTAAAAGAGACATGTCAGATACAGTAGGTCAACACAAAAACTGGAGAAAGGATTTCTTCTTCTTCTGCGCTCATTCGGAGTTTTTTTTTCGGACGTGATTTCGTTGTGTCTGTTTACAGCAGAGCTGCATTCTTGCGCCGTTAGGCCGACACTTCCGACTTCTGTGGGCATTTGTTTACCGAGTTAACCTTCCCGGATGGAGAAAGGATTTCAGAACAAATATATCATGTATGCAAAGTAAACGACCCTACTGCTTGCCCTGAGACATACTGAGCATATGGTGCAAGCCCTACACTTTATAGATCATATGTGATCATTCTACCTGGTATTTCCCCAATAAATCATTCAAGGTCTTTCCATTCCTCTACAACTTAAAGAGTAGAACACAGACAAATAAAACAGATGGCAATGTTTACATCTTTAAGTGAAATGTGAGTGAGGTCACTTGCTTACTTTCTCCCTTCATGTTTGCACTGGCCACTCCCATCTGGGCGTAGTACTGTGAGTAGTCGTAGTACTGCTGTGTGATCGGATCAAAGTATTGCCCACTTTGTTGATAGTAACCGCCATCATAGTACTACATGTGTTGGACAAGCAAAACCAGTCAATTAGATATCAATGGAAACATTTCTTGTAAAAAGCACAATTAACAGACTGATAGTTAACAGGGTACGAGTGAGAGTGTGTGGGAGTGAGAGACAGAAAGAGATAGGGAGAGAGGGAATGTGAACAAGAAAATAGGGGGAGAAATAGAAGAGAGGGGAATAACAGGGAAAAGCAACAGACAAGCATGAGCGAGAGAGAGAGAGAGAGAGAGAGAGAGAGAGAGAGAGAGAGAGAGAGAGAGAGAGAGAGAGAGAGAGAGAGAGAGAGAGAGAGAGAGAGAGAGAGGCAGGGGGAAAATAGGGGGAGAAATAGAAGAGAGGTGAATAACAGAGAAAAGCAACAGACAAGCATGAGCGAGAGAGTGGGAGAGAAAGAGAAAGGGAGGGGAGAAGAAGAAATGAGTTAAAATAGTGGGAGTGAAAGAGGTCAGGTGGGAGAGAAAAAGAGGTGTAAAATAGAGCAAAGTAGCAATGTTATGGTAGTTGTGAGCAATAGAAGTGCCATAACAAATTGAACAATTGTATAACTATGTTCACACATCAATACTACAATGAATCTGAACTGCTTTCACCCCTTTACTATACTATAGTCAATTACCTGTGCCTGGGCCTGTTGCTGAATGTAGGCCATCCTGAAAGCATCAAACAAATGTGTCTTTAAAGAGAACATTGTTGCAATAAATGGATAAAAATGGCTACTTAACCCACTAAGAAGTAGAACATGTCTCAGAATGACTATTATTACGGTCAGGTGACTGAAGAGTTTGATTTTGTTTGTGAAAGAACAACACCAGTGGCGATGCTTACATCTATAAGTGGACCAGTGTCCTCCCATAGATCATAGATGCTGTCTGTCTCTCTAAACAAATCTCACCAAAGTGGGTCTCCGTGGTGAAGTCGTTAAGCAGCCTGCCTGACACTCCAAAGGTTATGCGGTTGATTTGTCTCCACCATTCGGTCCAAAAGTGCGGTTTTCTCAGGGACTCCTGGTGGTCGCCGCTGGAGCTAGTGCTTTGTCCAATGCTTTCGGCAGACCACCCAGGGGGAAAGAGACTGAGCCATATGGGATAAAACCTGACGCAATAAAGTTGATCCTCCTATAAACCCCTTTTGTGAAGATGCAAATGTGTGAACAGCACAAAAAATAAATAGCCTTTTTGTGGCTTTGTTTTCTAATTTTCATATTGAGCAATTTCCAACTGCCAAGGGATTGTAAAAATACACCCAGTTTTTCTGCTCTTATCCAATCTCACTACCACAAAGATCAGGCTGATATGTGGTATCATTAGAACAATGTAATTTATAAGTTAGAGTCAACCATCTCATCCTCTCTGCTACACATTTCCCTGCTCGGTGGCTGAACACACGCAGTAAGCCACAATTGGCACCTGTCTTTACAACAGTCCAATAATCACAATAAGAAACATACCCATGATGTAATATTTAAACCATGTACATCTCAGTGGATATGGAAGGCAAATGAAAGTCAAAACCTTAATTTCCTCACAATGGCAACCATTTACTACACAATCTCAATGCTGCACAGGAAATATATCTGGTTAAAAAAATTCAACAACAACAGCGCACACATGTCCCCCACCACCCATAACAGCCTTTCAAAATGTATCTATATCATAAGCCAGATGTCCTGCCGCAATCTATCTACATTATAGTCTTCCTCTTCTCACCCTCCCCCTGTAACTCCCATCAATTAAATGTCTTTTCTCAAATCCAAAATATTTCATTTTCCTCATAAATGGATGAATAATAGATATCTTTTAAAAATTACAATGGCGTGACTCCTAAACTATCTCAGTGTGCAAACACAAATATAATAATTATGCATAATGACTTCTGTGATCTATGATAAGAAATATACAAAAACCATCAAACATATGCAGTACCACTTACGTTGTATTAAATGTATTTTTAGCATAGTAGATCACCAACTGCTTGCCATCAACTTCCAGCGGAGGGTCCAGCTTACTGAGTGTGTCCAACATGTGTGTAGACGCAGACACCGAATGGAATTCCACAAAACCGAATCCCCGGGAAGTGCCCAAATTGTCACGAACAATGATAATGTTTTTTATGGGTGCTATGGGATGTGGGGAACAGGCATGGGAAAGTGCAGTCACTAAAGTTTCTTCAGTTGTTAGCGCATCTAGGCCTCGAAATATTAGCGCTGTCAAAGAACAGAAAGAAATATACTTGTCAGTTTTAACTGGACTCCAGTTAATACACATTAAAGCAAAGAAAGCATACACAACTATTAGACATATTTTTAAAATATATATATATACAAGATATTCACAATATGTTGTCTTGCTGTAATATCTTTTCAAAAACCCTATACAAAGAAATGCCAAGACATAACGTAACTTATGTTGTCTAGATATCTGACAAGTTTCAACACATTACAGACAGCCGTAAGGGTATTGCGAAGACAGATACTAGTCATTTAGTATTTCAGTATGGGCCGGTCTCCGTGGCCAAAGGCTTGCAAACGCGGTTCGTGAGCAGCTTACCAGGCGTTCGAAACGCAGATGCGACCAATTTGTGCAGCAGACAGTGTTGCTCTGTCTTATAACGTGTTGGTATGGGAGCTGGTCTTTCAGAAAGCAATGGCAAACTACTGAACGTAAAATTTGCCGAGTACATCAACAGCAGCTGAAAAATGACGGTGTTGACTTCAACGTCCTGCAAGGGATATGCAACATTTTTAAAAAATGGGCTGATTGTACAGCTTCCTAATCATTCTATCTTTGTTAGTTTTGTGTTCCCTTCTTTACTTTTGTGTATAACTGCATTGATACATATACCTGTATCTCTGAAGTTAGTTGCATATCCTTTGCACGACATCACAGTCAACTCCAGCATTCTTTGGCTATTTGTGATCTCTTGGCAAGTTTACAGTCAAACATTTGCCATTGTTTTCTGAACGATCGGCACCTGTACCATTTTATTTTTAAAAACCAATGCAAGGCAGTCTGCTGTACAATCGCCCATGGCTGCACATCTAGTGTGGTATGCGGGAATATGAACTGCATCCGTAAACCCTTCACCATGGAGCTGGCTATCTTTTAAGTCAAGCCTTAAAATGTTTCCATTGAGTTTTCTCTTTTGCCAAGTATTTTGCCATCTAGTAATCTTTCTGATTTTGCCTCATATCTTTAAATTTATCAAAGTAATAATACTTTTGTGTTTAAGAAATGAAGTCTTCCTATACTATTTTCCACAACGTTGTTTAATTTTTCCAATGCAGCTAGTGCTTGCCATTGTTGATAACACCATTTCAAATGCCTCCACACGTGTTCACAGCCTTTAGTCATTGTATATATTTCAGATCCATGCCGTGAAACACAACACAATGAATGGCACACATTAAGAATAGATATCACATCACACTGAATGGTACCCAAGAAGAAAGGATATCACAATGAATGGAACATCTCAAGGACAGACATTACATGCCAAACTGAAAGGCACACATCAAGAATAGATATCACATGTGATACTGAATGGCACAAATCAAGAAAAGACATCACGTCATACTGAATCGCACACATCAAGAATAGCTGGTATACAGGAAGAACTAATCAAACACATCACACCGCATGATATACATCAAAAATAGCATTCACACATTGTGTGTAACTTGGGACAGAAAGGGCAAAGTAATAGCAGCTGTAAACCCCATCCATACAGCACGGAGCAAGGGAATTGACCAATATAACTAATTCTTACATCAGAATACAGAGCATAAACAACACAATCCATTATCTCATAAAATAACACTGTTATCACATACTGTTGCAAGGGTTAGTCCCAATCTCCTCTTGCCCGTAACACGATCTGCCCTTCTCGGACTCTGGAAGAAATTAAAAACAAAATAATAATAACAAAATGTACATTAGAACAGAGCTAAGAAACTACCACTATCATACTCAAAAGACCACAACACCAAACCAAAACTTAAATGGCACTGATGATTCTGAAAGTCTATATATGGTCAATGAAGTTAGTGAGGGATCTTTTTACATGCCTTGAGTGATGCAGTCAGTATCAGGGGCTGCTGAAACTATTTTAAGATAAGCAATCTCAAGTGAAGCAGTGTATTTTTTATTGATATAAACAACACTGTCACCCAAGCCACCACACTCCAAGCCAAAAACAAAATTTGCTATCATTTAAAAGAACTCATTAGTCAGTGGCAGTCGATGTGACACAGTGGTTAGTCAGCTTGCTCACCAAGTCAGAAATGTTAAGTTCAATTCCCAGCAGTGGCAGTTTTTCTTCCAGTTTGGCTCTGGGGTAAGCCCAGCTTAAGAAAATGGTATATTGCATAATTTACAATTCTCAGCAGTTCTTAGGGTCATTGGTTCACAAAACCCCTACATCGCAACAAGGTGGAGACAAGGAAGACAGGACCTCATAAAATAAGTTCCAGAAATTCCTCTAAGAGGTAACCTCATCTTCCACTCCCCACCCTTACTGCAGCTCTTATCTAATTGACGCTAAGCAGTTGTATCTTTTGCCACATCCTGAAACTACCTCCATGGCCTCCCCACAAGACTCATCTGTCACCTAACTCTACTCTTCACGTTCTCCCAGGTCTCCCCCCACTTTGCCTGCCATGTGGGCTCCAGACACAGGACCAGCAATACTTCTTCTTCTTCTTCGTTCATCCGGAGTTTTTTTTTTCGGACGTGATTGCGTTGTGCCTGTTTACAGCAGAGCCGCGTTCTTGCGCCGTTAGGCCGACACATCCGACTTCTGCGGGCATTTGTTGACCGGGTTAACCTTCCCGGGGGGTTTCTTAGGACGTTAGACTCTCACTGTTGTGGTGTTATCTCCCATCCCAGCTGGCCCATATAGAACAGCCAAAGGCATCCTGGTCGGCCCTCAAGGGAAGGCAGGGGCAGACCATGGGCATTCCCCGCCATCCAAGGAGGCTTCCATAATTGCAGAGCCAACACACAGCGCTCTGGTACTGGGCTCACCCAAGGAATCGTCACGTCCTGCACATGGCTGCTTAGCCTCACTTCCGTATATTGGGCCTTCCGTTCACCATAGGCTGTTCTTCCAGAAGCCAGAAGAATGCAGTGTGCAGATGACATCCACACAGTGAGCTTTTGATTCGGACTTTCCACGTAATGGATTTGCTATCCAAGCAATATACCATTTTGTGCCACTAGGACACTTTTTCTACCTTTTATGAAGCCCACACAGTGAGCTTTCGATTCGGACTTTCCACATAATGGATTTGCTATCCAAGCAATATTCCATTTCATGCCTCTGGGGGGCTTGTGTAACCGACATGCCTGTGGTATGAAGTGTGGCAGTCTAAATACTTCTTCATGTACATTTAAATGTTAACCTGAATACAGTTAAAGTAAGCTGCAGTCGACTTGAGCTTGTTGATATCTCCATAGAGCTTGTCCTCGAATGAAGCAGGTGTGGGCCAAAATATCTTTCTCTGTTCTGCATATATTGGGCACTCTTGCAGCAAATGTTTAGCTGTCATTTTACCAGTTCCACAATTACATTCATCTGTATCTCCTATCTTTAGTTTGTTGAACAAGTGGTATTTCAGCCTGTTATGTCCTGTGCGGAGTCTGAAGATTGCTACTTGTTCTCTTCGGTCGAGTTTGTAATATGCATCATCCTTCTGGTGGCCTGGATGCTCTGATTCCCATTTGGTTCTATAAGTGCTTTTTATCAACCTCTTTGCCTCATTATAGGTTATGTCTATGTCAGGCTGTGGTAGTCGTCCGCCCTCTTTTGCCAGTCTGTCAGCCTCTTCATTTCCAGGTATACTGCAATGTGATGGGATCCACTGTATTATAACTTTTTTGGATTTCTGGCATAGACCATGGAGTGCTGCTCTTAGGTCAGCTAGTTCTGTGCTGTTTTTGCTCTTCAGTATTGAGACAGCTGACTTTGCATCTGTGAAGATAGCTATTTGCGTCTCTTTATTTTCCTCCATCAAGAGCATTTCTGCTGCAGTTTTCAGAGCCTCTACCTCCGCTTTGAAGTTACTTGAGAACTTTCCAGTTGCCACTGAATGTGTTTTTTTCACTCCATTTTTTAAATTTAGGAGAATTCCTCCTCCTCCATTCTCTACTGAATTTTTGGCTGATCCATCTGTATATGCATGGGTCCAATTGCTGCTTGGGTAATGTTCTTTTATGTAGTTTAGGGTTATTTCTCTTCTTTCGGTTTCATGCTGAGTGTTCTTTTTCTCAATACCAGGAATGTTTTCTATCATCTCAGGCAGTTGCTGCTGTCTCCAAGCTGGGAACTTGTCTGCATTGTAAATGGGCTTGACTGTTGATATGTTAAGTACGGGATCTGCCCTAATCTTTCGTTTTGCAGTTTCTACAAAGTTGCTACGCTTCAGTCTTCCCTTTCCAAAACCACTAAACCTTTTATACATAGGGTGGTCTGTCAATCTTCTAAATTTTTCAGCTTGTTGCTGGGCTCTGCTATCTCTTCTATCCTGCATTGGTTGTAAACAAGTGATCTTTTCTAATTCATTAATAGGCGTTGTCTTCAGGCTTCCAGTTATGATTCGCATTCCTTGATTTTGGACTCTACTTATTTTGTTAAAGTTTGACTTAGCTGCTGTTGCCCAAGCTGCAATGCCATATTCCAGTACTGGCCTCACCCGTCCAGTATATAACTTCTTGAGAACTTTCTCATCTGCTCCCCATGTTGTACCAGCAAGCTTTTTCATGATTGCCATTCGTTGCCTTGCTCTTGTTCGATTTTTCTCAACCTGTGTCTTCCATGTCAGGCGACGATCAAAGGTGACTCCTAGATAGTTTGGATTTTCTTCATGGCGCATTATTTTTCCATTCAATACCAGCTTAGGTTGCTGAGTTTTATCTGAGAGGGAGAACACTGTGCATGTTGTTTTCTCCTCACTTATCTTCACTAGCCATGATTTTGACTAGTTCTCTAGCGCTAATAGGGCTTGCTGTATTCTGCTGTTAGCTGTACTAATATATTCTTCAGATGTCCATATGGCTAGGTCATCTGCAAAGGATGATGTGTGTACTCTGGCTGGAAAATTTTCCGTGATGTCGTTTATATATGCTAGGAATAATGTTGGTGAAAGAACTCCTCCTTGGGGGACACCTTGCTCCAATAGCATCATTTTGCTGGTTTGTCCTTGTACTTTTGTCCTGGCAGTTCTGTTCTCAAGGTAGTGGCTGATCCATTTGTACATTTTCCCACAAACATGCATTTTTTGCAGTTTTACTTTCAGTCCTTCCTTCCATACTTTATCAAATGCTTTTTCTAAATCTATCCAGACCGCTAGTGTGTGCTTTTTCTCTTGGAAGGCATCCTCTATTTCCTGAGCTATATAGGTTATTTGATCTTCAGTGGATCTGTACTTTCTGAATCCTGCTTGGTGAGGTGTTAAGAGTTGGTTTTCTTCCAGATGCCATGTTAGCCTGCCATTGATAATGCGTTCCATTAATTTTCCTACACAGCTAAGAAGACTGATAGGTCGATAGCCATTTGGTTCTTCCAGGTCTTTTCCTTTCTTTGGGACTGGTATTAGTATAGCTTCCTTCCATGCCTGTGGGACTATTCCCCTCTTCCAGCTGTAATTTAGGACTGCTAGTAGTTTCTTTTTTGCCTTAGTGCCTAGTCCTATTAGCATTTCATTTGTGATTCCATCCTTTCCTGGTGATGTCTTCTTTTTTAGGGTATTCATTGCCTGTTCCATTTCTTCCATTGTTAGATTTGCCATCATATATTCTGCTGCTGTCTCTGTATATCTATGATGTATCTGTTTATCTTTGATTGCTTTCTTCTGTTCGGCTGTAATATCAATGTGGTTTGCACTGGCATAGTGTTCCATTAGTGCATTTGCAGCCTTTTTTCCTGTAAGCAAGGCATTTCCTTGTTTAATTGTTATTTGTTTGTTTCTAGGTCCTTCATTGTTCATGGCTTTCACTAGTTTCCATAGTTTATTTCCATCCCTGTCAAAATTCAGGTTTTCTGTTTTTTTCCTCCAACAATCTCTTGTTGTTTGATTTACTGTTCTTTTATATTTTGCTGAGATGGCTTTGAGAGAGATGTTCGCTTCAGTTGTTTGTTCTCTCTCTGCGGTCTTCCTAGCATCTTCAACTTTGTCCTCCAAAATTTGTAGTTCTTCAGTCCAGTATGGTTTGTAATTTTTCCTCGCTCCTCTTGGAATAGACTCAGTGGCCGCCTGTATTATTGCTCTGTTTAGACTTTCCACCATTTGCTTCATGTTGCCATATCGTGTATTTATGTTTTCACAATATTTGTCTGTTAGTATGGCAAATCTGTCCCAATCTGCTCGTTTGTAATTCCAACGGGGCAAAGGCTTTTGCTCCTGTGGAACATACTCCATATTTATTACAAGCTTGATTGGTCTGTGGTCACTACCTGCTAATTGGTCAAGCACATGGCGATCGATTTTGTGGAGGATGTCTCCTGTGCAGAAAGCTAAGTCTGGAGTAGAAGTGGTAATCCATCTTCTGGAGTAGAAGCTCGGTGTGTCATCCGCTTTGTTGAGTAGATGGAGATTTGAGTCTATTTCCCAGTCCTCCACTTCATCTCCTCTTTTGTCAGTATCTGGGTATCCCCATCTTTCTGAACGGCTATTAAAGTCTCCGACAACAATGCAATTTGTGTCAGTTATTTCCATGTTTGAGAGTGTAAGATCCTTATCTGCCGGGCTATACAGATTGTAAATTCTTATTTTCACGTCCTTTATCATTATATCAACACCTATAATTTCCGTTTGGTTGTCAGAGATCACAGATACTTCGCTGCAAGGTATTGTATTTCGTGTAAGTATTACAACTCCTCCTTTGTGTCCTTCGCGGTCAAAGCGTGTGGCCTGATATCCCTCGACTGAAAATGTGCGATTGGCGTTGAGGTGTGTCTCTTGAATGCATGCCACATCTATTCTATCTTTATGAAGACGCTGTGTTAGGGAGGCTTTCTTGTTATAAACTCCTTCTGCATTCCATTGTAGTATGTTGAGTGTCCGGGGTGTTTGGTCAATAGCTCTTAACCTACTCCTCTGTGCCTTGACTCCACAGCACAGGGGAAGGTGACCACCAGTAGTCATGGGTGGACCCCCTCGAGGCAGGGGGCCCGGCACTATCACCGCCTGATGGGACTTCACGGGATTAGCACCATAACGATTAATTTTCATCTGTGGCATCAGGAAATGATAAAGTTACGTTGCACTTCTTTGTCAAGCCTGTGGCTCAGTACATCCGATTTCGACAAGCATTTGTTCGGGATGCTTTCCCTAGCCTTTGACTGTCCCCAGTCTATCTACAAGGCAGCAGGTTTGTACGTCGCTTTGTCTGGTCCCTCTCCCTTGACCTGTCCGACATGGGTGACCCTACCAGTAGCTGTGCTACCGTCGGCATAGCTCTTGGGGTCATTGGAACGCTCAAGCCCCTCTACCTCGTCAAGGTGGACGCACAGCAGAGGGGGGACCAGCAATACTATCATCAGGCTTGCTCAATGTGTGCCCATCCACTGTCAGCAACCTTTCCCCACCTCTTGATTTGCGACAGTCCATCCAGTTCTCTCCTTCAGCTCAGCGCCAGTGGTTCTGTCACCATTCCAGTCCTTCCACTCCATCAGACACCAACCACTGAATGTCTGCAATTTATGAGCAACCGTTCCAGTCGTCCCCCATGTCCCTAGTCTACACAGCAACACTGACCTAATGCCAGGGCCAAACACCCCAAGTATGGCACCAGGTCCATTTTATTTTCACCTCGACAAATTTCCCAGTGCCATGAAAGCCCCTTTTGTTTCCTGCATTCCCATTTTAATATCTTCATCTACTTCCCCATCTCTGTACACACTGTTGCTGAAACAAGTGTCCAAAGCAACCTCTTGAAGTGACCTCCCGTCAAGAAAGATCAGATTATCATTTGCTTCATTTATTCTCATTATCTCTGTCCTTCCCCATATCAAGCCTCCAATCCAACCACTGTAACTTGCCATGAAGCCTGTTTAGCCCAACTTGCTTTCGACTTTGTTGTGGGACAAGAGAGCAATGTCGTCAGCGAAATCCAGACCAACAAGCCGCTCCACCAGTCTTGAACTCCATTTCTAGGTCACCCCTACCACACGATAACGTTGCACGAGTATGTTACCAGAACCTATAAGGAAAGCAAAGACTAATAACACTGTAACATGCCATGCATGTCATGAGAGGCTACCAAGGAGGGCTGGTTAATTCATAATTTGTATACATTTATGGGAATTGACTGGGAAGGAAATGTGGAGGAAGGTAACCGACACCACAACCTCATTATTATCCTATGGTCTAGAACATATGATGGTCTAAGAGTACCAGCAGTATCTGCCATAGAATCACCTTTAATATCTGAAAGGACACTTTCCATCACAATAACTACCATATGATCTCTTGTGTCTTTCAAATTCCATATCTGTGCCTCCACTGCTCTCATGGAAATCAATGAAAACTCTTGTTTCTCTAAAGTGACTATCCACAGAAATAATAATTACACCAAAAAACTAAGAAGGCCAATAACATCATGTTCTTTCCAAATGCTAGAATCGTGTTTTGTCATGCTATTTCGTTACTAAAAGTCAGCTGTAATAAGCATATAGTATTTTTAGTCCTGCTACTTCATGGTGCACTCAGATGGACTTCACCCAGTCCATCTCTTGATGCCATCCACTCATATGTAATGCTGTCTTCTTGTACACTTTCCTTATACTATTTCTTCTAGCACATCTTTCAACAATGAGTTAAGTCTCTTTATTAAGCCTAAAGTATACTAACTGCCTAACATTGCTGGTATCTGTGGCTAAGAGCCTTTGACAGCAGACCACACTACGCTGGGTTTTAACAAATTGGTATGGGAGCTTGTCGTTCAGAAAGCAATGACAAACTACTGAATGTAAACTTGCCAAGACATCAAGAACAGCAGTAAAATGCTGGTGTTAACAGCAATGTCCTGTAAAAAGGATATGCCAAAACAAAAAAAAATTGACAGCATCTATTGGTTTCTTTAGTCCCAATATTTATAAGATTTCACTGTTTGTTTTCTTCTATTGCCATAAGATTCCTTATACTTACAAACACAGACATATTAGTAATGCCTCAGTTTTGCATTCACTGACTGTTCATAGTTCATGTTTCTGAATCATACAATGATATGTATATGCAACACCTGACCTCTCAATTTTTAGTCAGCATCATCATCCAGTGCCTTGTCAGCTGGCGTGGGTGATCATGTCTATCCACAAATTGTGATCTCCAATGTATTGGATCAATTCATGTGTTGACCCCCCTCCATGCCATGAAACAAGACTGTCAAGAATTTTCTCATGCTGTCTTCCTCTATCTCTCCTTCCGCAAATCTTTCCAGCTGTCACATGTTCCAGTTTTTGTCTTCTTATAATGTGGCCCCAAAACAAACGATGACTGCTTATTTTTGATGTTTGTGATAAGTTAGCTTTGTAACTTAGCTTCCCTGAAAATGTTCCAGATTGCTCATTTTGCCTGTCCAATTAATTTTTAGTGTTCTTCTATAAAACTATGTCTAAAAGGCTTCCAAGGATTTTATCGTCTGTTTATTAATTGTCAAATCACAATGTAAAAGAAATGAGATGCATTTCCTAATTGTGAAGCTGCAATGTAACTCACATAAATTCCTAGATGAACATATGTCAAACAAGCTGTAAACGTCTGAAACAAAAGCTATGACTTACCCTTACGAGGAAGGTTGCAATTATAACAGTAATCTCTGCGCTTGAAATTGTGACCCAAACACTGGAATTGAAATTGCGCAAGAATTTCTTACAACGTGGAAAAAAAAACAAAATCCAGATGACCATCCTTAACACTTACATTTATCACTTGTATTTACACAAGGGTGGCCAAAAGTAGGTCTACAGTATTGATCCAGTTATGTTCATCTTACATGTTGATACTTCATCAACCTCAAACAACTCACACCAACATATTTGATCTTTTGTTATCTCCTGCAAATTGCTACACGTCCTCCCCATTTATTCATCTGTGTCTCTAATTCTCTTCTCTGTCCTTGTTTGTTTGTCTTGTGGGTGCCAGTGAAAAGACTGTCTAGTTATGACATTCTCAGGTTTTCTCAAAGTGTTATATCCAGAACGTTTTCTTAACCTCTTGATTCACTGGAATATCTGGTTATGTTTATAAACTCCACATCTGTGATTTTTATCATGGTAGTTTGGTCTTATTCTGTCTAGGCACCAGATGATGAACATTTGTAGTTTAATAGTAATTCTTGTAGTCATTCTCCATGCCGCTGATCCAACAGTAGAAATGATGTATGTTACAGTTAAATGTTCTAAGTCTGGTATTAATTTAACGTCTTTTGAATTCCATGAATTTCCTTCTGTGATGAAAGCTCTTACCTCCTGCATTATTTTAAAATCTCTACCTATTCTCCCATCTGTCTCTGCATTGCTACCTACACAGATGTATGATTCCAGCTCTTGAACTGAGATTTCACCAAGGAGATTGTGTTATTTGCTTGACTTCCACTGTGGCTACTGCCACATGTCATGCCACTCGACAACAGTTGGACAGATTCAACACGTGTACCACCGTTGTCCATCCTCAGTTTCCCCAACAACTAGTTGTTGAAGACAACATGTCAGCTGACTAACTACCTTGGATCCCTGTATGATCTGAGCAGAAGATCCACCTGAGGTTTTGAAGAGATATGTCTTTATAATGGTGAAATACTCCTGGTACCTCTCTTCGAACCTGTAATGTCATCATTACGCAGCAATATGCCTGCAGAACATCACTCTCATCATGGCTTGTTGAAAGATTTCTTCACCTTGCCATTCCTCCTGCCTAGTGCCCAAGGTGTCTGCAAAGTCCTGTGTCCATCTTTGAGCTGGTCAACCTTACTACCTCTTCTTCCAGGAACCATGCCTTCCATCACTGTTCTTTCCAAGCAAATGACATTTAACCCTTTACAGGGCACAGCGGCCAAAAACGTCCTTACTACCGAACGGGCAAAACATCTGAAAGCGTCCGTGACAACTAAGCGTTGCACCATTTGCAAGTGTTTTCTTGAAATTTGATCAGATTTTTTTAGTTTTCAGGGTTTTTATGCTTCGTTTTTTTTTCAAAATGGATTTTAACGATTCTTCAAGTGATAGTGGAGATTTCGCTGGGTTAAATTTAAGTGACTTTGAAGTGCACAAAGTTGATTATGAATCGGAGGTAGATATCAGTGATAGCGTATGCAATTTACACACTTCGGATCTCTCGGACTTTGAAGAAAGTGATTCTGATTCTGTTTGTAAATAGTGTATAGATGACTGACAATCACAAACAATATGTTGTATTTTGTAAATATTTGTGTTCGTGTGTGGATTACTGGCAACATTGGATTAGTTATTTCCCATGAGTAAAATAATGAATCTGCATTAATTTTCCTTCACTGTGTTTTTTAACAAAAATATGTTCTCCAACACATTAAATTTGATGTTTTTACTAATGTAACCCTTAATCTTACTGAAAACCTGAAAAATCTTGCTTGTTCAGAGTTTAAAAAAAAGGAAAGACGTGTGCCCTATAAAGGGTTAACATGACCAAATTATGTGTTTCCGGGGTTTAGTGCCATTAAAGATCTTGTAGAATATCAATATTTTCTAGTGTAGTAATTACAAAATGGTCCACGACTCACATCTGTGTTGCCACAGGAAAGGTGCATGTTCTCAAACATGTTACGTTAACGTCTTCGCTGGGGTTGTGCCAAAGGCTCTCAAGACTAACTTCTGCACTGCTAGGGCCAGCCTGCGACTGACTCCGTTTAACAGTCCCACTGGTGCTGATTATGGAGCCAAGATAATCCAAGTCTGCAATATTCTCAAGTTCTTCACTGTTGATGACATTAACTCACACAAGAAATAATGAAACAGAAAAATGTCACTTGATCAGAAGTGTATACATACTTTTGGCCCACCCTAACTTGTGGTTTTGTTGAATAAATTTAATGAAATCAAAAATGCTACTCAAGATTTAGCTTTAACAAACATAAACAATAAAACTGCCATACCTTGATGCAGACCCAATCATTTCTTTGGAGGTTGTTGTTGTCCCTGACTATGCCCCTGTCGCGGGTGACGCTGTATGCCATGTTTGCCCGGAACTGATTGAGAAGCAGAATGCTACCCTGTGGAAAAGAAAACAACCGTCAGCATCCAGAGTTCTCCACACTTGAGGCAGGGCCAAACGATTCCCAAATCTCTCACAAGCTTTAGATGAAAAGCCACGCCGCGAGGCGAAGGACAATGCATGTCAGAGAACAGACACAAGCACAACAAAGTTAACACAAACAGGGCAATGAAGACTGGTCCAAGAGAATCAGATAAGTATGTGAAGATGTTGGTTAACATAAATGTACATTGTGTATTCACATTACCTCAAACTTAATGTAAGCTTAATTCTTAATCTAAAATCCAGCAAACTAAACAGCCCTACTTTCTATAACATTCTGTCTGTAAAATAAATACAACAATAAAGGCAGTCGGTGTGTTGTAAATGACTTAAGAGATATGATAACAGATATCTGGATCGCTTCAGTCAAATATGTTTAATAGGAAAATCATCTTTGGTGGAAACACAGGAAAGAAGTATTGCACGTTGTTATTTAGACAAAACATTGTTGTCACACATGAAATACAAGAACTGTTTGGTTAGAGTGACAGCTCTTATAAAGATGGCAATGACCTGTAAATACAAAACTAGGTAGACAACTAACAAGGATCTCAGGAAAAATGGATGAAAGATGGAAGAAGAAAACTATATTCACACATATATTTTCTTGTGTGAACAAACTGCAGAATATGTATAGCAAAGTTAAAAACATACAGTGCATTAATGCTACCGTTTTAGTGAAAGAATTAAATAAATGGCTCTTTAAGACTTTGAACTGAATGAGCATAGAAGTAATCTAGAATTCCCTGGATATATTGTATTTTTCTACAGCGTATGCTATATATATATATATATATATATATATATATATATATATATATATATATATATATATATATATATATGGACAATAAGGGAACAGATGTGAAACGGTTTAAAAATAAGATGTGGTGCTAATCATATAATGACAGCTGTTACATCCCAATGATGAGATTAGTGTGAGAAACTATTTTTTCAGATAACAACAAAGTGTTTCATAAAATAAACCCATCTTAAACAAGTCAATGACTCAAATTTGCAGGCATATCTGCAGCAGAATACCGGGTTGTGGAAACATAGTGGCTAATGCACGCACATGCCGTCCTTGTGGTTCTAGGTTTAAACCTCACATTCAAAGTGGGTTTTCTCCAGACCACACATTTCATCAGTGAACCAGCTTCTTAAAATGGGCACCAGAATATTTTCTGGGAGGTAAAGTGAGTGGCTTGATACTGGCCGTATCACTGATGGAGTACCATGCGGTCAAGAAAATATTGGTCTATTACTGTGTCCCCAATATGCCATGAGTATATAGAAATAGTTATTTACTTTATATGTTCTAAAACTTATTAGCAGCAGAATGGTTATCCTTCCTATCAATGATTTGTCAAAGTAATTTTATGCACCCACCAAATCAGTGGAAGCAGTAGTCGGGAAGTGAGGTGCCTACATCAACTTATAAAGCTGTGATATAGTCTGTGGGCCTATTTAGCTAGCAATGAAGACAAAGACGGCGGAACAGATAGACATATTAAAAATAAGAATGTAACAGGCAAGAGAAGCTTTTATAACACCAGGAAATGTGTGGAAGTCACACACGAAAACTTAGTGCTAAACTTAGAATATTTAAGTCCAATGTGAAATCTGTGCCATTAAACGATCAGGAACATGGAGAACTAAAAGATCCCTTAATAAACTACATCCATTCATTAATCAGTGGCAGCTCAGGATATTGGGACTAAAATGGCACGAGAGAATCCCTAATATAGAACTCGTGGAGACAAATAAATTCCAGTGGATCAAGGTGAGGAAATGCTTGTGTTGGAAAGGACAGAACACAGAAAATATGACAATAGTACAACTAGAAAATGCCTTGTCTGAAATCCAAAGGGTGAGAAAAATAGTGGTAGACCTGAAAACAGAGATTATAAAAGCAAACAAAATAGTGGGAGAAGAGATTAAAAACAGATGAATAATATGAAGGACATGGTGCAAGCCGCGGGAGATAGCAAAAGATAGAACAGTTAGAATGAGGGCCTATATCCTCATGTGGGATAAGGGACAAGAGAAGAAGATAATTGTGTTATTGTGTTGTGAAATCTATCTTTACCACCACAACAGTATCTGGTAGAGATTGGTTCCCTAACATTATTCAGTTTTATTTAACCAGAAAGCACGCATTGTTCTGGTTTTTTTTGTTCTTTTCTGAGTGGCATAGTATGAAAATGGGAAGGCTGAAATATGCTTAATTAGCAGGTTATGTGATCGAAAATAAAAAAGACAGCATAGTAGTAAGTAAGAAAATTGGCTTAAAAACAGCACCATGTTTCAGGAACTGAAAAACAGGTATGGTTCCATGATGAAGAGCCAGAGTTCGACCAACAAAGGTGGACACAGGACATTCTGAGCATCAAAATGCACGAGGCAGCAGATCTAGGATCTAGAACCTTTCCATTAGGTTTTGATGACAGCATCACAGCAAATGAACTTACCACATGATGATGATGAGCAGGAAGCAATACAAACTACTCTACACGTGAATGGGCAATCTTCTAAGAATATGCTATTTCAAACCCCAAGTTTCTGCAGAGGAGCAACACATACAATCCCCCACATACTGCACTTCATAAAGACAGCAGTGGCATATCCCTGGTCTCCAAAATAATGCACATGTAAATAAGGGAGACACACAAAGACAAATGGGAAACAAACATACATAAGAAAGTAAACACCAATGAAAGATTGACAACAAAGATATGCTATTTCTGGTCTCACTCTATCCCATACATACTATTCCCAATGGGATATGCCACCGTCATTTTTATGGGATTAGTATTCAGGGCTGTATTTGTAATTTCACCGCAACATCTAAACCTACCCTGTTACATTCTATACTGTCAGGTACTGCTGCAGTCGCTATTGTTCCAATTCAAACCTGACCAGTCTCTATAAACACACAGACACCAAGCAGCTGCATTAATGTGGATTTTGTAGAGAAAACAGTCTACATCCCACAACACTCTTTCAAAATTATTTGTCTGCATTATGAACCTGTGTGTGCTCCATCCAGCGCTGGGCATCGGATACGTTATGAAACTCCACAAAAGCAAAGCCTCGAGAGACACCTGTGTAAGCAAGGTGGAAACGAAGCTTGTTAAATAAAACATTCAAACTTCACAAACAAGTGTGCATCAGATTGCAGAACCAACAGAGTCAAACACTTACCTCATCAAAGCGTAGAAAGTCATCATCTGCCTGGCTCAGCATTTTCACTTGCGTGTGTTTTTGTTTTTCATTTTTTTTAATGCAAACAGTAAAACTGATGACAAAACCAATCAAATATTTGTGTCTCCGTCACAGAAGCTCAGAAGTCAAGATTTTATTCAGTCATTGCAAAATTTGCTATTATACATCAAGTGTCAACTGCTCTATAATAGCATGAAGCCAGCATGATATACCAAACACACCTCAAGGTGTGTGTTCAAGGGTCCTTTATTTGTCTTTTCTTACACGTTCAATTAGTTTCCCGTTTTGAATTCAATACTGGGGACACCATTCACAACTATTGTGATTTTTCCCAATAATTAAATCACTGTTTACCACCAATGAGATCTTGCACAATCAAGTACACATTACATGGGCTTTGAAAGTTTTAATGTGCATTTTTTTTCTCTCTCCATTTTATTGTCCGATACACATTAGTTTAAAGAAATAGATTAGAGATTTTTCAAATATATATGATACAGTACACACTGATGTGGTTGTGTGTCGTTTGACAGCATCTGAAATACATTCAACATAATGTACAGCAACATCACTAACACTATAACATTGAAACTAATAATATGAACAGTGTTCCTAGCTTATATGTATGTAATCCTCAATTACTGCTACACATCAGCAAACACATAGATGAGCTGAATACACATACAAAACAACAGTTCAAGGAGCGAGAAATCTTGTACCTGAAGCTTTCCTGATGAGTCTGATATCTTTAACTGGAAGTCCAAGAAGCATCAGCTCAGCTCCAATCTGTCAAAAAAAACACGACTCAAAATGTGAAAAAGATGATCAGGGGCAATGTTACACGCACAAAATACACCCCTCAACAAAGTGTGGCTTAATATAACATATATAAACACTATATATTTAAACACATTACTCAAAATGTTAGATAGTGGCAATGTTAAAAAAAAATACATGCCTCAACAAAGTGTGGCTTAAACAACATACATAAACACTGTATATTTAAAAACATCCTCACAATGTTGGATGATCAGGGGCAATGTTACACGCACAAAATACACACCTCAACAAAGTGTGGCTTCATACAACATACATAAACACTGTACATGAAACGAAATATTTGAGGCAAAGATTGATGACTTGGAAAGAATATTTTGGTGTGTGTTCCAAGTGATCCAGAATGCCAAGGACTGTGATTTGTGGAAAGGCAGGAATGCCAGTATCAGTTGGCAGAACACATGACAATGTGTCTCAGTGAATACAGTATGGGAATACATTTTGTCACCAACTGTCTAGTCACCTGATTTCATCTTCTGATATATGTAATCACTGTTTATATTATTTTGAAATGTCTCTTCACATACAATTTCCCGCCATCTGTATTGAATATGATACATTTGTTAACTTTAACTCAGAATAAAACACAATAAAGTCTAATAAAAGCAACAGTTATAACTGAAGTTATCACTTTAAAAATGCCATCCCTGGAAAGTCAACATATTTCACAGCAGTCAATTTCAATCCCTATATTCATGATGGAGCTCCCAAAAAGAAATGCTGCAGAAAAAGCAATGTACATGTTTGTATGCCATCTAAGCTTATTGGGGGTATATTTGGCTCTTGCCCATGACCAAATGCTTATGTGGATTCATGGTTAGTATTCTTCTTCTTCTTCTTCAGCATTCCGAGCCATTGAGGTTCTTTGCTGCAGATACAAGCCGTCTCCATTCGTCTCTCTGGTTGACCTTCTCTTGCCAGTCGCTGATTCCAAGTGCTTGTAGGTCTGTATTTATATTATCTCTCCGCCATCTTCTTGGTCTACCTCGGGGTCTACGGTCATTTATTTCTTGAGTGTAAGCGAGTTTTGTTTCCCTATTATCTTCCATTCTTTCTATATGCCCCAGCCATTGCAGTCTATTAGCCTTCATGATACCAGTGATTAGCGGGGACTTAAACAGATCATAAATGTCTTTGTTGCTTCTTCTTTTCCACTCTCCACTTTGTGTATCCCTAATGGGCCCCAAAGACGCGTCTTAAGACTTTGTTCTCAAAGGTTTGTTAACAAGGCTTCGTCTCCTTTAGTTGTACTCCAGGTTTCAGAGCCATACAGCACAACTGGTCTGATCAGTGTTTTGTATATTGTGATCTTGGTGTTACGAGATAGCACATTTGATTTTATCAGATGTTGTAGTGCATAGTATATCTTATTTCCAGAGTTGATTCTAGCTTATATTTCTCTCCTTATTATGTTGGAGCAGTTGAAGATTGTACCCAGGTATTTGTATGTTTCCATTCTTTTAATGGTCATATTATCTATTTATCTATTTGTATGTGGCCAGAGTTTTTAGCTGTTCCTTCTCTTGAAATTACCATATATTCTGTCTTATCTTGGTTGATAACCAGCCCTATTTATTGAGCTTTGTCCTTTAAGTGAGTCAATATTTCCGATGTCTTTTGTTCATTTTCCCCTATAATATCTATATCACCTGCATAACCAAACAGCTTGGATGTTCCTCCTCCAATAGCACATTCCTCCTTTAACTTCCTTACAACTTTCTCTAGAGCCAGATTGAAAATGAGCGGTGATAGTGCATCACCATGTTTCAAGCCAGATGTTTAGTATTACGCTGACTAATAAGTACTGATTATCATCAAGGAGTGTCCTATCTTGTGGAATAGGCATTGAGGTATCACCAAAGATCTTGGTACTTGCTGTTCTGGATCAATTTTATTGATGATATTCCTTTTTGCCACTATTGTTTGTCATGCAACATAACTTCCCTCAGTTATCCAACATAAAATTTCCTTCAGTCTGCTTCTGTTTTTTATAATCGCTCATCTTTCAAGTCGCCACATTTTCCAACCCTCCTCTTCTTATTACATGACCACAGACCAATTTTTGTCCCTTTCTTATAGTTTATTATGTTCTACTTCCAGGCAATCATGAATTACTCTAGCAGTCTAAAGTATCCACAACATTCGTCTCAGAAACCACATCTCTGTTGCTTCATAATCTTGTTTCTTCACATTCTAAGCAGGACATGGTGATGCAACATGTAACAAATTCGGTATGCTAAGACCCTGACTTGGTGATGCAACGTGTAACAAATTCGGTATGCTAAGACCCTGCAGGGAAGCAAATACAAACTTAAACTACAAAGATGCCAGTAAGACAATGTCACAGCATGGCATGAATGTCATCATCATCATTTAGCGAGTCTTTTAGTGGAACTTCACTCTCATCACAGCCAACCCATGTGAATATTTCACTATGATGTGCCTTGTATCAATGTGCTGTCTCAAATTCAATTCACTACATAGAAACGAGAAAAAGAGTGTTGAGGGGGTACATAGAGCCTGTTCTTTTGTTTGGATGTGAAACTTGGACAATGTGCAGTCACGCTGAAAACCATTTTATGGCTACAGAAATGTGGTTTCTGAGGAAAATGCAAAGAGTACCATGGACAGATAGAAAAACCAATGACCAAGTACTACAGGAGACAAATGAAAATCGAAGACTGATTAGAGAAATTAGACGAAGACAGTCAATAATTTTTGGACATGTTATGAGAAGAAATGGATTGGAGAACTTATTGACAACTGGCAAGATTGAGGGGAACAGACCAAGAGGAAGACCGAGAGGAAAATACTTGGATGGCTTGGCCACATGGCATGGATGAGACAGGAACACTGAGCTGATCCACGACTCTGGTGATCGAGTGAAATGGCGAGTCATGACCGCCCACGCTTTCCAGCATGGCACATGATTGATTGATTGATATAGCTATGAATGACAAACCATAAAGCAGTTCAATCATCAGGCTACTTAAACAATGGTATTAACCACAAATCTATGGCATCCTCTCCTTCTTCTTCCTGGTTCAGCCCAAAAAAGAACGTTAGTTGCATTATGTATGTTTATAGCTTTGCTGCATTATTTGCAACCTTCAGTTGAGATACATCTGACGTCAGCACTGTATTTTTATAACCAAGTTTGCCTGCAATTCCCAACAGATACAACATATGTGTAACTTAGAGACAACATTACAAGGCAAGGTTCGTGGAAGATGTGGCAGGAGTCAACCTGAACTATGATGGAAGTAATCTGACTCCAACTATGGAAGTAATCTGACTCCAACTATGGCAGTAACCAGGTACTTAAACTGACATTAACCAGGTACTTTATTATGGCAGTAACCAGGCATTTAAACTATAAGCAAGTAAACTATAGTATTAACCATGAATGTAAACAACAGTATTCACTGGACTCAACCTATGGTAACAACCAGGCATTGGAATTGTAATCACTATTTATATTTATAAATTAACAATTGTGCAAACACAAATTTACTCTGCATCCACCATTAATGTTTAACCTTACATACAAGAGAAACAATCCACAACTTACAATTTTCTCATCAACATCCAGAGTCAAGTTCCTGAGAATGATTGTACGAGAAGGCTGGATGGTCACCCACTTGTCGCCACCTTTGTCTTCACTCAATCGGTTGTCCAGGTCCCTGCTTCGGAATCTGTCCGAGCAGCCACTGTCACTCCTCTCATCATCCCCAGAATTACGCTGTAAATTATAGTAAAATAGCATACATAATCAGGGGGAAAAATACACCTGCCACCTAATATAGAAAGAAAGGCATTAGTGTTAATACTAGTAGCTAGGAGAGGCTGGGCAGTGTAAATAGCTGGGACAGGGTGGGCAGTGTAAATAGCTGGGACAGGGTGGGCAGTGTAAATAGCAGGGACAGGGTGGGCAGTGTAAATAGCTGGGACAGGGTGGGCTGTGTAAATAGCTGGGACAGGGTGGGCAGTGTAAATAGCTGGGACAGGGTGGGCTGTGTAAATAGCTGGGACAGGGTGGGCAGTGTAAATAGCTGGGACAGGGTGGGCAGTGTAAATAGCTGGGAGATGGTGGGCTGTGTAAATAGCTGGGACATTGTAAATAGCAAGGCAGGGTAGTTAGCTGGGACAGGGTGGTGGTGTGTAAATAGTTAGGACAGGCTGGGCTGTGTAATTAGTTGGGATGTGTAAATAGATGGGACAGGGTGGGTTTTGTAAATAACTAGAAGAGAATGGGTTTGTGCAAATAACAGAGAGAATCGTTAGTGTAAATAAGTGAGACAGGGTGGGTGGTTTAAGCAACTGGAGGAGGTAAATAATTGGGACATGGGTTAGTGTAAATAACTGAGACAGAGTGGCTATTGTAAATAACAATAACAGGATGAGTAGTGTAAATAATGGGATAGGGTGGATAGTGTAAACAGCCAGGAAGGAATGGATTAGTATAAACAAAACTGACAGGATGGATATGTGTTAACAAATGGGATAGTGTAGTTAATGTAAATAAGTAGGACAGTGGTAAAGAGTTACTAAGGACAGTGAGTTAGTGTAAATAACCGGAATAGTGAGCTAATGTACATAAGTAGGAAAGAGAGTTAGCATAAATAACTGGAACAGTGAGTTTGTATAAACAGTTAGGACGGTAAGCAACCAACAGCAAAGCAAAGAACTCTTTTACACATCTAACAGCACATTGAGCATATGATGCCAGACTCATACTGTTATAGACCAATCACCACACTGTGGTTATGTGGTCACTATCACATTGGCTGCTTTTACTTCCCAAATATTTTCCTGGTGCCGATTTAAGTTGGGCAGACCAAGTGGATTTTTTATAATCCGAATCCGTGCCAATTCAAACAATCTATGACCACCAGACAAGTATCTTGACACTATGCAACGTGGCTCTCATTGGAAGAGTGGGCTGTCTGAATAACTAGACAGTGAGTTAGTGGAAATAACTAGATCAATGAGTTAGTGTAAATAGCATGGCAAGTGGCTGTAATGGCCCAGATTGAATGAGTTAATGTCACAATAAAAATGTCACAAAATCCAGTAATTAAAATGTAAAAGTTGACATAATGAAGCATTAGTTAAGTATTCCATGCCAGTTTGCAAATTATCGGTTAAAAACTCGAGCTACTTACTCCATCATCACTGGAGTTAATAGGACTCCTATCCCTGCTACCACTTCTATCACGATGCCGCCTGGAACGACTACTGTCCCTTTCCTGTCTCCGCCTGTCTCTGTCTCTGAAATGACATTTATTTTATCACAGTAGTGCACATATCATCATCAGGTAAGAGAGGTAACGGCCGCAGCAGGATACAACAATACACAATTTAAACAAGTATACATAACTACTGAAGAATCTGTTGACGCCGTCTCTCCCACAGATCTCGGTCGTTAGTATCCTAGATTAACTATGTTGATGCTATTCCTCCTTGCCACTGTTTCAGTCCATCCAGTATCATCTCTTGATCTGCCCCTATGTCTTTTCCCACCAATCTTTCCAGCTGACATTCTCCTATGCCTCTTTTCTCAACTTTCTTTTTGTTGTATATGTTCTCGTTTCTTTAGCCTCCTTAAGGCAATTGTTGTTTGTTACTCTGGCAGTCCATGGAATTTGCAACATTTGTCTCAGGAACCACATCTCTGTTGCTTTTAACTCCTTCCTCCTCTGTTCATTTACGTTCCATGCCCTGCCATACAGCAGAATAGGTTCTATATAGCACTTTAACACTCTTTTTCTAGTAACGTATTGCATAAGGTACTTTTTATTTTCTGAAATGCAGCTTTTGCTTGCTCTATTCTGCCCTTAATCTCTGTTGTGCATCTTCCATCTGATGTTATAACTGCCCCTAGGTATTTAAATGTATCCATTTTGTTAAGCATTTTCCCTTTTATTATCACACATTTTGGTGTCACATTTTTTTCTTTTATATAAGTATTGTTTCTATTTTCTTAATATTCAAGGAAAGCCCTTTTTTTTAAATTCTCTGTTACTACAATGTCCAACAATTTTTGCAGATATTTTGTATTTTCCACCACCAATACTGTATCATCTGCATAATTTAGAATGTTTAAACAATAACCTCAAATTCGTATTTCAGGCTTCTCTTTGATCTCTTTCATTATTACTTCGCGAGAGAGAGAGAGAGAGAGAGAGAGAGAGAGAGAGAGAGAGAGAGAGAGAGAGAGAGAGAGAGAGAGAGAGAGAGAGAGAGAGAGAGAGAGAGAGAGAGAGAGAGAGAGAGAGAGAGAGAGAGAGAGAGAGAGAAGTTTCTGCTTTTTGAAGGTACTCATTGTCTGTTCCATTTCTTCCATTTTTAAATTGCCATCATATATTCTACTGCTGTCGCTGTATTATTATGATGTGTCTATCTTTGATTGCTTTCTTCTGTTGTGATAATTTAGTTTGCACTAGCATAGTATTCCATCGGGCATTTGCAGCTTTTTCTCCTGTAAGCATGGCATGTTTTTGTTTAATTGTTATTTGTTTGTTTCTGGGTCCTTCATTGTTCATGGCTTTCACTAGTTTGTTTCCATCCCTGTCAATGTTCAGATTTTCTGTTTTTTTCTAACAATCTATTGTTTGATTTAAAGTTCTTTTGTATTTTGACGAGATGACTTTGAGACAGATGCTTGCTTTAGTTGTTTGTTCTCGCTCTGCTGTCTTCCTGGCATCTTCAACTTTGTCCTCCAAAATGTGTAATTCATCCAGAATGGTTTGCAATTTCTTCTCACTCCTCTTGGAATGGAACCAGTGACCGCCTATAGTATTGCTCTGTTTATACCATTTGTTTCATGTTGCCATGTCATGTTTTTGTGTTTTCACAGTATTTGTCTGTTAGTATGGCAAATCTATCCTTATCAGCTCGTTTGTAAAGGTTATATTCATGACAAGTTTGATTTGTCTGTAGTCACTGCTGCTAATTGGTCAAGCACATGGCAATCTATTTTGTGAAAGATGTCTCCTGTGCAGAAGGCTAAATCTGGAGTGGAAGTGTTACACCATATTCTAGAGTAGAAGCTCGATGTGACATCTGGTTTGTTGAGTAGATTTACAGCATTTCCCATTCCTCCACTTCATGACCTCTGTTGTCAGCATCAGGGTATCCCCATCTTTCAGAGCGGCTATTAAAGTCTCCGACTATAATGCATTTCCTGTCTGTCATTTTCATGTTTGAAAATCGTAGGCCCTTATCTGCTGGGTCCTTGTTACAGTAATGACTCCAGAAGGCTAAAACATTTCAAGATGGCCTGTATCATGTTTTACAAAGAGGTCAGCATGGCTGAATGGATAAGAACACACTTTTAACTTTGGTGTGCTGATGCTGAGGTAGCAGATTCAACCCCTACACAAGTACCTTAGAGGTCGGAGTGGTTTCGCCTCATGTCGAGGGACACTGAAAATAAGGAAAGCTAATTCACACACAAAAATCAGTCCAGTGCACTAGAAATAGTAGCAAATGTATGGCTTACGCTTGAGTCCAAAGCAAGTGAATGCAAAAATAGGTTTAAAAAAAAGTAAAGTACAGTTTTCTATGCATTGATACATGCTGGATCCTAGCTAAATCATTTTACAAGACAGATTGGCACTCCATGGGGGGAATTTGGCCAAGAAAGATTGGCACTCAATGGGGGAATTTGACCAAGACAGATTGGCACTCAATGGAGGAATTTGGCCAAGACAGATTGGCACTCAATGGGGGAATTTGGCCAAGACAGATTGGCACTCAATGGGGGAATTTGGCCAAGACAGATTGGCACTCAATGGGGGAATTTGGCCAAGACAGATTGGCACTCAATGGGGGAATTTGGCCAAGACAGATTGGCACTCAATGGGAGAATTTGGCCAAGACAGATTGGCACTCAATGGGAGAATTTGGCCAAGACAGATTGGCACTCAATGGGAGAATTTGGCCAAGACAGATTGGCACTCAATGGGAGAATTTGGCCAAGACAGAATGGCACTCAATGGGAGAATTTGGCCAAGACAGATTGGCACTCAATGGGGGAATTTGGCCAAGACAGATTGGCACTCAATGGGAGAATTTGGCCAAGACAGATTGGCACTCAATGGGAGAATTTGGTCAAGACAGATTGGCACTCAATGGGAGAATTTGGCCAAGACAGATTGGCACTCAATGGGGGAATTTGGCCAAGACAGATTGGCACTCAATGGGGGAATTTGGCCAAGACAGATTGGCACTCAATGGGGGAATTTGGCCAAGACAGATTGGCACTCAATGGGGGAATTTGGCCAAGACAGATTGGCACTCAATGGGGGAATTTTGCCACTTTTGCTTCCCAGAATATTTCCTGGTGACCATTTTAGGCTGGGCTGACCTAGGAACTCAAGTCAATTCTTTTTTAATCCTCATCTAAAGTGGTTTTGAACACTTAACCACAAGGCTCACAGACAAGTATTCTAATCACTGTACTACCACAGCTTCCTATATTACTCAAATGCTACTGTAGAAACAGTAGAGACATGAAACATATGATAAACATGCAATCTAACTAATAACATAGTGAAGTCTGATTAAAACTGTTGTACTGTCGCAATAATGGAATTCCAGAGAAACACACATGTACTTGAGAACTCCCCCAAACCAGAAACCAACAAAATGGACAAGACAGAATTCATCTAAAGAACATTTATTAAGAAGCTAAAATTACAGAACTAAAGGATTGAGAACATTGAAAACACTGTATGTGCAGTGGTTGACATTTGAGGCTGACAACAATAATGGAGGGGTATATGCCTGGGAAGAGAGGAAGAGGAAGGCCAAAGAGAACATGGGTGCAGAATGTGGCAGATGATCTCCAGATGGTGTATCGGATGCAGGACATCTTGCTTATAACCGAGAAGTTTTCCGGAAGGTTGTTATGGGAACGAGGTTCTGCAAAGGATGTGCTACTGAATGAATGGAAGAATATTGTGATCAACAGGTGAAACAAACCTTCCATGTTCTCTATCTTTACTCCTGTCTCTATCTTTCCCTCTGTCTCTGTGACTATCAGAACTTTTGCTATCGTCATCATCTTCGTAAGTGGCATCAAAGCCATCACATACGTCAGAGAATTCAAACTGACTGCTCATCTGTGGAGATTTGACATTATTCAGCATGCTGTAAACTGTAACTCATTTCATATTAATTAGCAAAGCTAACCTTCTCGAACAGAAAATCATGAACAAAGGCAACATGTTTCTTAGAGACATCTTTTCATGGGAAAAGTTCAATGCAATGTAACATAAGTTATTTTACTTACAGTAAGAAGTAATTTATGAAGTGATTAAATGCAATAATTTATGTCTGTGCAAGTAATGCTACTGACTGCAATGAAATTGCTTTTTTTACCGACTATGAATTGCTTCTTTATTGTTCCACTTTCCAGGGTATTGCTATTGCCCCATACCTAGTTATGCACTCTTAAACTCCAAGGTTAGTGTTAGTGTGTCTGACTACGGCATGTTGAGTTACTTTCTAAGATTATTCCACCCAAGGTAATCTACCCAAGGTTACATCTTCCCCCCCCCCCAGTCTTACCATGACAGCAGCCTCATAATGCTGTATGGTTTCCGATGGTAGATGCTCGTTTGATTATTAAATTTCACAAAGGATCCTCTGTTTTCTCTTGGGGGGGGGGGGGGGGTGATGGCGGCGGACGGCCGTGTTATTTTGTGACGGTTCCTTTTTTCACGTAGGAGATGGATATTTTCATCTTCTGCGTGTAATTTGTGTGCCAGGCTGTAAAACCAGGAGTTTCTTCTCAAGATCTTCGCCGATGCTATGGAGTTCGTGCATTGAGCGAAGCAATCCTTGACTGAATTTTTGTAGTGTGTGTGTTTCTGTGGTGTTTGGTTTTTTAACATGGTGGAACAGCGTTTAGCAAGGCGACGGGCCGCAAGCAGCAAGCTAGACGTGATGGAGCAAGGTGTTTTAGACTCAAGTATGACCGACTGGGCCTCAGGAATACTCGTATTCTATACTGGAACTGCCAGCGTAAAACAACGGGGCCTAATTCTAAAAAACCTGGTAACAGGAACGACATTGTGGCGCTTCACGAGACGAGACTGGGTGATCAGTTACTCCAAATTGCTGGCTTCAAATGTTTGTACAACAGGCGACATCTGGGAATGGCGATTCTCATTTGTGACAGTATGGTGGCTTCAGAGCTAGACATGTTGGGACAGTGACGACATACAAATACAGGTGGTTAGAGTTCAAATCCAGTCTACCATTCGTGTTGGTTAATGTTTATGCCCACAACACGAGTGTGGTTTCCCTGAAGTGGCAGTGCTTAAGTTACATATTAGGTCACGAGAGAAATATTTTCTGTGGTGATTTCAACGCTAAAGGCAGATCATGGGGAAACATTTCCTCCAATACACAGGGGGAGGAGCTCGAGACTGCAATTGAAACCGATGACCTGGTTTGTATCAACAGTGCCTGTGTTACCAGGATAGCAAGTCATCCAGGTGGTTTCTCCTTCACTCACTACAGTGTGTAGATGGGGTGTCCTAGGGTACCACGGCAGCGACCACCACCCTTGCAGCATATTGGTGGAGAAAGGCAGAACCAGGCAGCACAAGTCAATGGTCAAGACTTTCCAGTATGACAATACAGGGCAAGATGTGGTGAGTAAAATAAGGCGTGACAAGCACAGAAAGCTTCATGGCAGGAAAAAAGCTGGGAGCAGCCAGCTTGGTGGAATTTTTAGGTGGAAAAGGCCTGGGTGGATAAGCATAGTGCTGTAAGGAAATGGCAAAACGCCAAGAAGAACAGAGTTGCCCATCCTAGTCTCTGCATGCACTTAGAAAGAGAGATGCACACAAAAGTAGATACTTAAAAAAAACTGATTAAGGTGGTTAAAAGTGAAAAATGGGCAGAGGTATGTCAAAGAGTAAGCACAGACAAGTCACTGAAATTGTTCTGGCGACTACATAAAAGCATGAGTTGGGTAGTCAAGAATAAGAGCAATTCTGACTTCCAAGGTGCTGACCTCATCTGGCAGAGGACTGACGAGGACAAGGGCAAAGCCTCTTTGAACGCTATCTAGAGCAGAGCAACCAGACAGACATCAGGGGCCGAAATCTTGCCAAGTAGGTTACCTCAGATAGGTGCAAGGCCCGGAACATTTCGGATGAAGACAGTGACCGTGAAACAAATCAAGGCTGTGCTCCGGCGATCAAAAAACAGCGCTCCAGGGCCGGATGGCATAAGATATGACGACATCAATAGGTGTACCAACAATGAACTAGAGAAATTAGCAGACATACAACAACAGTATAGGGAGTGCTAGCATCAAGGAGGAGTGGTGCTGCTTGCAAGGAGGAGTGGTAACACAGCTATCTGATTCCCTTGCCGAAGCCTGGCAAAGACCACACAAAAATTCATGGATATCGAGTAATAACCATGCAGAACACAATAGGCAAGCTGCTGGAGAAGTTAATTGCCAGAAAAATATCAAGCCAGCTGGAGTGGCAAGGTGTTTTCCCACCTACCCTGGGAGGAAGAGAAACCTGGACCAATGCAGCAGTTTCTGTACATGATGTCTATGAAGATTTTCACTCAGGCATTGAAACATTTGCTGCAGCGACCGATCTTGAGGACGCATACAACAGAGTACCAGTGGATTTCTAAATGCTTCAGCTTCTTGAACTCAAGATAAGTCCTTTCCTCCTTAGCTGGATCGCTGCTGCCCTTTTCCAATGGAAAAGGAGTCTTTAGATGTGGCTGTTGGACTTCAGAACCAACAATAATTTATCCTGGCCTACCACAGGGATCATCATTTTCTCCGGTGCTGTTCAACGCCTACACTGTGAGAATCACCAGCGATATAGTAATACTGACAATGCCCAAAAGCAGTGAATGTTGGTCATAAAATTGGTTCACACCTATCACTGTAATTGTGTATTGGCTAGGTTGCCAGACGTCCGGCAAAAAGAGGGCATGTCCTCCTTTTCAGCCTAATATTCCCCGTCCGGCAGGCAAAGCTAAAAACCTTTAAAATGTCTCGCTTTTCGTATATTTTATGTTTTTTTTTAATATTTTATGAGTAATTAATAAGGTAATAATTGTACAATCAGCTGTTTAAATAATGTTTTTTTAGCATTTTGAAAAAGGTCTCCATTGAATTTATATTTTTTTTAACATGATCGTTTCTTGGTCGATTCACTAAGAGTAAGATACACTTATTGGCAGCTATTGTAATAAAACTCTACTGATTGTGGGTTTAATCTGGAACAATTCAAATGAAACATTCAATATGTCCCCCTTTGTCCTCTTTTTGTCTTATTATGTCCTCCTTTTGGTGCCCACGTATCTGGCAACCTTAGTATTGGCTACTCTGCCAAGAATATTCAAGAGTGACAATTTGACCCTAGTGATTGCAGATAAAGGGAATGGACGACACCACACAGACCCCATCTCTGCTTATAATTATAAGTGTCTGTTCGCCCGTGTGTTGCCGGGGCCCATACGGGGGAGCAAAGAATAGTAACACTGTTGCCTACCATGCATGTCGTAAGAGGCGACTAAGGAGACTATGGTTCCGTCACCCTGCTACTGAGTGCGTGGCACGACACTTTGAGCTGTGTATTTCGCGTGGAATGCTTTTGCATCTGTCCGCGTTTTTTTTTTCGCGTGAACTGCATGTTCGGAACGATGACGGCCGGCTGTTGCTGGATTGCCTTTTCGGTTCATGAGTGCATTTTTCAGGAGACTGCCTGAGAGTCGTCGCTGTAGCTACGGAGTTCATGCTTTGTGTGGCGCTTTCGGTGGGTCGCCCTGCAGAAAGAGACCAAGCCATATGGGATAAAACCCCGGTCAATGAAGTCTTTCTGGTGACGGCCATTTTCATCGACGATGAACTGTATTTTTCGTGGAGGACTTTTGTGTTGGCATTCTGGCGGCGGTATTATGCAGTGTACCTGTGCGGGCTGTTGGCTTGCCGACACTCCTGTCTATTCCATTGTTCATATGGGGCAGCGAGGAGCATTTTGTGATATTCACTGGCACAGGAACGGAGCAATATGGGGATGATCCGTTGCCGTGAAGTTGGAACCACGACTAACTAACATAATTATAAGTGAGTTTATAATTGACAGATGTAGAAGAGACGGTGACACTGAATAAAGTATCACAGTATTATTATTTAGTTTCATCTTATCAGTTACATCCATCATATATTAACTAATTAATACAACTTTCATTAAAACAGGTAGTAAAAACAATGCTGTCTGTCGGCACGGGGAGTTTTTTTTTTCGGTTCTCATCAAGACTCACAAGCTGTTCGTGTCTGTTTAGTTAATTTTTTTTTTTTAAACTTCTAGTACAATGTTTTCATTTTTAAAATAAAAATAATTTTTATTATTTAAGTCGCACAATCCTCTAAGTTAAGTTCAAAGAACAGCTGAGTTGAATTTTAATATTGATAAGTGTTAAAAGTCTAATATTAATCAAACAAAGTTTTAGTTTTTAGTTTCAAAAACACTTTTCAAAAGAAGAGTATTCAAATAACTAACTGCTTTTGGTTTCATACATAAATTCATATCAAAGTATTAAACAAATTGGTGAGATATCCTACACCTTATTTCTGAAAGAAAATTACGAATTAACTGCATCATCTTCGTGGTAAAAGTAAACTAAAACATTGGTCACACGTAACAGTAACAGAGACGTGAACTGTCATGAACTTCCACCCTGCACATTCTTCATTCTCAGCTCGTCTGCCAAAGATATTGACATATTTTCTTGTACACACTAAGGACTGGCATATCATTTTAGCAAGCCTAGTGCTAAGAATAATCCAACCATTCGCGTGTATTTCAAACTACCAAACAACCGTTAAGTTAATTAAGAATGTATGTAAATTATTACGATTCGCAACGGTCCAGCTTCCACTCTATAAATAAAATGGCGTTAGTGATATCATAGAATGTATCGTCACTTCCGTTAAACCCTGCAGCCAGATTTTCTGTTTCGATCATTCTAAAGAATAATGCGTTATGTTGAAAGCACGGTTTAGTTTTCTGAAAATGAAAAGTTTTTTTTTTTTTTTAAGAGAAGGTATATATTATGGCAACATAAAGTCAAAACAACGGACTTAATTTCACCATCAATAAACAGAAGTACTGGTTATTACAAAGAATACTGGTATAACAAATTGTAACATCAAAATGAAAGGAATCAGTATGAATTAAGTCATCTATTTAAGTATATTCTTTTTTTCTTTTTTTTTTTTTTGCATATCCTATTTACAGGACATCGCTGTCAACACCAACATTTGACTACTGTTGTTGAAATCTTGGCAAGTTTACGTTCAGTAGTTTGCCATTGATTTCTGAACAACCGGCTCCCATGCGTCCGTAACCCTTCGTAACGTAGGCCGGCAACTGACTCAGTGCCGAAGGATAACACATTGCCAAATGTGTCCTCCCATTTGGACAGCAGGAAGACATCACGTCGCAATAAGATCATTGTGTTATTTTTTTGTTTCGAGGTATCTTCCACAATTTCTTCTTCTACTTCTTCTTCTTCTTCTTCTTCTTCTTCTTCTTCTTCTTCTTCTTCTTCTTCTTCTTCTTCTTCTGCGTTCGTCAGGAATGTTTTTTTAGATGTAGGCCTAATTGTGTTGCGCCAGTTTACAGCAGAGCTGCGATCGATAGTTGCTACTTGCGCCCCTTGACTGACACATCCGACTTCTGCGGGCATTTGTTGACCGGTGTGGTCTGGTAAGTTGAGATAGAAGATAGATATCCCCAAATCATTGTTTCCAACTACTAAATGAAAACCAAAAATGGCTCGCAAGACTAAATAGTACTGGATCAGACACATCTGGTAGGATTCCACAAAGGTATCAGATAAGGTTTTCTAGTAGAAGGCCAAGAGAGCACAGGAAAGGCACTGCTTTCAGAGAGAAGAATGCTCACTCTTATAAGCTGAAGACGAGAAGTATCCTTGCCATGCAGCTCTCCTGATCTATCGCCATGTCACACTATCACTATCACTTAACTACTTAACACAGTTACAAATACATAACTATGCCAAATAATTCACTAACTCCCTCTTGTAAAAACAAATCCCCCCCAAAAAAATAAAAGATTATATTGAATGATAGAGGTGATATCAGTAATGGACATCCCAACATAAACATAATAATGAACACTACTGATTCTTAGACACAGAATGTAAATAATGTCAATTGTCTAAAAGAATCCACTGCCGGATCTTGTCTTCGGCTTAACCAAATGGTTGATATCAAAGTATGTCTTTAGTTCCGGTTATGAAGAATATTCTATTCCTTTAAAGCAAAGTGTGACATGTGGTAGCTTTGGGTTAGTTGTTTTATACCCAGCTTCTGTCCAGGGTGGTACAGTTGCTCTTTGAGTTGGTAATGGCTGATTCCTGGCCGTCACTCTTCGCTGCATGAGGAAGGTGAGATCCATTAACCTTCACTGCTAATCCCTCTGTTAGGCCAAACGTGAGCACCCCGTTTAGGTACCAACATGTAAGTCACTCAACCACCACCTGTATGTTAAAACATGAACAACAAACATGTACTCACCCTCATAAGAAAGTTGGGTGGGGGGGGGGGGTACCTTACATGTATAGGTTAGTCAAACTCTTTTATGCTGTGTTGTCGTTCCTATAACTTGATGTAATGGATATCCACACACACTTATATTAGATACATGTAGCCAACATCTCATGTCCGACGGACTTCCGGTCGTAGCATGGCGGTTAGGCGTGTAGCCGTTAACGCCCGTGGTGTGTTTATGCTTGTGGCTACGGTTTAATATCGCATTTTCCTCATGTTGGACTGGTAGTACATGGTTCCGTCGCTCTGTTACTGAGTGAGTGCATGGGCGACACCGTGAGCTGTGAAATTCGCGTGGAATGCTTTTACATCTGTCATGTACAGTGAACTGCATGTTCGGAACAATGGCTACCGGCGGTTGCTGAATTGACTGTGTTGCCCCTTTCGGTTCACGAGTGCATTTTTCGGGAGACTCCTGGGAGTCGGCGCTGAAGCTGCGGAGTTGGTGCTTTGTGCGACACTTTCGACGGGTCGACCTGCGGTAAGAGACCGAGCCATGTGAGAAAACCCGGGTCAATTGGGTCTTTCTGGTGACTGCCGAGTCCATCAACGATGAACTGTGGTATTCGTGGATGAATTTTGTGTTGACATTCTGACGGCGGCATTATGCAGTGTGCCTGTGCTGGCTGTTGGATTGCCGAGACTCCCGTCTATTCCACTTTTCACATTGGACAGCGAGGAGCATTTTGTGTGATATTCGCTGGCACAGGAATGGAGCATAATGTGGACGACCCGTTGCCGTGAAGTTGGAACCTCGACTAACTAACTCATGTCCGACAATCTCAGGCTTTGCTTTAGCCAATCGTTTCTCGTCAATTCGAATTGCCTAATCGTTTACTCCTTGTTTTGAATCGGCTGATGAAATCTGATTGTATTTGGCGTTCCTTTCTGGTTAGAGTGCTGAATTTCGGAAGATGCGAAGTGACTGGGAAATATATCACAACCGGCAGTGGGGTGAAGATGTTATGTACGCAATCCCGCATACCGCGTTTTAAATACAGCTGCAGGCGATATGGAAGCAGACCGCGTTGCATGGTCCCGGTCTTTCAGAAAGCAATGGCAAATTATTGAATTTAAATCTGCCGAGAAATCACAAACAGCCAAAATTGCCGGGGTTAACTGCGACGGAATGTAAAGGATACGTAACTAACTTTTTATCTTCCCACGTGTATAGATGTCAACCTTATGCTGTACTACATTCGATTTATATTCAGTTGTAGAGGTTGGGATGACCGAGAAGATTAATCACGCGTTTAAACTTCCTGTGGTGATCGCGGGTTCATTCCATACATGGATTTGTTGGGCTTAAATGTTGACTTCTCGCCCTTGTCTTCATTCGTTAGCATGTCCTTTGCAGAACCTCGCTCCCATAATAACCTTCCGGTAAACTTCTCGATCATAAGCAAGATGTTCCGCGTCCGATACACCCATCTGGAGATCATCCGCCACATCCTGAACTCATCTTCTCGTTGGCCTTCCTCTTCCTCTCTTGCCAGGCATGCACCCATCTATTATTGTTCTCTCCTTGGCTTGCGGTCGTATATTACAAATAACTCAGAAGTGGGAATGGGTTTGTCTGATGGCGAGGGACACTTGTAATTAGGAAAATATGTCATGTACACCCACATGTAGCGGTAACTACGCTAGAGTTGAAAGCGAGCGAACGCAAACACTAAAGTGATACATTTTTAATACTGTCGAAATCTTTTATTTGCCCTTCTGTCTTTAATTTTGACTTACAAAGTGCTAATTCGCAGCGCGCAGTCGTTTACGTTCGATTATGTTGATTTCTTTTTTTTTTTTCTTTTTTTTTTTTTTAGATTAGCAATAATAATAATGATAATAATAATCCAGACGGGGCGTCGGCGGGTTGGATTTCTATTGTTATTAATTATAAGTTATATTCTGTTTTCACCCGTAAATTTCTTTCTTTCTAATCCAATCCCCTTTGTGCACAGAAACAAAAAACCAAAACCAAAAAACGTAAGATATTACGAGCTTATTCCGTTGAGCTCGTTTATGGCTCATATTACTTTTTGTGATGCATTTTATGAAGATTTGATCCTTGTAGACAGGGGAAAATCTCTTGTAAAGACAATATCAAAGCACGTGAGTTTGAAACGCTATCATAATCAAATCTAAGCTTAAAAGAATAAGGAATGCGTCAAAAACGCTTTAAAACGTTATATCTTCTGTTGATTTGCCGAAGTCCATATCTGTCTCTGCCACACACAAAAATAGGATGAGCAGCTGAAGATAGACACCCAGGCACAAGCAAGAAGCTTCAAAACCAGGCCAAGGCTGAGCAACCTGATAATTACACGAGAACAGACACGGACTTAAGTTTACATGTCATGGGGTTTCATGTACGTGGTTCTTATGACTGCCTTACACAAGGAACTTATAAATGACGGGGACAGTTTGAGACCATCAGTGTCATCGTCTTCTTGTGCTTGCATTTTAGATTATTGGTTTCGTGGGTTGATTGTGAATCTTCTGGAAGACTTAGTTTTTAACTCTTAAGTCCGGTGCATCGATGATCAGGTCGTCTGGGGCCTGAAAACGACTTGAATCTTTTAGAATGAGGTTAGCTTAGAGACTTCTCTCCCTACGCGACTCCAATACCATCTCCAACTGTGTTGAAGAAATATCTTTCCTCTCTCCAAACTCAAATGTGGTATGCCCCCGGGAAGGTTAACCCGGTCAACAAATGCCCGCAGAAGTCGGATGTGTCGGCCTAACGGCGCAAGAACGCAGCTCTGCTGTGGACAGGCACAACGCAATCACGTCCGAAAAAAAACTCCGGATGAACGAAGAAGAAGAAGAAGAAATGTGGTATGCAATATTGGTACTGAAACACCACATATGCGGAGAGGCGTGTTGGGATTTAACAGGTCATGATTCAGTACAGCACACATGGAACTGACTGGAATTAGCCCTAGGTTGGTAGCGTTTATTCCAAGGGTTTTTAGGAGTTTCGGTGTCAACCGACTCCAGCTCAATGCCCAGAGGAATGCACTTTAGTTCATTGTATGTCAGAAGAGTTTTCATAACATGGTGCAGCTCCACGGGGTGAGCACCGGCTCTGTATTTATTTGACCACGTACTTATCTGCAGAGTAGGGTGAAAATGATTTGTCAGATCTTAGTTACATATGACTGAGCTACCGTTTAGTAGTAGGCAGTACTACCTGTTTATGTAAACACTAAATGTTTGACGGCGTTCACCAAACCCAACACCCCCACACTGAGCCAACGGCTTCGGGTGGAGGATCCCAATTAGGAGTGTGCAAGCCGTCCTAGTCAGAGGTAATGCAACTTAAATACTAAATATCATTGCAGGGCAGACCAGGTCCTAAAGCTTCATTGCCTCCTTATCTTGGATGGAAGCTCAGACATGTTGACAGTTAGAACATTGCTTTGTTGATCCAGCGGCAGCTTCTGCAGCTTGTCTTGTTTCAAACGTACTGGTGTTGCCTTTCCCCTGGAGTAAACTAGGCAGGCCGAAAGAGATCATGCTGCATGGGAAACACATGTCTCTAAGTTCCGCCCAGGTTGTGTCCTATGGAGAGGTATAACACCACTTCACAAACTATCGTATGTCAAAGCGTCAAGGTGCCAGTTAGGTCGAAAGTGATATGATACGGTTATTTCCGGTGCGCCTTCCACAGCAATAGCTACTGTTTTTAATACAGTATGGGTGTTTTTTTAATGACTGTGCAGTTTTTGAAAATATTGCCGTTCTAAGTGTTGTATTTACCTACTGTGGAGTTCATGCAACACAATGCAACATAATAGGCGAATGCAAAACTTGGAACGGCAATATTTTCAAAAACTGCCAATCATTTAAATACACCCTGTACAATATCTACGACCTAAGCCTGAGAGTGCACTCATTGATGTCCCATATGGCTGGAAGAATGATTTCGCCTGAATCTCGTCTACTGTCCCATACAGCTGAATTTTATTTTTCGTTCCCTCGCTTTGAACACAAGCGTAGTCCTATCATATGCTACTCCTTCCAGTACACTAGGCGTGTGGATTAGCTTTCTTTATTACCAGAGTCCCTCCCCATCAGGTGAACCCACTCCGACTTCAGAGGTACTTTTAATTTACGTCCCCAAGTCAAGGACAAGATTCAACATTTTAGTTCAGTTGACCGGCGTAGAGGTTGAAACCCGGTACCTTGGCATCAGCGCATATGAAGTTTAAGAGCGAGTGCTCTTATCCATTAGGCAATGCAGCCCTCATCCAGCTTAATGATTGGAACCCTAACCCTCAGCTAGGTTAAAGGGCGAAACAGGGACCGTCATTTATAATTACATGGGACGCCGTGGCTCAGAGTTTACGGTTTCATCTCAGGCTCGGAAGCTTCCGGGTTAAATCTCAGCATGGAGCTGGGAATCTTTCCTAGAATCAGTGGTGTGTAATGATACGTCTCTCTAATCTCTTGGGTAGTAAGATCGGATACCTAACTTTCTCGGATAAGGGCGAAAAGAATAAGATCCCGTTTACAAGTTGTGAACGTTAAAGATTCAACGGTAGTTGGAAATGGTAAAAACTAGGCCGCAAGGCCACCCTCCTGTTAAATATGTTAGGAAATAAACCCTACCAATAAGTGAATAGAGTCCATTATCTTGAATGGAATCTGTCTAAAGAAAGCAAAGCCTTACACAATTGCTTGCCAAAGCCGGGCACTTAGTCCTTAATGATGCATAATAGGGTTTGACCAACTCCTCTCCTTAAAAGAAGAAGAGAAGAAAAAGAAGATAATGATGATGATTATGATAATGATGATAATGAAGATGCTGAAGAAGAGGAAGAAGAAGGGGGAGGGGCAAAAGAAGAAGAAGAAGAAGAAGAAGAAGAAGAAGAAGAAGAAGAATATATATAATTAGGTACATTAGATGAGAAACTAAGAGAGCTAGTTCTGTCTATGTAGCGTCTCTTGGCCAATTATGTCCCCATCAACTTAAAAGGCTTGTTACTTCCCTTGGAGTGTCTTTTAGAAAGGACCTAAAGACAAGGGAAAAGAAATGTATATCAGACAACAGATCCCCCGGGAAGGTTAACCCGGTCAACAAATGCCCGCAGAAGTCGGATGTGTCGGCCTAACGGCGCAAGAACGCAGCTCTGCTGTAAACAGGCACAACGCAATCACGTCCGAAAAGGAAAAAAAAAACTCCGGATGAACGCAGAAGCAGAAGAAGAAGAAGAAGAAGAAGAAGAAGAAGAAGAAGAAGAAGAAGAAGAAGAAGAAGAAGAAGAAGAAGAAGAAGAAGAAGAAAAAGAAGAAGACAACAGATCAGACAACACTGACTGACTCGCACCTTGCCGTCTTGACAGACGATAGTTTGTAACATGGAGTTATACCACTCCATAACACAAAGTCTGGGCTGAATTTTGAGACAATGTGTTGCCCATGCAGCATGATCTCTCTCTCTCTCTCTCTATCTCTCTCTCTCTCTCTCTCTCTCTCTCTCTCTCTCTCTCTCTCTCTCTCTCTCTATCTCTCTCTCTCTCTCTCTCTCTCTCTCTCTCTCTCTCGGACTGGACTGCCTAGTTTACCCCAGAGGAAAGGTAACACCATTACGTCTGGAACAAGGTAAGGTGCAAATGCTGCCGGATCAGCAAAGCAATACTCTAACTGTCCACCTGTCAGAGCTTCCATCCTAGACCAGTTGCCGATCAAGGCTTAATGCCTGGTCTGCCCTGCCATAGAATTCAGTCTTTAGGTTGCTTTTCCTCAAACCAGGGTAAGGCTTGCACCCTCCAAATTGCAGCCCTCCGCCCGAAGCCGTTGGCACAATGTGGGGTGTCGGGTGTGGTAAACGCCGCCCAACATCGGCGCTAACAGAAAACAGGTAGTACCGTCTACTGTTATACGTTAGCTCACTCATATCTGACTAAGACCTGACACCCATTTTTAATAACCATTGTCATATTAGTCAGCAGAGGCAGGGATATTACGACAGCTGCCGTATTACGGCCACAACCGTACAGCTTCTTCTTCTTCTTTTCGTTCACCCGGAGTGTTTTTTCAGATGTGATTGCGGTGTGCGTTAGGCACCCTTGGGTTGAAAACCCTTAGGTCACACATCCGGCTTTCGCGTGCATTTTTGACCAGGTTAGCAATCCTGGGAGACTCTCACTTTTGTGGTACCGTCCACATCCCAGCTGGTCAAGTTCGAACAGTCGAGGACTTCGGTCATCCCTCAAGAGAAGGAAGGCACAGTCCATAGCATTTTCCGCCATCCTAGGTTGCTTCCATAGTTGCAGGGATGACACATAGCGCCCTGATACTGGGCTCACCGAGGGAATGGTCACGTCATGCTCATGGCTGCTTTAATTCCTCACATCAATATATTGGGCATTTCGTTTGCCCCGGGCCGTTCCCGCACAAACCAGACAGGTCTGCAGAAGGTATTCACTCAGCGAGTTTTCGCACATGTGCTTGTCGTTGCACCCGTCAGAGCTGTTCCAGGCACGACAGACATTCGGAAAACTACCTAGTCAGAGCTGTTCCGAACAAGAGCGGCATTCGGAAACTAGGTAGTCAAAGCTGTTCCTAGCACGAGAGACATTCGGACGAGACATTTCACTCGGACGTAATTGCGTAGTATCAATTTTTAGTTTGCCACCCGTAGGACGACACTTCCGACTTCCGGCGGGCATTTTTTAGTGAGGTTAGCCTTCCTCTGGTTTCGAGACACGTTAGACTGTTGTAATGTCACCCACATCTCAGCTGGTCAGGATAGAACGATCAACGATATCGCGGTCGGCCCTCAAGGGAAGGCAGGGGCAGACCATGGGCATTATCTCGCTATCCAAGGAGGCTTCCATAATTGCAGAGCCGGCACATATTGCTCTGAGACTGGGCTCACCCGAGGAGTTTCCACGTCCTGCTCATGGCTGCTTTAGTTCCTCACTTCCATGTGTTGAGCATCCCGCTTGCCACTGATCGCTCAAGCACACACCAGGAGCGGTCAGACTGCGAGCGACATCCACTCGGTAAGCTTTTGCTTGTGACTTCAGACCACGCAATAGGTTCGCTCGCCGTGCGTTCCATTTCGCGTTGTTGAGACGTTCTTCCACTTTTGTCTACACTCTCTATGGGTTAGGAACAGACAGTTTTCGTAACCATGTCCTTCGACTGGAGCACTTTTCTGACTTTTTTGTACTCGCTCACGAGGTAGGCTACACGTGCTGCCGGCTCAGCACCTTACCTTCGTGCAGTAGTGAACGAGAAACGGTCAGGCCCTCTCATCCGGGAATCCCTCATATCCCCCAGCTGAGAGCCTTCGAACATGTATCAGACCTGAGCATGTAGCTTGCTCAGTATCACGTTTCTATTTTCCGGTAGACGGGTATCTGCCTGGCTCTCAGATCCGAGGGTTTGTGGCTTAGAGGCGTTCAGCCAAACCCCTCGACAGGGAGCCTTAAGTGTTTTGACCGGACCAAGAACTTCGTGCGCCTGATTTAAACTTCTGACTGTTATCCTCACCTCAATCTAACCCGCAGAGCAGCAGGTTGTGTCTCTCTTAGTCTGGCCCCTATCCCATAAGCTGTCCGATATGTAGTTTTCACCCATCGGCAAGCACATGGGGTCAGAGGGACACACAAGCTCCCCCACCGCGGCAAGGTGGAGACACATCGGGGGAGCAACCGTACAGCTACCGGGCCAGTCTTATACAAATGGATAGACACAATTTTCGTCATACGTAGTAGCCTTAAATTGGTGAAGATCTAACACTTCCCTTTCCACAGGCAGTATCTGATATTGGAATACCATTTTAGTAACACTAAGTGCCTAGTGCTGAGTGTAATAGTGATCACGTATCACTATGTGGACACGTAAAAGTAAGATAGAAGGGAGGAGAAACCAGTGGTTAAGAATATGAGATTTAATAAAGATGTTCTGAAAGCAGATAAAGACATTAAAGAATAATACAGAGTGACTGTGAAAAATAGGTATAATGCAATACCTAAAATACAGAGTTTCCCAGGAAGGTTAACCCGGTCAACAAATGCCCGCAGAAGTCGGATGTGTCGGCCTAACGGCGCAAGAACGCAGCTCTGCTGTAAACAGGCACAACGCATTCACATCCGAAAAAAAAAAACTCCGGATGAACGAAGAAGAAGGAGAAGAAGAAATACAGAGTTTAAATGAACAATGGAAAATGTTAAGGCCTTCGTCAGCACAGAATATACAAACAAAAATAGACTAACAAATACACGAAAGACACTACATGAAAATATTAATTTCACTTATCTGTTTTCTTGCTTGCGCGGCTATCCGTGAATGGAATCTATTCATCAACCAAGCAAAGAAATATTACCGGAGAGAAGCCAATGAGCTAAGAAAAAAAATTGGATGACTGAAGAAATGTTAAAATTGATGGATACAAGAAAACAAACTAAAAATGGCAAACAAAGTGTGATAAGTTAAATTAGGACATAAGAGATAAATGTGTAAAGGCAAAAGAAATTTGGTTAAAAGAGCAGTGCAAGAAAATTGAATTAAATTTTACTAAATATACAACAAATGTAGACATACCATGAGCTCACGGAAAGAAATATAAGAGAAGACACAGTGTGTTTGAAATTAAACACAGGAATGATATTATTGGAGGAAGGTGCTACAATGAAGAGATGGAATTAGTATGTAAGATAATTGTATCAGGAATAAAGAGAAGAACAGAAGGAAAAAAAATTATAAGGTCCTCCTATTCTAAAAGAAGAAGTCGCTGACACTATCAAACATATAAAGACAGGAAAAATGGACTGGCCAGATGGAATAACAATAAAAGAATTTTAAGTCCTGGGAGAATTTGGAGTAGAAATATTAACCAAAATGTTGAATTATATGTACAATATGTTGATATTTATCTAATGACATGCTTAAATGTGTATTTATAGCAATACCAAAAAGAAGCAAGTGAGTGTGAAGATTTTCATACAATTAATCCTATAAACCATGTAACTAAGCTTCTACTCAGAATTAGAATGAAAAGAAGAATAAAGAAAATAAAAATGGAAATTGGTGAAAACAACAGTATGAACCCGTAGAAGGAAAAAATTTAATTAAATTATACTGCTTTATTTACTACACAAAGACTTTTGATAGGGTTAGACATGTCAACATGATAAAGATGCTTGCAGATGTGTAAATTAATGGGAAAGACCTTAGACTTGTTAAAAACATATATTGGCAACAAAAAGCTGCCATAATGAATGATAATGAAGTAGGTTAATATCAGCCCATTAAGAGAGGTGTGAGACAGGGATGTGTAATGTCTCCAGATCTTTTTTCTCTGAACAGTGAAAATATTTTTCAGAAATGTAAAAGATATGAAAGGAATCATCATTGGGAGACGCAATATCAATAACATTAGATATGCGGATGATTCAGTATTGGTTGCAGACAATGAGCAGGATCTGCAACATTTAGTGGGTGCAGTTGTTGCACACAGTGAACAACTATGGTTAAAATTAAATTGTGAGAAGACACAGATTATGGTCGTCACTAGAAAGAAGGAATTACCACAATGTAACATACAAGTAACTGGGAATATTCTTAAACAATTGAATCGGTACAATTATTTCAGAACAACCATAGCATCTGATGGGAGATGCCTTAAAGAGATTAGAACAAGAATCGCCATGGCGATGGTAGCCTTTTGCAAGATGAAAAACATACTGACCAATTAAAAACAAATGTTAATCGAGACGAGAAAAAGAGTGTTGAGGTGCTATAAAGAACCTGTACATTTGTATGGATGTGAAGCGTGGGCAATGAGCAGACAAGCGAAATAACATCTGATGGCTGTGGAAATGTGTTTTCTGAGGAAAATGCAAAGAATACCATGGAAAGAGCGAAAAACCAATGACCAAGTCTTACAAGAAACAGATTAAAATCGTACACTGGTTAGATAAATTAGACGTAGATAGTCAGAATTGTTTGGTCACCCTATGAGAAGAAATAAATTGGAGAACTTGATGACAACTGGAAAGATCGAGGGGAATATAACAAGGGGAAGGCAGAGAAGTAAATACATGGATAGCTTGGCCACGTGGCATGGTCGAGACAAGAACACTGAGCTGATCCACATTTCTGGTGATCGAATGAGATGGCGAATCATGACCGCTCAAACTTATTGGCACGGCACATGATGGATGGATGGTTGCATAGTATTAGACAATAATGGATCTTTAAAAATTGTCCAGCTCTATGATGGGATTCGAACCTGGTAACTTCTGACTCTGAAACAAACACTGTAGCATCTCAGATTTACCAGTCCCTATTAGACAATTATGTGTTAAGGACAAGCGACGAAGAAGACATCTGGAGACCTCTCCCCATAAAGCCACGGTCTGATGTATATGAAGGCGTATCGCTCACTCCCCAACGGCTGTGTCTATTATAGAACTACCTTTTAAATAGCTCATATTAAGGTCAGTTTCACTTTCTCCAAAAGGTCACAGTTGTTGATACATGGCTGGTATCAAAGTCAGAAATAAAATCATGCCATTATAAAGATGGCTTTATGTCGACCCGCTAGTTCCCGAGCGACCTGCGGGGAAAATATGCTCAGTTGATCGACGAAAGGTTAAACAAATACGGCAGATAATATTGTAAGGAGTGCCAATAATATCTTCACAATGGAATGTCGGCGTAACGTTTGGTCAAAATGGAACTGTAAGTTAATGTTAGTTGCATATCCTTTACAGGACGTTGTAGTCAACCCCAGCGCCTTTCTTTTATGGGGAGGGGGAGGGGCAGGGTGTGTGTGTGATTTCTTGTCAAGTTTACGTTCAGTAGTTTGCCACTTGTTTCTGAACGACCAGCGCTGATGTATTTTTGTTATTACAACCAATGCTAGGTGGTCTGCTTTCAAATCGCCCGCAGCTGTGTTTAGAATGGTATGCTGGATTACGAATTGCATTCATAACTCCTTCATACGGAAGAACTGTCACGACTGCCTATAGAACCATGCGGCGTAGGAAGGGGGAGGCGGTCTTGAGCTTAACAAGTTAAGGACGCCTGCTACTGCAGTCGCTGCGAACTGGGCAGGTTATGGTTTTCTCTCCTCCCGAAAGTTACTTTAGTCGATGGATCAACATCACGACACATGGGTGCAACCCATAAGTGCTCCGTTCTCCTCCTAACTCAAACGTGAGTCTGGAGAAACTCAGCTCAGTGCACGAACTCCGTAGCACCGGCGAGGATCCTGAAATACTTTTGGGTAGATTTTTAACTCGAACTTTTGCCCGGGCAGCGCCGTTAGGCTACTCTTTTTCGATTTCTAACTGCCAAGGGATTTTTTTAACGTCTATAACAATACACACGGGCGTCCGATCTCACTGCCCAGAGACCAGGGGAAATTTATTACTAGAAGTCCACGAGAAAAAAAAAATCCCGGCATCACTGGGGCTTGAATCCGGGACCTCCAGCACTCGAAACGGACACCATACACCGAGACTACGCAGCCCCCTTCTCCCCCCCCCCCGAAAGAAAACAATCTGTTCACCTTACGGAGTAATCCAACCCAGGTCTTCCGAATGAGAGCCTGACGTCCTATTCACTCGGCCAGACGCTTCTGACTGATTTTCATTACTCCCTATAGTACGTTGCGGTGTTAGACGGGAGATGGGAGCGGGACGATGGATCCTGAGCCTTTGGAATTACCACCGCCTGCCAGTGCTACCACCGCGAACTGTGTATCTCCCCCCCCCCCCTCACCCAACAGTATAAATCCACCAGGTTACCGATGATTCGAACCCGGGTCATCCGAATGCCACGTTGCACTGCTTTGTCAAGCCTGTACATCCGATTTCGACAAGTATTTTTGGGGTGTGCTTTCCCTAGCCTTTGACTGTCTCCAGTCTACCTACAAGGCAGCAGGTGTGTGTATGTCTCTTGGTCTGGTTCCCCTCCCTTGACCTGTCCGACATGGGTGACCCTTACCAGTAGCTGTGCAATCGTCGGCATAGCTCTTGGGGTCATTGGAACACGCAAGCCCTCTACTTCGTCAAGGTGGACACACGGCAGAGGGGGTACCTAGTCCTATTAGCATTTCATTTGTGATTCCATCCTTTCTTGGTGATTTCTTCTTTTTTACGGTATTTATTGCCCGTTCCATTTCTTCCATTTTTAGATTTGCCATCATATGTTCTGCTGGGACGAGAGGTGTTTCCAAGGCACCAGGGCCAGGTTATATACTGGCCAAGACCTATTGACGCGTCCTCGTCGAGCGTCCTGGGCAACAGGTCCCTTCGGGGTCCTGGCTAAAGTCAGTATAATCGCCGATTCCTCCGAAGTCGGAGAGTGTCTGCCTGTACGGCGAGGAACCACCAGTCTGCACACCAATAAGCCAGACATGGGACAGCGGATACTCACGCAAACCTCAGGTCATGTATGACATCATACTGATGTTGGACAACAGGATGTCTTCATCCGACATACAGGAATTCGCGTTGGAGCTCAAGTCAACGAACACAAGCTAGCAAGCATATGTTCTGCTGCTGTCTCTGTATTACTATGATATGTTTGTTTATCTTTGATTGCTTTCATCTGTTCGGTTGTAATATCAATGTGGTTTGCACTAGCATAGTGTTCCATTAGTGCATTTGCAGCCTTTTTCCCTATTAGCAAGGCATTTCCTTGTTTAATGGTTATTTGTTTGTTTCTGGGTCCTTTATTGTTCATGTCTCTCATTAGTTTCCATTGTTTGTTTCCATCCTGTCAAAGTTCAGGTTTTCTATTTTTCCCTCCAACAATCTCTTGTTGTTTGATTTACTGTTCGTTTACATTTTGCTGAGATGGCTTTGAGAGAGATGTTTGCTTCAGTTGTTTGTTCTATCTCTGCTGTCTTCTTGGCATCTTCAACTTTGTCCTATAAAATTTGTAGTTGTTCAGTGCAATATGGTTTGTAATTTTTTTCTCGCTCCTCTTGGAATAGACTCAATGGCCGACTGTATTATTGCTTTGTTTAGACTTTCCATCATCTGTTTCATATTGCCATGTCGTGTGTTTATGTTTTCACAAAATGTGTCTGTTGGTATGGCAAATCTGTCCCAATCAGCTCGTTTGTAATTCCGGCGAGGCAAAGGCTGTTGCCCCTACATCTGATGACTGCAGAAATGTGGTTTCTGAGGAAAATGCAAAGAATACCATGGACAGACAGAAAAACTATTGACCAAGTACTACAGGAGACAAATGAAAATCGTAAATTGATTAGAGAAATTAAACGTAGACAGTCAAAATATTTTGGACATGTTATGAGAAGAAATGGATTGGAGAACTTAGTGATAACTGGCAAGATCGAAGGGAGCATACCAAGGGGAAGACCGAGAAGTAAATATCTGGATGGCTTGGCCACATGGCATGATTGAGACAGGAACACTGAGCTGATCCACGACTCTGGTGATCGAGTGAAATGGCGAGTCATTACCGCCCACGCTTTCCGGCATGCACATGATTGATTGATTGAAACATACTCCATACAAGCTTGATTGGTCTGGGGTCACTACCTGCTAATTGGTCAATCACATGACGATCGATTTCATGGAGGATGTCTCCTGTGCAGAAAGCTAAGTCTGGAGTAGAAATGGTAAATCATCTTCTAGAGCAGAAGCTCAGTGTGTCGTCTGCTTTATTGAGTAGATGAAGATTTTAGTCTGTTTCCCAGTTCTCCACTTCATCTCCTCTGTTTTCAGTATCTGGGTATCCTCATCTTTCTGAACGGCTATTAAAGTCTCCGACAATAATGCAGTTTGTGTCAGTTATTTTCATGTTTGAAAGTGTAAGGTCCTTATCTGCTTGGCTATACAGATTGTAAATTCTTATTTTCACTTCCTTTATCATTATATCAACACGTATAATTTCCGTTTGGTTGTCAGAAGTCACAGATACTTCACTGCAAGGTATTGTGTTTCATGTAAGTATTAGAACTCTTCCTTTGTGTCCTTCGCGGTCGAAACGTGTGGCCTGATATTCTCTGACTGAGAATCTGTGATTGACGTTGAGGCGTTGGAGTTGAAACTCCTTCGGCATTCCACTGTAGTATGTTGAGTGTCCGGGGTGTTTGGTCAATAGCTCTTAACCTACTCCTGTGTGACGACCAGTAGTAATGGGTGGACCCCCTCGAGGCAAGGGGCCCGGCATTATCACCGCCTGATGGGACTTACGGGATTAGCAACATACTAAGTTTAATCTGTGGCATCATGGATTGAGTAAGTTACGCTGCACTGCTTTGTCAAGCCAGTGGCTCAGTACATCCGATGTCGACAAGCATTTTTCGGGTGTACTTCCCCTAGCCTTTAAGTGTCCCCAGTCGACCTACAATGCAGCAGATGTGTGCTTCTCTTGGTCTGGTTCCTCTCCCTTGACCTGTCCGACATGGGTGACCCTACCAGTAGCTGTGCTGCCGTCGGCATAGCTCTTGGGTGATTTCTTCTTCTTCTGCTGCGTTCATCCGGAGTTTTTTTTCGGACGTGATTGCGTTGTGCCTGTTTACAGCAGAGCTGCGTTCTTGCGCCGTTAGGCCGACACATCCGACTTCTGCGGTCTTGGGTCATTTGAACACGCAAGCCCCTCTACCTCGTAAAGGTGGACACACGGCAGAGGGGTAAAGCTATCTTCGTCATCATCATCATCATCATCATCATCATCATCATCATCATCATCATCATCATCATCATCATCATCATCATCGTCGTCGTCGTCGTCGTCGTCGTCGTCGTCGCTAGTGTTATGTTGCTACTATTATATCTATGCTTAGCGCTATTCACTAATTAATTTTTTTATCCATTTTCCCCACGGTGATTTCTGCACACCGGTCTGCCAAAATAACTAACAGCGATTTTCTGATTAGTTCTAATGAAAGTAGAACATTATATCCAGTTTTAAGAAAGAGACAAAATGCGTTCTCTGGTTACGTAACAAGAGGGATTGGAAAACATTGACTGGAAAGATCAGTGGAGAAAAAGGCAGACTGGTAGGAATGCAGATGGGTGGACTAAGGTGGTGGTATGCAGGAATATCATCAACAGAGTTTATCAGAACACCAAGAACAGAGATCTGTGGAAACACATGAACGCTAAGCCAGTTGGCAGAATACAGGATGATGTTAGTGACAATATTAATTTGTGTAGCATCTTTGTTTCTAAGAGAAACGTATCGGTATCTCAGCTACAATTACCCTCTTTAAGTTAAAAAATACACTAGTCATTACCCCATGTGGACAACAATCAAATTCGGATTAATAAGCCTGTGAGGGTAAAACCGCGGGCCGCTGCTTTTGTGGCTGACTCAATCACAGGACTACCAATCTGAGCCGGTGATGGGCCCTAGCCCTAACTATAACTTATCCTCGAGGTTGAACGGGGTAGAGGTAATGGTAGAATCGAAATCGAACTCTCTTTGGACAATAATCACCTTTAATTTATTATCTTGTGTCGGTACAACCATGGTCAACGGCTATGTGTGGCTGACTCAGTCACAGGATTAATCTGAGTCAGTGATGGAACCCCAATATAACCTCTATTTGAGGTCGAACGGGGTAGAGGTAATGGTATAATCGAATAATATGGCAACCTTAAGCATGCATGAGATAAAGAAAGTAGAGAAATCTCATAGGACTCACATAAAACTCATTCTCTATTTCCTACCGATTTTGAAAACCTATTGAAGTAGAACTGTGTGCTTCTGTTTCATTGTCTGCATTCACGGGGTAGTCTCCCCTTTATGTTATCTCCCCTGGTGTTATCCCCATGTATATTTATTATTTCCTCTATAAGTTATCTCCCCTGTATTATTTCTTCCCGGTATGTTATTCTCCCTATAAGTTATTTCCACCATCTCATAATTTCCACCCCCACACCGAAGCAAAAAGAAGCCTACACAATTAGGTTTCAGATGCAAACCACTTTATCAAGGTTTGATACAAGATCACCGGTCTTAAAACCAGACTCCTTTCCCCTATCCCTGTCTTCGTTTCCCCGTGTCTCCACATTGTAAAGAAAGCCATAGGGAGAGAGAGTTATATTTCCTCTGTGGAGACAGCAGTAAATGATTTATGGGCAAGTTACTGTCACATACATTTTATGAGGTTATGGAGCTTGGATACACCTCAACAAGAAAATGAAAAAAATCTGGAGGGAAACATACAGCAGAAGACAACCGCTGAATAGACTGGAATGTGGCCAGATAAACCACGTCAAAGAGGGAAAGCATTTGGCAGGTCTTTTTAAGAAAGAAGGATGCGAGAAGCCAAATTATTGGAATGGAAAAGAAATTTGGATATAAGAACCAACGGTATCCCGTATCTAATGAGATTAGTATGGCTTCCTTGGGGGATTTTCGTGCAAGTTTTGAATTCTTTTGATAACGCCCCACAAGTCTAGCTGTGTGTTTTGAGCGTGTGTTGTGGTGTGTAGTGGTGTGTGTGTGCGTAAGTGTGTGTGTGTGTGTGTGTGTGTGTGTGTGTGTGTGAATGCAGATCTGTAAATAATCTCAAGGGTTTAGAAATAGTTGGTTTAATGTCTTTTTACAGGATGTTGCAGCCAACCCCAGCATCTATTTGCTGTTTTATGAGGTAAACGTGGTCGAATTGATAAGAACCCTCGTTCTTCGGGCTTGGTAGAATCGGCGGGGAAAGAAGACCCTGTTGAGCTTGACTCTAGTCCGACTTTGTGAAGACACATGAAGAGTGTAGCATAGGTGGGAGCGCAAGCACAATTGAAATACCACTACTTTTATCGGTTCTTTACTTATTCAGTCTCGGTAGAGATTTGTCCGCAGCAGACGAACATATCTCCGGCGGGCCTATTCTCGCCGGTCGCGAGATCCGCACAGTGGAAGGATGGGAGATATCTCGCAATAGACGTGCAATATCTCCTGCGGTATCTTCGGCGGGCCTACTCCCGCTGGTTGTGGGATCCGCTAAAGTCAGGCGGGGAGTCTGACGATAGTGTACGCTTTACACAGGTCCGGACACTTGTGATTGACAGAAGTACGCGCCCTTACGGTCCGGACGCGTACGAGGCCCTCACCTGTGGGACTTGGTTGAACGCCTCTAAACCGGGTCCCTTGGGTTCCAGGGTCTGGCCATCACTCGCCATCTGCTCGTGGTGGCGAGGTCTCGGAGGTTTGACGCTGTGCCGCCAGCGTCTGCAGCCTACCTTGTGCCAGACGTATTGGTTACCCATTCCTCTGGAAAACACAAGATTAGGCCGAGAGAGGGAATATGTCGTTTGGGCACCACATGTTTCTCTGAAGCTCTGCCCCGGCATTGTGATGGAATATTGGCCACATTCCAACTCACATACTTTGGTCTGTCAAGACTGCAAGGTGCCACTCACATCTGTCAGTTGAACTAATATGGTGACTTCTCATCCTTGACTCGAGGAAGTAAATTACAAGTACCTCTGAAGTCGGAGTAGGCTCACCTCATAACGAGGGACGCTGGTAATAGGGAAAACTTATCCTCGCGCAAAATTCAGCCAACTGCTACTAGAAGTAATGCGTATGGACTTCGCTTGAGTTCAAAGTGAGCGAGAGCCACAAGAAAAAAAAACAACAACAACACATTTGTCAGTTTGTGATTTATCAATGGACATTATGTTCAGTAGCTTGCATTGCTGTATGAACTGCCGATTCTCACACCATTGAAATCATCTCCTAGCGCTCTGTGATTGGGGGACTGTGAACTGGGTTCACTGAAAACACAAGCTGACAATGACTGATGTAAGGGCATTACGAAGCTAGGATGAAAGGGAAAGATACACGTAGAAAACACAGATTGAAAATGGCTGCTGTAAGCGCGTTAAGAAGCTAGAAGGAAGAGAAGTAAAGGGAAAGTTAGTTGCAAATCCTTTACAGGACTCTGCAGTCAACTCCAGTATTTTTTGGGTGTTTATGTTTTTTGGCAAGTTTACGTTCAGTAGTTTGCCAATGCTTTCTGAACGAACGGCAAGTCACCAGCTTTCTGAACGACCGGCACTCATACCATTGTACGAAAACGAACGCAAGGAGGTCGGATAACAAATCGCCAGGAACTGTGTTTCGAACGCGAAATGAAAATTCACGTAGACAAAAACTTGCTGACAATGGCTGCTGTAAGGGCATTGCGAAGCTGAAAAGAAGAGAAGTAAAGGGAAAGATACACGTAGAAAACACAGATTGACAATGGGAGCTGCAATTTCTTTACCAAACTAGGAAGAAGCGAAGTAAAGGGAAGGATACACGTAAAAAAAAACACACACACAGGTTTACAATGGCTGCTGAAAGGGCATTACGAAGCCAGAAGGAAGAGAAGTAAAGGAAAAGATTCATGTAGAAAACACAGGTTGACCATGGAGGCTGTAATTGCATTACGAAGCAAGGAAGAAGAGAAGTAAAGGGAAAGATCACATAGAAAACACAGGTAAACAATGACAGCTGTAATAACTTTACGGAAGCTACAAGGAAGAGAAGTAAAGGGACAGAGAAAACACCATTTGACAATGGTTGCTGTAAAGGAATTACGAAGCAAGGAAGAAGAGAAGGTAAAGACACACATAGGAAACAAGGTGAATAAATGGTTTTCCTCTGGGCTTTTTCCTGGAGTCTATCGACAAGAGATACCCAAAACTATCATAGGGAATCAAAATAGCAACTCTTTTACTCAGAACGGGCCCTGTGGCGAATGCGTTACGAACGCAATTCGTAATCCCGCATACTGCTTTCGAAACACAGCTGCGTACCATTTGGAAGCAGAACGCCTTGCGTTGTTTTCATACAATGGCATGAGTACCTGTCGTTCAGAAAGCAAAAAAGAAGAAGAAGATATGAATGGAATGAAAGGGCACAGAAGGAAGAAAGAGGTGGGCGATGAATAGTGGAAGAAGAAGCAGAAGAAGAAGAAGAAGAAGAAGAAGAAGAAGAAGAAGAAGAAGAAGAAGAAGAAGAAGAAGAAGAAGAAGAAGAAGAAGAAGAAGAAGAAGAAGAAGAAGAAAAGCCTAGTGTAAGGCAGTAATGACAAAACATGACGAATCTAAATAAATAACCGAGCGAAGAGCTCACATACAACTACCGAATTTCCGAAATCAAAAGAATAAGAAGAAAAAAGAAAACACACACACACACACACACACACACTGAATTCACACCAGAGACAATGCAGAACGAGTTTCTGTTTTAGCGCAGATCAGATATAAGCGAAACAATGCATCAAACGAACAATAAATAAAAAAAAAAAATTAAAAAAAGGAAAATCACAGGAGCAAACCATATCAATACAAAAATAAAACACCCTCTGGGGACACTGGTATTGTAATAATAACAAAGTTATAAACGCCATATACAACAATGGGCCCGTCCCAGAAGAGTTATGGGAATCAGTTATCGTCTCCCTTTCCAAAGATAAAAGGATCGCGTGATAACGGAGATCACACGACAATTAGCTTTTTAGAGCTTTTAATAATAAGTATTATTTAGATTCGCAACGAAAATACAAATAAAATAAAACTAAACCCGAGATAGGAGGGTTCGTGTATGGGTTTGCTCAGAGAAATGACAAATAAAATGCGTTTAATAAACATTAACAGTAGAGGGTGCGTAAATAGATTTTTCCAGTGTGTTCGACACAGTTAATGTCAACTGCATTCCTTTTACTGGGCGTCACAATCAACCTCCGCATTTATTTGCTGTTTATGATATTTTAGGCCATTTGTATTTGTTGCTTATGCTTTCTGAGCGGCCGACGCTTACGTAATTATAAAAATCAACGCAAAAGCGTTCGGTTCATAAGACGTCTGCGTCTGACTTCGAACCCCATATGTAGAGATTGGGAACTGCATTCACTACCCCTAGGGCACAGACGCCTTAAAATTCTACCCGATGGGGACTCGAACACAAGACCACCGGGCCAACAGACGAGCGTGCTAGCTACAGCGCTTCGGGTGCTCCCAATAGTAACAGTAACAATAAGAATAATAATAATGATGATGATGATGCCCAAGAAAAAAAAATAAAGTGAATTAAGAAGAAGCCCCCCCCCCCCCCCCCCCCCCCCGGCCCCCAGGCGTGTGTTACAATAATAAAAAAAGAAGTCTTAAAAGTCGAGAGGATCGACTTCATTGCCCCGGGTGCAGTTCAGCATGGCCGAATGGTTAAGAACACGTGTTTTTAAACATCCGGTGTGCTGATGCCGAGGTAAGCGGTTCAACCCCTACTCCGGACAGCTGGACTAAAATGTTGACATGTCGTCCTTGACTTGGGGGCGTAAATTACAAGTACCTCTGAAGTCGGAGTGGGATCGCCTGATGGCGAGAGACACTGGTAAAAGGGAAAGCTAATCCACACGCAAAATTCAGCCCAGCACTAGTATAAATATTGTATATGGACTACAAGAAGTTAAGTTGCTTGAGTTCAAAGCGAGCGGGCGGGGAAAAAAATGCCCCGGGTTTTATCCCACATGGCTCGGTCTCTTTCGGCCATGGCGACCTGCAGAAAGCATCGCACAAAGAACGAACTCCGTAGCTCTGGCGACAACCCCCAGGAGTCTCCAAGAAAAAATGCACCCGTGAACCGAAAGACGTAGCCCGGAATCGAACCCACAATCTTCGGAGCGCGAGGCAGACGGTTTGACCACTTCGCCACGGAGTCTCCCGTTACAATGATAACTTGGGTATACTCTAGACTAGAAGACAGTTTTAACTCTTTAAGTCCGATACATTGACAAACAGGAAGACAGTTTTAACGCTCTCAGTTAGATACATTGACACGGATTTTTACACAGGTGAATTCACTTCGTTGTCCAGAGGGACAGCTTGGAAGTAAGAATTGGCACATCCAGACAAGAGAGGAACATCGGGAAATGGGGAGCCTCGTCAACCAACACCGTGTCCCTATTAGCCTATCATTTAAAAAAAAAATGTTTTGCATATCCTTTACAGGACATCGCTGTCAACAGCAGCATCTTTCAGCTGTCTGTTGATTTCTTGGCAAGATTACGTTCAGTAGTTTGCCATTGCTTTCTGAGCGGCCGGCTCAGTTATCCCGCAAGTCACCAGCGGGGGTCGAACCGCTCCCAGTTCTCGCCCGCTACGAGACTCTGCGTGATAAACGGGATTACGGAGAAAGTGTTGTAACCCCTCGGCCAGAGAGACCGGCCTATTATCATTAGGGTATGCCATATACACTCCCGAACCTCCATTTCGAGCAGCATTTTGTGCTGACCCATCTGTGTAGACTCGGATCCAGAGGTCCTGTGGATATTCATCATCAAGGAAACAGAGTGGCTGTTCTGCGTTGTACTGTTCTGTTCTTCCATGTCGAATTCTAACATACGGCATCTCCATTCCGTGACAGCTGAGATAATTGGGAGGGTGTCGTCAGAGTATACTTTCCTGTCTTGATACAGATGAGAAGAAGCAGCAGAAGAACTTCTGATCAAGTTAGTTCAAACATGCAGCTACCAGCTGCAGACAGTAATTATACCGAGACAGCCATCAAATGCGCTTGTTTCAGAGTTCTATTTTCCCCGCTAAATAAAAATGTTAGTTGGCTTTTATTTTCCCCAGCTCCCATTTGTCTTTTCCTTTCTAACTGCCCCGCTAGAGAAAGCCATAGTTTCAACGTGTTTTGGCTTGCTTTGGGAAGAAGGTAAAAAAAATTTCGCGTTTAATGTATTTTGTCAAGATCTTCCTGGTCCGTGTTTTATATTTACCTTCCGAATAGTTTGCGTTGTATGGAAAAAGCGTTTGGTAAAAAGAAAGAGCTGGAAATATAACAACCATCGCAATACCTTCCCACAACTGTAGCCATCACCCGCCCGCCTAAAAACAAAAATGGTTTCCTTCCTTTCGTTCAGCTCTACCATCTTGCGTGAGAAGTGAAAAAAAAAAGTTGCTTGGATAGAAATAGAACTGAATAAAGAGAAAACATGGCTTGCTGTGTTAAACTAGAAACGTGACTTTCATTATTCTAGCCGGGTTGTTTCCACTATTATCCCCCCCTCCTCCAGTTATAGAATTATGGAGAAAAGAATAGGTAATTTCCATATATATCAATCAATTTTGAGAGAACTATTACGATACCGTTCATTCACTCGGCTTTCCTTTCACTGTATGTTGATTGGATAGTTAGTTAACTGCTGATAGATTTACACTAAAGGGGAGCAACGCTGCCTTGTTTTATGAAGGGAGGTAGATGTTTGGACGGCTGAAGGAGTGGGCGACTGTTGCTGGTCTTCTGTTGTTTTCTTGTTTTTGTTTGGGTGTCTAGCTGGCCGTACATAGAAGTACACCTGTTCCTTAGGCCAGGTTCTGTTGTCTTTTGGAGCCAAGAAGTTCGAACACACACACGCGCGCACACACACACGCACGCCCGCACGCGTGCGCACACACACACACATACACAATGAAACAAAAAGGTACATTAGGGTCCTGCGTATACAACAACAAGCTCAAAGACGCGCAAATATCTTACATTGACCTCAGACTTAATAACAGAAATCACGAAGATGAATACAAATAATAATAAACAGTGATGACTAAGAGAAATAATAATAAATACGTTAAAACATACCACACATATCCGACGTTTCGGTTATAAGAACCTTTCTACTCTACTGTTACGTATGCTCTATTCAACCTCAGAAGAAAGGATATATTAATGCGCATCACCAGATGAATAATCTTGTGACCGAGTCAGCCACCATTCGGATATTAATTTGAAGGGGATTGTTGTCCAGTGAGGGTAATGATGTCACTGAAGGTTGTCAAGAACAACATTACATAGCACTGTGCTGGCCTGTGCAATGACAATAAAACAAGTAAATATAGTGCCGACGTATATACATATCATCAGTCACATTATGTTATTCGCAAAGACGGCTATTTTAGTGGTAAAAACTGTATAGATGCATTTTGAGATGCTCTGTACACAAAAAGGTTTACTTAATGATTCTACGAAATATAGTTCAACCAAGAATATCATCCTCGGGGAGACACACAGCCACCAAGATAAAATAAATAAATAAATGTATGATAATAAAGAAAAGTACACCAAGTCACTATCTTCAAATCATATGCCTGCCAATTGATGTTGGCGTTTGTGTCTCTCCATAGATCTCGGCCTTTAGTGTTCTGGATCAACTCTGCTGATGACATTCCTCCATGCCAACATCTCAGTACAATCCGCTCCAGCCTCTTATCACACTGATTTGTTCTTGTTTCCCAATGCTTCTGTACTGGTGACATGACCACAGAGCGCGGCTTATCTCCTTCATATTGGTGTATATAATGTTCCGCTGTCATTAGCTTCTTGCAGACAATCGTTATTGGTATATAAATATGAGATTTCGTTATTGTCTTGTTCCATAACTTGTATCTTTTGTTGTCTGCTTTTCATTTACCGGTGCACGCGCGCGCACACACACACACACACACACACACACACACACACACACACACACAAACACAGAGAGAGATAGAGAGAGATAGATAGAGAGAGAGAGAGAGAGAGAGAGAGAGAGAGAGAGAGAGGAGAGAGAGAGGCAGACAGAGAGAGTCTCCATACGTCTCTGTTTCTTTAAGTATGAGATTTCGTTATTGCCTTTTGTTTTTTGCAAGTGTCTGCTTTTTATTTCCCGACACACCACATTAGGAAATGCTCTCTGCAGTGTGGTTTGTTGTCAGGCAGAAGTCTCGCTTAGTGAGGGAGCTTACCCTCCTGGAGATCTATAGCTTGAATATCGGCTGTATCCATCCATCCATCATGTGCCATGCCGGTAAGCGTGGGCGATCATGTTTTGCCATCTGACTCGATCACCAGAGTCGTCGATCAGCTCAGTTTTCTTGCCTCGACCATACAACGTGACCAAGCCATCCAGGTATTTACTTCTCTGCCATCCCCTTGTTCTCTTCCCCTCGATCTTGCCAGTTGTCACCAAGTTCTCCAATTTATTTCTTATCATAACGTGACCAAAAAATTGTGACTGTCTACGTCCAATTGCTCTAATCGGTTTACGGTTTTCATTTGTTTCTTGTAGGACTTGGTCATTGGTTTTTCTGTCTATCCATGCTATTCTTTGCATTTTCCTCAGAAACCATATTTTCACAGCCGTCATATGTTTGTCAGCTTGTCTGCTCATTGTCCACGCCTGACATCTATACAAAAGCACAGGTTCTATGTAGCACACCAACGCTCTTTTTCTCGTTGCAAATGTCATCTTTTTATTGGTCAGTATGTTTTTAATATTGCAAAAAGCTACCTTCGTCATGACAATTCTTGTTCTAATCTCTTCAAGGCATCTCCCATCAGGTGTTATGACTGTTCCGAGATAATCGTACAAATGCACGTGTTTAAGAATATTCCCATTTACTTGTATAATTGGCTGTATAGCAGATGCAGAATTTCCAATGGGAAATACACTGTCTCGTGGTCGTTGTCAGGATGGAGGGATACACGCCTGCATGTCCATTCTTAATCGATTCATCGCCAAAGGATATGCGATCGCCAAATGTGACCTCCTATTTGGACAGAAGGACTATATATCGCCGTACTGGGGTCATCGTTATTTGGTTTGTTTCGTGGTTTCTTCCGAAATTTCAGTGTTCACTGAACAGAAATGTACAATAGAGTTCATTCATTCATTCATTCATTCATTCATTCATTCATTCATTCAGTAGCATGTCCTTTGCAGAACCTCGCATAACAACCTTCCGGAAAGCCTCTCGATCATAAGCACGCGGGAAGGTTAACCCGGCCAACAAATGCCCGCAGAAGTCGGATGTGTCGGCCTAACGGCGCAAGAACGCAGCTCTGTTGTAAACAGGCACAACGCAATCACGTCCGGAAAAAAAAAAAACTCCGGATGAATGCAGAAGAAGAAGAAGAAGAAGAAGAAGAAGAAGAAGAAGAAGAAGAAGAAGAAGAAGAAGAAGAAGAAGAAGAAGAAGAAGAAGAAGAAGAAGAAGAAGAAGAAGAAGAAGAAGAAGAAGAAGAAGAAAGCAAGATGTCCCGCGTCCGATACACCCATCTGGATTTCATCCGCAACATCCTGCACCCATCTTCTCTTTGGCCTTCCTCTTTCTCTCTTCCCAGACATATACCCCTCCATTATGCTCTCTCCAAACTTTCGTGACGTTTCTAGTGACCAAATATTTCAATTTTCTTTGTTTAAGCGTCTTTAATAGCCAACCTTCTTCAATATTCAGCTCTTGAAGTATGGATGCATTTGTTCTTTTCTTTACCCCAATATATTCTTAGAACCCGTCTATAACATTTGTATTCAAAGGCATTTTATGCGCTGTTCAGCTTGTTTAGTAAGTGTCCAGGTCTCACAGGCATATGCTGCAATGGGAAAGATGCATGCTCTTAAAAATCTAATGTTTGTAATTCTGTCTGTCCCGTTCCATAATTTATTTAGTTGTTTTAGTCTTTGAAGAGCAATAGATATTCGTCTTTTAATTTCTTTCATTGTGTCACCATTGTTGGTAATCAGTGACCTAAGATATTCTAAATTTTCCAACACCACCAATCTTTCCTCAGTAACATATATTTCTTTGTTCATAGAAGTGTTATCTGTATGCACTATCTTTGTTTTTGTTATGTTAAGATATACGTTGTGATGTTCATTATTCAATTGGGTTGATGTTAGTAGGTTTTCTATACCATTCTGTGCTGTGAATACCAATACTGTATCATCAGAATATCGAATCTCTGGTATACCATGACCACCGATATTTAAGGCATCATATTCCTACCTGTTTATTCTGTGCTGCAACTCTAGTCATCAGGTACAGAAACACACCGATCCCCGTCCCAGCAGTAAAACAACCTGTAGCTTTGTACGCCAAACCAAACTGTATTTACCAATTTACATGCAGATGCGAGGCCATCTACATAGGCAGAACTGAGCGACAGTTACATTGCAGGGTTTCGGAACACATTCCGAATTGGGTGGACAAGATACTACACACAGAAGATGGTAGCCTAGGCAGGCCGACTGTCACGGAAAAAACTGCAGTTTAGTGATTCCTTGATAATTTACATATCAAAATGCAAGGAAGGAGAAGGGTTAATAATTGTGTACTTCATTCTGCGAGGAGGAATAAAATTCACGATCATTGACCTACGAATATAAAAATAGGATACAGGTACGCGCCGAGGGCAGTGACTCCCGCTAGTATCGGCCGACGGGAAAATGAACGGAGAATGCTTTGAAGTGCAAACGAGCGATGGACAGAGGACCAGCGAACCAGCGGAGACGGTGATCAAAGAGGTTGGACACTTTGAGGTACAAACGTCGGAGAATACAGGGAAACATCGTAGAGACGAAGGAGAACGGAGCGCGGAGCGGCCGGACGTATACGGACGTATACGTGATTTCACTGAACTTTTGATGTTACGGGTGCGACAAATTTGATTGTAGATCAAACAATCAACGGAGGATGGGACACGCAATATAAATAGCTGAACATGGAGTTTCGGTTTAGTGTGTGTTCCAAACTGGGCTGAATGATCTATGCCTCCTGAGTGGGAATAGAAATACACGTCCCTAATGATGGAAAGAGGGGATATTAGTGTGTTATTCGCTTAGTGTATTTCGATTCCAGGAACATAGATGCATATATAAGGTATTAATATATTAGAGTATAGTTTTAGCATAGGAATATAGATGTGGTTGTGCGTAGGGTTTACTATTACTTTCTATTTAGTGAATAGTTTATACTTTAGTGAATTCTGCTGTTTATGTCAGAGTATTTTTTCGGAGGCTGTTTCATTACGGCTGGAGAAAGATAATCACATAGACAGGGATATGAGGCAGACTTAAATCACCTGATTTAATGTTTATTACCCAGGTTCTACTACACAGCCTGACCTATTAAAGAAGATCAACCAGTACATCTCTTGTACAGAGAAAGCAGTGTTGATAATACAGGAAAGACATGTTAATTTAATCAGGCACTTCACAGGTGCAGTGAAAGTATGTCACTATAGCAAATGCAAAGTGGGTGACTTAACGAATATAAAAAAAACAGGTTTTGGTGATCCTTAGAGAAGGAACTTTATTCAAGCATAGAAAATAGGATAAAACATTGTCATGGAGTACTCACCTAAACGAAACAGGGAAGAACCCTAGACCAGTGTACCTATATTCAGAGAACGGTTAAATAACTGTGGACAGGTGTGAGGTGTTTTCACTGATGGATTATAACAACATAAAACGGAAAACTCTGTCTACGGAAAGGACTTACTGTGATCACATTACTGTACGGTGTTACTGTGGTGAACCATTGTTTGTTTTTTCAAGAATTGGATTAAGTCAAGACTCAAGCTGAACGGATCATACCGGGTGAGAACGTTCTAATTCTGTGTTTGATATCTGATGTTTTGGCCTGTTGAATCTGCCGGAGAAGATTACGGAGACTATCTATCAACATCTTATCTTGCATCCACACTAGAAGAACATACCAACTACATAGACACTATCCATACATACACCAGACATAGTTTTTATTAATAAATCTTTTATTTATCGGTGAAAGGAACTGTTGTTGGAGTATGTGTTGAAGGAATAACAGAGAGAGTGAAAGAAATAGATATATGGAAGTTAAGACAGAAGAGAGGAGTGTAGACCAAAGTCAGGCAATAATCCCAACAGATAATAAGTTTGAAGATGTGCTTGTTGATTCCAACTTCCTCTCGGGAAAGCAAGTGACTTAATTGGTGGAGCGAGCGGGGTAGGGAAAATAATACCCATATGACCTGGGCATAACAGGGCATATACATAGAGGGGTACCTGCATACTGGCACAGGCATAGCGGAGTACCTGCATGTTGGGACATACTGATTGGAATAAATATAAGTATATATTGATGACTTTTAATGGAAGGACGTCCATTGGATATATGGTGCCATTACATTTATGGTAGAACCATTTCATTAATGCTGGTGACTTTACAGTGAGAAAGTTCCAGACAGAGTGAATGTAGATAGGTGGTAAGACACATTACATACCTAGTCACACGGTCACACGTCTACATAAGTCTTTATCCTATATCTCCTCTTGTGGATGAGAGAGTGGTTGTGATGTACTGTGTGGTGTTGTAGATTAAATATATTAAATAAACATAGATAAATGATATAGGTTTTAGGTAGAATAAAATTCTATAGTGAGTATTGCTTTACTGCCTTGAAGGGTGTACTCTATTTGCTGACGTACCTTCTTGAATATGGCCACTCCTAAACTAACAACAGCAGAACTTAGGGCCAACGGAGAAGAAATTGGGTTATCTGGCTCGACCCTAACGGATTACACCCAGGAAAGAGAGCGAGAAATTCGACAAGAAGAACGAGAAAATCGAAAGGCTGAGTTGGAATTGAGAAGAATAGAGGTGGAGACCAAGCGACTGGAAATGGAACAGGAGACCAAGCGACTGGAAATGGAACAAGAGGCCAAGAAACTGGAACAGGAGACCAAGAAACTGGAAATGGAACAGAATGCCAGGAGACAAGAAATGGAACATGAATACCGCTTGAAAGAGTTAGAACTCAAGACACAAACTAAGGGTGAAATAGATGCAGCAGAAGGAAGTTCATCTTCACCTGGAGCAACCCACATGATTGGGCAGGGTTACCATGCCATGAAGTTTCCCTTGGCGGTCTTTGACGAAAGTAAAGAGAAGATATACCAGTTTTTGGATCGGTTAGAGGCCATGGCAGTCGCTATGGGACTAGATAGAACCCGATGGGCTCTTAAATTATCCCAGGCCTTACGTGGTTCAGGGTACGAGGTCTACACACGCCTACCACTAGGACATGAAAATCAGTACAAGGAATTGAAAGCCGCTTTGATGAAACATTATGAAGTCACAGCACAAACGTATAGGAAGAAGTTTAGATCGTCTAGACGAGAGCCGGGAGAGCTATTCGCCGCCTACAGTCTAAGGCTGAAATCCTATCTCCAGAAATGGATGGACTTGGCAGAATTCAAGAGGGATTATGAGAGTCTGGAAGAAATGATGGTGGTTGATCAGATGCGACAGCAAATGTCAGAACCACTGAAGACATTTTTAGGAGAACAAGGGGCGGAACGGCTGGATGTTGTGAATAAGCTGGCGGAAAGATTCGTAGAAGTCCATGGGGAACCTAAAGAACTAAGTACACAAACCAAAGGTCAGGAGAAACAAGAGAGAAAGAAACCTAAAAACTGGGAAGGAGAAAAAGTGGAACCTTATATAAAGGCGTCAATGGAGAGTTCAGAGAAGGTGAAGGAAGGAAACCAGAACACCTCGAATTCTCCAGTGAAACGACAGTGGTCTGAGAGGTGGTGTTCATTCTGCAAGGTACCATCTCATAACACGAAGGACTGCAGATCGAAACCTAAAAGTTCTTACTTCGCAGCATGCAAAGTGATTCCTACATCGGTGATCACAGACAAGGCTGAGGTCGGCGAAGGAGAAAGGAACAAAAAGGACACACGGAAACCTAGGAAGGGAACAGGGTGCACACACTGCCAGTCGATAACACATAATACTGTGGACTGCAGATGCAAGGCAAAAGACGCCAATTGCATAACCAACCTCGAGGAATTAACAGAGGAAGGCAAGGAAACGGTCAAGGAGATGAAAGGCACTCAGGACCAAGAGAGACCACCTGTGGTTGAACTGATTGAAGTAAATGGCCAACAGGTTGCTTGTCTCTACGATACCGGTTTGGATGGGGAAGCGGTGGTGGACGCCAGCTTGGTAAGCCCAGACCAACTTACAGGGGAGACCATAGAGATACAGCCGGCAATGAGGAGTGCTGTTACCATGACGCTGCCAATCGCCAAGGTGGAGATTAAATCCAGGTACGTCACGGGCATTATTCCAGCTGCTGTATTATCGGACTCCTTATTTCCCATGATCATTGGCACGAAATATGTCTTTTTGGGAATGCCCAACCAGCCAGCCCACAAAGGAACAGTAGTCAGTGGATCTCACGGGAAGGAAAAAGAGGCGGAGACACTATGCGACAACTCAGGGATAGGAGAATTGCATACTGCCCAGAGGAAGGATACTACGTTGCGTCCTTGCTACAGGAAGCTGCAAAGAAGTGCTGAGCCACCAGAACGGGGACAGTACTTTCTGAAGAATCGACTACTCTATCGGAGAGCTGGGAGGGGAGATAACCTGCACGAGCAGTGGGTGGTTCCAGAGACCCACCGTCCTCACATTCTTCAGAGTGGACACATCATTGGCGAGAATCGACATATGGGTGTCAGAGAGACCTTGCAGAAAATTTCCGGCCATTATTGCTGGCCAGGAATGACCGGAGATGTACGCCGGTGGTTGAAGTCTTGTTCGGAGTGCCAGAACGCACCACCCAACAAGCGGACTAAGAGGAAAATAGCTCTTAAAGTGGAAGACCAAGTGGAAGTGTGGAGTCCAGCAGAGACCAATATACTCCAAGTAGGATGGAAAGGACCTTATCCTGTGGAAAAGGTGGTGTCCAAGAACATCTACAAAATCCGGATCGGGGAAGAGGAGAAAAATCTCCCTAGACATCTCATTAGGAAATATGAGGAGAGATCCGGGAGTAAAGCTTCGCACTTTATGGTGATGGCAGCCATTGGGACAAAGGTTACCAGTCCAGACGAAGACCAGAGATCGCCAGTACAACATAGGAGAGCCTATGGGACAGTACGTGATAGGTCAGATTTACCCAAAGGAGGGAGTAGGGAAATCACACGTCAGGGAAAGGACAAGAGGGAAACTTTCCCCAGTAACCAAGTTCAAAAGGGGTGGGTAACGTCGGGAAAGACGCGGAATACCCAGGACTCCAACCGAAGATTGGCTGACCAGATACAATATCGCCCAAGATGGTCCTGGAAGCAAAAGTCCAGGAGATTTGGGAAAGACGACTCGGTCCAACGAGGACGAGGCGGAACATCCCCAGAGGAAAAGCCGGGGGAAACCAAGAGGACATGGAAGCAGTGTTACAATCAGGATGGGACGATCCGTCTGTATTGTGAGCCATCGCTTACGCCAGTGGAAAGGATGTCGACTGAACGTACAGGAGTGATGAGCCAACACTAGTTTCAGTCATGAGTAGTATGGTAGGGTGCATAGGAGGTCGCCTACTGGATGAGGTGTTGATCCATGGGAGGATCCAATCATATCATCAACACGTGATGTTAATAGCTACTTCGCAGAAGCTCAACGCACGGTGGATGTGATGGACGTTGTTGTTGCAACAGGACTTCACAGTGGAATACATCTCGGGTAAGGAGAATGTAGGAGCGGATTTCTTATCTAGACATCCAACTCCAGAGGAAGAGGAATAAGTTGGAGGATCAGAGGAATCAAAACTACAGAGATGAAAAGTCGACGCGGTCAACTCTCTTAAGAGGGGGCCTATGTCACGGAAAAAACTGCAGTTTAGTGATTCCTTGATAATTTACATATCAAAATGCAAAGAAGGAGAAGGGTTAATAATTGTGTACTTCATTCTGCGAGGAGGAATAAAATTCACGATCATTGACCTACGAATATAAAAATAGGATACAGGTACGCGCCGAGGGCAGTGACTCCCGCTAGTATCGGCCGACGGGAAAATGAACGGAGAATGCTTTGAAGTGCAACGAGCGATGGACAGAGGACCAGCGAACCAGCGGAGACGGTGATCAAAGAGGTTGGACACTTTGAGGTACAAACGTCGGAGAATACAGGGAAACATCGTAGAGACGAAGGAGAACGGAGCGCGGAGCGGCCGGACGTATACGGACGTATACGTGATTTCACTGAACTTTTGATGTTACGGGTGCGACAAATTTGATTGTAGATCAAACAATCAACGGAGGATGGGACACGCAATATAAATAGCTGAACATGGAGTTTCGGTTTAGTGTGTGTTCCAAACTGGGCTGAATGATCTATGCCTCCTGAGTGGGAATAGAAATACACGTCCCTAATGATGGAAAGAGGGGATATTAGTGTGTTATTCGCTTAGTGTATTTCGATTCCAGGAACATGGATGCATATATAAGGTATTAATATATTAGAGTATAGTTTTAGCATAGGAATATAGATGTGGTTGTGCGTAGGGTTTACTATTACTTTCTATTTAGTGAATAGTTTATACTTTAGTGAATTCTGCTGTTTATGTCAGAGTATTTTTTCGGAGGCTGTTTCATTACGGCTGGAGAAAGATAATCACATAGACAGGGATATGAGGCAGACTTAAATCACCTGATTTAATGTTTATTACCCAGGTTCTACTACACAGCCTGACCTATTAAAGAAGATCAACCAGTACATCTCTTGTACAGAGAAAGCAGTGTTGATAATACAGGAAAGACATGTTAATTTAATCAGGCACTTCACAGGTGCAGTGAAAGTATGTCACTATAGCAAATGCAAAGTGGGTGACTTAACGAATATAAAAAAAAACAGGTTTTGGTGATCCTTAGAGAAGGAACTTTATTCAAGCATAGAAAATAGGATAAAACATTGTCATGGAGTACTCACCTAAACGAAACAGGGAAGAACCCTAGACCAGTGTACCTATATTCAGAGAACGGTTAAATAACTGTGGACAGGTGTGAGGTGTTTTCACTGATGGATTATAACAACATAAAACGGAAAACTCTGTCTACGGAAAGGACTTACCGTGATCACATTACTGTACGGTGTTACTGTGGTGAACCATTGTTTTTTCAAGAATTGGATTAAGTCAAGACTCAAGCTGAACGGATCATACCGGGTGAGAACGTTCTAATTCTGTGTTTGATATCTGATGTTTTGGCCTGTTGAATCTGCCGGAGAAGATTACGGAGACTATCTATCAACATCTTATCTTGCATCCACACTAGAAGAACATACCAACTACATAGACACTATCCATACATACACCAGACATAGTTTTTATTAATAAATCTTTTATTTATCGGTGAAAGGAACTGTTGTCGGAGTATGTGTTGAAGGAATAACAGAGAGAGTGAAAGAAATAGATATATGGAAGGGAAGACAGAAGAGAGGAGTGTAGACCAAAGTCAGGCAATAATCCCAACAGATAATAAGTTTGAAGATGTGCTTGTTGATTCCAACTTCCTCTCGGGAAAGCAAGTGACACCGACACACCGGAACAGTCCGGCTTCATCGGTCGGGAGACATGTGCTCGAGAGCGGTCACGTGGTTGAAAGAGACAGTGCCTTCCGTGTGTTGTTCAACACACAAAGTAGTCGATTGTTAAAGTTAGCTGAAGCTATACTAATCAACCTTCGTAAGCCGTCCTTGTGCAAGCAGAAAGACATGTTAGTCAGTTTAAAATTACCGTGGTAGACAATCGACATTACTGTGCGAACATGTGTATATTTCAGTTTGAAGGATTTATCTAATTAATTCACGTAAGTTGTGTGATTTCTGCAGTATGTACCTGACGAGATGCAGCGAAATATGTCAGGCAATAAATTGTGCAATCTATTCTTTGTGTCTTCGTTTTTCAAATTCATCACGGGAAAACATTGTTTTGAGTATATCATCTCTGACATTTCTCATTATATTTTCGGCGTACTGTTTTTAATGACTGTGGGGTTTTTGAAAATATTGCCGTTTCAAGTTAGGAATTTACCTTTTATGTTGCATAAACTACAACCAACCAACCAACCAACCAACCAACCAACCAACCAACCAACCAACCAACCAACCAACCAACCCACCCACCCACCCACCCACCAACTAACCAACCAACCAACCAACCCACCCACCCACCAACCAACCAACCAACTAACTAACTAACTAACTAACTAATACGTGACAATTTTTAGGGCTAACTCTCAATGTAGCAGTTCACTTCATCATACTCACATCCAACCGAGAGATCACTGATTGATGTCCAGACGATTAGAGTATCATTAGTTTGTTCCCATGGTTCCGGGTTTGAAGTTATCTTAGAAGTGGTGTCATTAAATCGAAAATCTCCGTAGCGAAGTAGTCAAACCGTCTGTCTCTCGCTTCGAAGGTTGTGAGTTCGATTCTGGGCCACGTCTTTCTGTTCACGAGTGCATTTTTCTCGGAGACTCGTAGGGTCGTCACTGCAGCTACGGAGTTCGTGCTTTGTGCGATGATTTCGGCAGATCGCCCTGCGGAAAGAGACCGAGCTATATGGGATAAAGCCGATGCAATTAAGTCGATCCTCTCGGCTTTTAAGACTTTTTAATTGGTGTCATCAAAGGTCGGTTTGTTTGATGCGCTTTTACGCCCTTTTCCTCTGATGTACGAAACAACTACTTGTAGTCGTCCCAGTGCAAAATCATCTAGTATTGTCTTCTTTTTCTCCATTAGCAAACTGTTGCTCTTTCAATTTGGACCATATTTTTTGTGTCTCGCTTGCAGAACAGTGTTTGTAGTTCAGTAGATTTCAGTATCTCTAGTATTGGATTTCATGGATCCCAAAATAAGCATAACAGCTTGCTTACTGCACATTGCCCAATGACTGTTGATGGTCACTCTGTTGAACCAAACTCCAAGCTCTGTACAAACTTGTCACTGTCTATTACCTACCCAGAAAGATAGGCAGCCAGACACACAGATTGACAGACAGACAGACTGACTGACAGAATGGGGATCGTTCTTTATACATACTTGTCGCTTTCTATTCTACATTGTATGCAGAAACAGACAATAATTTTCATTTAGATATGCATACATATATATAGACAGACAGGCAGATGATTAAGGCACACAGACAGACAGACAGACAGACAGACAGACAGACAGACAGATGTGTACGTAGGTAGTCAAGAAGGTAACTGCTCTGGTAGCTATATTAGAAAAGGTCCCTTGTCCACGCCTTGAAGTATATTGAATACATGATGCTGACTCCATATTTAAACACACCAGCCGGCACTCGATGAGTGATGTGGTCGACACCACCGCGGCTCTCTTTACTTCCCTGATAATTTTCTGGTACTCATTTTTAGGCTGGGTCGTTCTGGACGCACAGGTCAATTAAAAAAATAAAATTAAAATCGATATTTTTTCCCCCGGGATGTGAGATTTAAACGTTGAGCACAACCCACTACTGGCAACGCTGATCGTATTCCGGTACGAACCTAAGGCCTTGTCCGCGTCGATATGGAAGCACTAGACTCGAGTTTCGCCCTCGTTTGAGCTCGTCAGTAGTGCATATCCTTGACTGGACCCGGGATCAAACCAGGATCACTGGCGCGTGAGGCGGGTGTGTAACCACTGAACCACGCGGCACACGCTAGACGCGACCAAATTATCACACTAGAATATCACAGCGTCACTCATCGAAGGCTTAGCTCAATATCTATAAAAAAAAAGTCGCTTAATGGTCGACAGGGTCGACTTCATCGCACCGGGTTTTATCCCATATGGCTCGGTCTCTTTCCGCAACACGGAAAGCGTCGCACAAAGCACGAACTCCGTAGCTTTTAGCGACGACCCACAGGAGTCTCCGAAACATTTTAACTCGTAAACCGAAGGGTGCGGCCCGGAATCGAACCCACAACCTTCGGAGCGCGAGTCAAACGGCTTGACCACTTCGCCAAAGAGACTCCCAATATCTCTCAATAACGAGAACACTCTCAATATCTATCAGAATCTCAAGGCGATCGGGCAAATTTTGAGATTTAGCCCACGATGGATGACGTTGTGATAGGGCAAATTTTGAGCTATTGCCTACAATGGATGACGTTGTGATATTCTAGTGTGATACACACCCGCGTCACACGCCAGTGATCCGGGTTTGATCCCGGGTCCAGTCAAGGATATGCACTTCTGACGGGCTCAAACGAGAGCGAAACTCGAGTCTAGTGCTTCCATACCGCGCGGACAAGGCCTTAGGTTCGTACCGGAATACGATCAGTGTTGCCAGCAGTGGGTTGTGCTCAATGTTTAAAATTAAAATCCCCCCTCCGAGGAGATTCGAATACAAGACCACCAGTCTTGCTAGCCCCTGCACTACCAAGAATCCCCGCTAGCGATGAAGACGCGTTAAAAAGTGGCCACAGTTACTGTCAACAACACTGGCTTGGTGATGGAGTGTAAACCTGTAATCACGAGATACCCCGGTTATCCGATACCGCGTCTCGCATCCGCATCATACACACGAGCCATTGTTCACGGCATATTCAAAATATTCGACAAGTATGGGACGCATGAACATTAATAGACAACACAAAGAAACGCTATCCCGCCAACCCCAACTGTCCCGATAACCCGGGGAAAACTCGCTAGTTCGGTTTGAAGCTACCGGGACACGGCGTTCCCAACTCACTCACGGCTGAGTGTGTGGATAGATGGTCCCGTTTCACACATGCGGCTAATAGATTTGCCGTTCTCGCAACAGACCTTCTTTCACAGCACTGCCAGCCTCGCTTCCGTTGTGGCCGGCTGTTAGGAAAATCCTTTTGGCGTTTTTCCGAGGGATAGCAGTGATTTCTTTTGTGGATGCCCATTCTAGTTTGCTTGAGTTTTTTGTGTGTGTGGGCACGAAAGTAACTGGAGCGAAGAAACAGACGAGTCTGTCGGAGTGTGGTTTTAGAGTATTTTAAGAAATAAACTTGAAATTTCTTTGGAGAAACGGTGAGTTGAATTCGTTTTGTTTTCTTTCAGACATCTGCCTGAGTGTAAGTCAGTCTGACTGTCTGTCTGCTTACCAACCATTCTGTCTATCTGTATTTATGTCTGCCCATCCAAATAAAGCGTTTATTTTCGAGATCCAGTTATCTGTCCATATCTTACTACTTGTTGTTGATTCTATGTTTTAATCAATGCCGGCTCAGTTTTCGGAAGAAAACAAAGACAAAAAGTAAATAAAAACACTTCGTATTAAACATCCCAGTATTATGTCCTTTATATAATACGTGTTTGCATGCTCTGATTACTTTCTTCTCCTTCTTCTTCTCCTCCACCTTCTCTTCTTTCCCTCCCTCTTCTTGTTCCTTTTCTTTTCCTCCTCTCGCCTCCTCCTCGTCATCTTTTTTTCTTTCTTTTACTGCTGCTACTGTTTACACTACTGCCCCTTCTTTTCATTGCCGGTCTGCTACAGAAACGATGAATTCTCTTTGATGTATCATAAATATTGCTTGACACACTTGACAGCATTATTTATAACAAGTAGTTCACATTTCTCTGACATGGGTTTTGCATAATCTCCCAAAGGAGACTAAAGAGAAGCAATTTCCAAACATTGCTGCACTGGACGAGCAGACTACCTACCTTCTGCCCGTTGGTGGCGCCTGTGTCCGTTAGATCTGACCCTCTGACCTTTTGTCAGTCAAATCATGGATGTGAATGTGTGCCTAATATAGCAGCCCGTGTTGTCTTATTATCACACATACTCTGTGATAGATGAGGGACCACAGACAAAGAACGAGTCACTCTGGTTTCTCTTCACAACATAAAAAAATCTGTGGCATTTTTACTAAAGATCGCTTCTCGGTCTTTTGGCTAAGATAGATTTATTATGCACTTGATCTGACCAGGGTCACCAGCAGAGGCGGTCATTAGAATGACAGACAGTCAGGGACGTTGAACTAAGTGGGGCGGCTCTTACCTTTTGTACACCTCCATACGTCAACGTATATATAATTAAAACAGCAGCGATCTTAATAAAGTGTGTCCCTAAATGAACATGGTGCGTTAGTTGTATGTCCTTAAATGAAATTGGTGCGTTGGTTGTTTGTCCCTAAATGAAAATGGTGCGTAAGTTGGGTGTCCCTAAATAAACATGGTGCGTTAGTTGTATGTCCTGTACAGGTCGTCACAGTCAACCCTAGCATTTATTGGCTGTTGTGAATTTCCAGGTAATTTTACATTCAGCAAATTACACGTAAAATTGCCCAGAAAATCAACATGAAGTTGTGTTGACCGCAATGTCCCGCTAATGGCATGCGAGTTTTCTGGGGTGTGCTCACGGGATGGTGACACTTGAATAATTTCCCGCATGACCAGACGAGGGTTCGAAATCAGAGCTTACAACATTGTGTGCGGCGTCGGCCGTACAGAATGAGATGGCAAACTAATGAACTAACTTGCCTAGTAAATCACAAACAGGAAACACATGCAGGGATTGATTGCAACGCAATGCAACTAACTGTAATTTTCCATTGTCGGATTCTGTATTTGAGTGGCTGGTGAAACCAGTTTCTGAATTCCCCAACATAGGAGTGGAGGGTTCCAAATCCGCTGCGGACGATTTGGAAGCAGACCATTTGCGTTCATTTTGATGGTATGAGGCGTCAGAAAGCAATAAGCACACTACTGAACATAACATTGGCTAGTAAATCACAAACAGCCAATACATGTGTGGGTTGACTGCAGCGTTCTGCAAAGGACACACAACTAAATGACAAGTTTGCCATTGCTTTCTGAACGAGCGACTCTCATACCAGTGTACAAAACAAATTAGTCTGCGTCCACATCGATTACAGCTGGTTAAGAACCGGGTATGCCCGATTGTGAAACCACATTCACTGCCCCTAGGCGACAACAGACACCGGCTGAGAAGGTACAGGACAAAATAATCCTCCCTGTTTTGCATATACTGGACACGTTCATGAAATGACTGGCCGTTAATCTAGCACACCCAGTTACATTCACCAGTATTTCGTGTCTTTTCAGTTCCTAGTTTTTGTGTTGATCGGACTACTTCTCCAATGCTGAGATGGCGTATTCTTTTCTTTGATCTGTTTTTCATTGTTTTGTTTTTCTCGTCCGTTGAAACGAGAAGTTGTCGGATTAACACTACATATTAGGAACGGAAGAGATATGAAATACCGATGAATGTAAAGGGACTTGCTAAAATGATGGCCAGGCATTTCATGCGCGTGTCCAGTTAAAGAAAAGAATACGTATCTCAGCTTTATAGATGGAATATGGACCAGACAAAAAGAGATATCATAAACAGCCAAAATGCTGGGGTAGACTGCGACGTCCTGTAAAGGATATTCACCTAACTAACCATTATATGCGAGGGCCACAGCAGTTCAGATTCCTTCGGTATTACCTGTCGTAGTTGTTGTTTTAGTGTCTATTTTGTGTGCTGTAGAGTATATCTTTGAGGATGAGATGCTGGACATGACACCCATTGAGAAAACCTGACAATAGTGTATCTAGAAAGTTCTTTCTCTGGAAGCCACGAAGCAACCTAAATAGTTCGAGACCTAGGCCAGATAGAGAAGAGAGTTGGAGACAGAGATGAACAATATGGGGGATAACATGGATGAAGTTGCAGGAGATCGCATTAGGTAGGATTGTATGGCCGATAGCTCAAGAGCGCTGACTCTTAAATTTCCAGTGCGCTCATGTTTAGGTAGCGGGTTCAACCCCCTACACCGGTCAGTTGGACTAAAATGTTGACTTCTCGTCCTTGACTTAGGGACGTAAATTACAAGTACCACAGAAGTCTGAGTGGATTCGCCTGGTGGCGTGGCGCACTGGTAATAGGGAAGGCTAATCCACACGAACAAATCGGTCCAGTGCACTAGTTGTAGCACGTCTATGGACTACGCTTGGATTCAAAGCGAGCGATTCCTCCCCCCCCCCCCCCCCCCAAAAAAAAAGAAGACGGCCTGAAGTGGTTAAGGGAGTAACCTCAAGTAGAGGAAATAGGGCAGCAGCTGTTGTGTTTATAACTAAGTAACTTAATGTTCAAAACACCCTGAGTGAATGTAAACACAGAAGTCACAAACAATATCTTGCACGATTTATTGCCTGGTATATGTCTGCTGCATCTGGTCAGGTGCATACTGCAGAGTTATGAAGTGAACAAACAAATAATACTCTGACTGAAATACTAAAAATGTAGTTACTGATATTGTTCGAATATGGAGTATGTTCTCCAAATGGTAATCTAAGATTATACGCGGTATGCCAGTCTCCCTGGCCAAGGCGTTAAAGATTTGGTTCGTAGTCCCGTTATATCCACGTGGAGAAAACAGCTGCGCGAGATTCGGTAGCTGATCGCGTCGCGCTGGTAACTTACAGTGGTATGTGAGCCGGTCGTTCAGAAAGCAATGGCAAACTACTGAACGTAAAACTTGCCTTGTATTCAACAGCAGCTGAAAAATGCCAGTGTTGACTGCAACGTACTGTAAGGGATATGCAACATTTAAAAAAATAAATAATCTAAGATTTAAAAGGAAGACCTTCTGTTTGCATAGCAACAGTTGAAATCGCCTAATTGATAATATTTCGATATATACTAGCAATCGACTATTGCTCGTAGAATGCAGTGTACAAAATGCCTTCTCTTTGTTAACGCTAAAATTTCCAATAAGAAAATGTTCCATGGGACTTCGACGTTTTACGACTTGTCGACTGCACAGGGATTCCTGAAGAATGATTAACTCTTTTTTCCAACCATATTGGTATTTGTTCGGTAGGTTATTCGATATGCTAACTGTTTTAGTTCTACCTACGTAAGTTGCTTGATACCCACTTTGGCATTGATAAATACAGTTTAATTTAGTGCACGGAGACAATGGTTCTTTCATAGATGGAGTAGGTATCGATGTCATTTTATATTTAATCATTGGTTCAGCAGCAAAGAATGCTCGGTTTACAGCTGTTTTAAGTCGATGGTATATTCGTTTCATTACATCGTCTCCTCGAAAGGTTAGCTGAAGAAGTATTTGAAGTTTGGGGACTGTTGATTCTGTGGTGGTAGGTTTGGGTGGCTGGCACTGACGCTTGATGAAACTGGTTGGATATCCATTAGATATCTGGTGAAGGGTATCTAGTTCTTCCTGTAGTGTGTCGTCGGAGCAACTCTGGCTCGATCAATTAAAGTCCGTACCAGGCCACTCTTAAATTGGATGGGTGCAAAACTATTGAAATTCAGATATTGGCCCATTCAGTGTCCTTTTGGAAAGAATACTTTTTGAATAGTAACATTACTTTTTGAATGGTAACATCCTCTCGACTTCGGATTGGGATGTCCAAGAACGGTAAGTTGTCGCTATGTTCGTGGTCAGTAGTCACGGAAATATTCTTATAGGTTTGGTTCATGGTGGAGTGGAACGATCCTGCTTGTTGTCTAGCCTCTGTGATGAGTAGTAGATCACCCACATACCGGGGGTATTAAATAAAGTCTTTAATATTTGATGATCTTTGTTCTTCTAATTGCGCCATAAAGATGTCCATTTGAATGCGACCTGGGGGACTCACCATGGCCACTCCGTCAATTTGGCGGTAAGATTGATAAAAAAAATAATAATTTGATATTAGATGTGTGCACCAATAGTAGTTTCTCGAGTCTGGATGTTGGTAGGCCTAACTTTAGTTTCTTTACTTTTTGTCTGTCTTATCTCTGTCTGGATGTCTGCCTTTCTATCTCTCTGTCTTTGTGTTCCCCTGTCTTTCCATGTACCTGTCTCTATTTCCTTGTCTCTCTGTCACCCCCTCTCTCTGTCTCTCCCTATGCCCATCTCCGCATCTGTGACTCTGTCACTTTGTCTGAATCTTTCTCTCTCCCCCCCCCGCCCCATCTCCCCCTCTACCCCCCCCCCTCTCTCTCTCTCTTTCTCTTTCTGTCACGTCGCATAGAAGTACAAAGGAATATATACTAGCCCTAGAACGCTGGAACTTCCAACGAGTATTCTGAAATGCTTACAATGTGTGATGACTCACTTGAGCATTGGCTCGCTCACTAGCAATAACTGCAGACATACGACGTGCACACGCACATACTCCTGTCATCGTTGTACGCACCGCCAATGTCCCACTTATGCGTTGACAGTCAACCGTGTATGCTTTGACATATGAAATGTGCGTAAGTATGTGCGGACGTACGCATGCGTGTGTTTGTGTATGTGTATAAGTGTGTGTGTGTCATGCATGCGCTATCTATCTATCTATCTATCTATCTATCTATCTATCTATCTATCTATCTATCTATCTATCTATCTATCTATCTATCTATCTATCTATCTATATCTCTGTCTGTCTGTCTGTCTGTCTGTCTGTCTGTCTGTCTGTCTGTCTGTCTGTCCGTCCGTCCGTCCGTCCGTCCGTCCGTCCGTCCGTCCGTCCGTCCGTCCGTCCGTCCGTCCGTCCGTCCGTCCGTCCGTCCGCCCGTCCGTCCGTCCGCCCGTCCGTCCGTCCGTCCGTCCTAAAATGTTGACCTCTCGTCCTTGACTTTGGGACGTAAATTATAAGTACTTCTGAAGTCGGAGTGGGTTCGCCTGATGGCAAGGGGCACTGTTAATAAGGGAAGCAATTACACAATCAAAATTCAATCCATCACTACTGTAAGACGTGTGTAGGGACTACGCTTGAATTCAAAGCGAGTGAGCGCAAAACAGGAACAGAAAGAGACCATTTAGCTGATGCACTTAGGGGAAAACGGAAACCATTTGAATTACGTACTCTAGGGCGGAAAGGAATCGTTTTAGTAAAGACCTTAGGAACAGGCAGAAGTCGAGGTCTCACTCGTTTAGTTGGAGTGGATAATTTCATACTTGTAGCAACAACCCAGACCTGGCCAAGATTAGCATCAATCCTGCGTTAGTCAGCATGCAAACCTCCCCAGACTCCCGCCGCCATGACTCACGCGCAATTATCCTAGCCCGGGCAGGAACTATCGATCCCGCCCGCCTTTGATTTCGCCATTTATCACAAAGTTGCATGGGGTGGGTGTGTTATGATTGACATGCACGGCCAGTAGTCGATAATTTACTCACTCACGTGTATATTTACCCGATTACTCACCTTTTTCTGTAAATAGTTTTCGGCCTCTTTTGGGAAGTCAAGGACGTTGTTATAAATTACAAGGTTCACTACTTCTGTTTGATCCTAGTTGATGAATGGCGTAAAGATTGGTGTTTGTTACGCCAATTGGCGCCGTCGTACGTTAAAAAAAAAGTAAGCAGTAGAGCCTTTTACACACATCGAGCAATATTCGGCATTTGATTGATGCCTGCCCCATTCTCTTATAGACCAATTCGCACTGTATTTTCCTCATAATATTTAGACAGAAAGTAGAGTGGCTTGGTCATGCATCCGAATAAAGCCCAACCAACTGCCCTTTGTGTCTTCAACAGAAATATATCTGGCTGTAAAGCCTAATATTGACCTAAAAAGCAGTCGGACGACGATAGAGATATCCTCCTTCTTATTTCTTCTGCTGTACCTTTTCTCCTGTTGGTGCGTACTCTCAATCAAATAACGTCCTATATTTTATTATCTCCTGCAGTTCCCTCCAAAAATTATTCATCTGTGTCTGTAATTCTCCTTCCTCTACACGCCCGTGTGTTACCGAGACCACAAGGGAAGCAAAGAATAGTAAAACGGTACCCTAGCATACATGTCGTAAGAGGCGACGTAGGAAGGGTTGCGCTTAGAGCAGGCTATCCCATCACGTACACAAATTCAGCTACAAAGTCCAATCAGTTAGGAACATCATCATGATGTGCCTTGCCGGTAAGCGTGTGCGGTTATGATTCGCCATCTCACTCGATCACCAGAGTCGTGGATTAGCTCTGTGTTTCTGTCTCGACCATGCCGCGTGGTCAAGCCATCCAGGTATTTACTTCTCGGTCTTCCCCTTGTTCTCTTCCCTTCGATCTTGTCAGTTGTCATTAAGTTCTCCAATTCATTTCTTCTCATAACGTGACAACAAAATGTTGACTGTCTACGTCTAATGATTCTAATCAGTTTACGATCTTCATTTGTTTCTTGTAGGACTTGGTCATTGGTTTTTCTGTCTGCCCATGGTATTCTTTGCATTTTCCTCAGAAACCACATTTCCGTAGCGATTAAATGTTTTTCAGCTTGTCTGCTTATTGTCCACGCGTCACATCCATACAGAAGTACAGGTTCTATGTAGTACCTCAACACTCTTTATTTCGTTGCAAATGACATGTTGTTATTGGTCAGTATGTACGAACAGAGCCAACTATAAGGGTGAAAGGATGGCCAGAACAACACACCTGGCACGAATGAGATGATAAATACATAAACATGCATTGTTTGGCGATTATAGAAGTAGAAGAAAGAAGTATAGACTAGAGGACACACTAGAGTTAAAGAGTTAGTTGCATATCATTTACAGGACGTCGCAGTCAATACCATAATTTTTTGGCTGTTCGTGATTTCTTGGCAAGTTTACATTTAGTAGTTGACCATTGCTTTCTGAACGACCGGCACAAATATCTTTGCATGGGAAACCAAGCAAGACGGTCTGCTTCCAAATCGCCCGCGTCTGTGTTTCGATCACGGTATGCGGGATTACAAATTGCATTCGTAACCCCTTCGCCACAGAGCCGGACACACTAGACACATAACAACTGAAAGCTATAGATGCCCCATAGGGTGTCGAACCTGTCCCCTTCAAATGACGACAGCGCTTCGCTGCAGGAACACATGTACTTCCACGCCTGACCAACTAGACACCTCTTAAAAAGGTGTCTTTCTTAAACAGGTCTATCATCCACTTGAACCCACAACTATGGAATATGGACGTTATTCGTATCTAACCATTTAAATAGCACCATGGAGTCTCGGAAGTTTACATTAATGAATCCTACTCGTAGGTTTAAATAAACATACCAGATCCTAATGTCCAGTATTTATAGAACATTTAAAGAAGAACTATGATTGGTCGGTTCCAATGTGGTAAACGTAATACACAAAGGTACAAGAGAGGAAATTTAACCTTCCCTCAGCTCATATCGCCAGATAAGAACCAGAAGGAATCCTCCACAGTTACCATGGCTCCGCTGATGGATAGGCAAACCCAAACAGAAGCCTGAAATACAAGACCATGACAACTTTCATAACCCGACATTTTCCGTCTGTACTGAAAGTTTGTCCATATGTTCCTAGTGTCGAAATATGTCCTGCATTTATTCACCCTGCTTCTGATTTCTGAGTTTGTTTTTCTGTCTAACGTTTTTCTTTTACACGTCCGAGATACGTACATATGTTTGGTTTCGTTAGCTCTTGTTTGTTGTTTTTCTTTCTATTTAACGGTGAACCTTCCTTTCGCTAAGATTCGTATGAATATAAATAATTCCACATGTTGACTAAATGAGTTCAGTTATTCTGGCATTTTTTGTGAGAGTATAGAGGGTGTAGTTAGGAAGGATAGGTCTTACAGCATTGTGGGTGTAATGAGTTCCCGTGATACTGCGGGGATCTCTATATTCTACAACCCAGGTAATTATAGTGTTGTGTGCTGCCATGGTGAGCCGATGTAGCGTTGTGGCTAGACTCTTGCCTACCGGGCCGTTGGTTATGGGTTCCAATTCTCATCGAGGCGGATTGTTAAAATTGGCCTGGGGTTCCAGATAGATCCAGCCTAAAAAGGTTACCAGAAAATATCATAGAAATAAAGGCGGCCGAAGTGAAATAGTGATTAGGCTATGAAAATATGAGACTTGCACTCATCTCATCTTGGTCCCTTTGCACCTTGCGATGTCGAGGTAAAGCACAAACTGCGAGAGATTCCCCGTTTATGGGCTTCATATATCGAAATTCCCATGGACTCTATTATTAACCCTGTCCATCGTTTACATGGTCGGCCACTTCTTCTGCTTCCATTGGGTCTTTACATCATTGCTTGCACTGTCACTGTCATTTACTGCCAATATAGTACCTTGCGGTGTATGGCAGGGAGGTCTTGAGCCTGAGGAATCAAGGCCGCCTGGCTAGTGCAGTCGCCGCGAACTGTGCAGGTTAGAGTTTTCTTTTTGCCCCCGACATTAAAAAAAAAAAATCTCCACACCTTACCGAGGATTCGAACCCGGGTCTCCCGAAGGACTATATACATCAAAACGCCCCAATGGTGTTACAGGGCCCTTTACTTTGCTTACTACGTCTTCTTTTCTTAATTCCTCTTTCGAGAGGAATGCGCCACATCAAGTTATGCTCTTCAGAAGTCAGTTAAGTCCGACTTCGGCATACGAGATGGCTTCAAATAAAAACCGTTAATATGTGTGTGTGTGTGTGCGTGTGCGTGCGTGCGTTCGTTCGTTCGTGCGTTCGTTCGTTCGTTCGTTCGTTCTGAAAAATGAAAGCGCAAATGTATCATTTTTCGATGTAGTCACCACTGCGTTCGGTGCAAGTTTTCCAGCGCCGATAAAGTGCTTGGATTCCTGTAGAAAAAAAAATTATCTTGGTCTCTTGTGCTGTACCTCTTCATCGGACCGACACGTCTGTCACATAAGTCAGGCCGTTTTTAAACTTCCTACTCCACTCATACACTTGCTGGACTAACAGGCATGCATCACCATACTGGACCTTCATTCGCTGACGAATTTCTATAAGTTTCACCACTTCACTAATTTAAAAAAAAAAAAAAAAACGGATAACAGAACCCTTCTCCACTTTAGTGCATGTCAATAGTGGGAATGCCATTTTTAAACTGTCCTTATGACATCACCGTTTTCGTTTGCACCTTGATGTCCCGTGCTTAACCCCCTTGACATCCTTAACAACAACATTGATAGGTTACAACGGCAAGGTTACTGTAATTTCTATTACACTTTAAAGGTTTTCTTTTGAAGCCTCCCTCGTACATTTATGTAATGTTTGCTTCTCCCAGACACATTCTATCCAAGCAACGGGCTGCATATAACTTTAGGTGTGTTTTCTTTCCTAACAAAATTGCCAGGAAGTGGCATTACGGCCTTACGACATTACTTTGCGATTTCCAACTGCCGTGAGATTGAACACAAGTCCTCACGTTTTTCACCATTATCCGCGAAGGTTAGATAATCGATACTACCACCAATATGCCATACAGGCTTTGAGACGCGCTCCTATATCTGTTTATTTTTGTGCATTCATGGTGTAGGATTATATTACAAGGGCTGCGGTGGCAGAGAACCTACTGCTATTGCTTGCCATTAAAGTGGTCCAAGTTCAATCATCGAAGGGTTATGTTTGTTTGTTTTTTAAAAACTAGTAAGGCTTTGGGGTCGACCCAGTCTCATAAAATTGGCATCGGATAATTTTCCGAATTTTCTAGAAATTATCTGGGAAGGAAAGGCCTCAAACAAGAGAACTGACTACCCAACATCATTATACCGTGACCTACAAACATGTAAAGGCTTCAGGCTTCACATCCCAACGACAGTGACAGTGGTATGTTTACCTTGTTAATTATATTGCATATGCTCTTTGCTTTAAGCTTCGTGCATCGATTAGCACAATACCGGAACACTAGGCCAAATAGAACATACTTAGACTTTGTCAATAACGCTGTTGCAGAATACGTCAGGGCAATGCGAGATTGGTTTAGTTTGGTTTGTAAAGGATCATTCTCACTGCACATGGATATCTACATAAGTGATTCTGTCTCCTCCCATAAAGCATAAAAGGAGAATCTTAGCACAGTTCACGAACTCCATGGCACCAGCGAGGATCCAGATACGTGTATAACAGAATTACTCAAGTTATACAGTTTTTGTGAGTAGTTTTTCAACTTTTGAAATTTTGCTAGGACAGCGCACTATCCGGCTGGTTCTATTACATTTCCAACAGTCGAAGGATTTTTCAATGCCTGCAACGTGCATATATATTCTCCTAGTTTTTTCGCCCTTGTCTGATAAAGCTAGATGCCAAATTCACCACTCCAGGATCACGGAGGAAAGATGCCATCGTTTTGTCTTATTTTATAAATATCCACTCAACACCGTGAAGGAACCTGGTCTGTTTGAGCCAGAGGCTCAAGCTGTATTACATCGTGTTATTTTGTACTGTTTACATTTCGACAGCTTTACTGAAGTTCCACTAATTTTATTCATAACTGAACTATAGACGGACGCGTAATCTCCAAATCCATTCCGTCTCCACAGAGGCTGGTCTGTGCAGTGACAAAGAAACATGTAAATGTAACAAAGTTTTGACATGTTTCCTCCTGTCAGCTTCAGGGTCTAACCATTACACACTTAAAAAAAAAGACGTTAGTTTCATATCCTTTACTGACGTAGCAATCACCCCAGCATTATTTTTGGCTGTTCGTGATTCCTGGGCAAGTTTACATTCAGTAGTTTGCCATTGCTTTCTGAACGACTGGCACCCATACCATTTCATTAAAAACCAACGCAGCTGTGTTTCGAACGCGTTATGTGGGATTACGAACTGAGTCCGTAAACCCTTCGCCATGGAGACGACACTAGCTACACACTGGCTATTATCAAATCTACGATATATAAAACAACCAGAACTCGACGCATTTTCCATTTTGTTTCGGATATGAAAAACCAAATGAAAGTTACCTTGGCTTCGGATTCTGCTGCTGAGACACTTGCAACATAATTCAATATTTAACATTAAGGTAAATAAAAAAATAAAAAAAAGGAAGTCAGACGTAGACTGTTAATTGCAATACAGAGGTTAACAGTATTACAGTAAATTAAAGTAAAATTGTTTATAACATGCATCTTTCATGTGACAACATACACTATGTCAGTAAGTTTAGTTAGTTTAGTTTAGTTTAGTCGATGGATGAACATCACGGCACACGGGTGTAACCCATAAGTGCTCCGTTCTCCTCCTAACTCAAACCTGAGTCTGGAGAAACTCAGCTCAGTGCACGAACTCCGTAGCACCGGCGAGGATCCTGAAATACTTTGGGTAGATTTTTAACTCGAAATTTTGCCCGGGCAGCGCCGTTAGGCTACCCTTTTTCGATTTCCAACTGCCAAGGGATTTTTTACGTGCGCAACAATACACACGGGCGTCCGATCTCACTACCCAGAGACCAGGGGAAATTTTATTACTAGAAGTCCACGTGAAATAAATCCCGGTCCTTACCGGGGATTGAACCCGGGACCTTCAGCACTCGAGGCGGACACCATACCTCGAGACCATGCAGCCTTCTTTGTCAGTAAACATGTCGCAATCAGTGGATAAGAAAATCGGAGCTTTGGAACTGAAATGTTACAGAAAAGTTCTTAGAGTACCGTGGACTAAGAAGATGGAAAATACTGATATTTTAAAATATCTGAACATCGAAGACAATTAGTTCATTAACTATATTATGTCATGGGAACAGAAATACTTTGGAAATATTAAGGGAAAATGCTTAACCTAGTTTACATTTAAATATCCAGGGACAATTATAACATAGGAAGGAAATGCACGACAGAGATCATGAGCAGAATGTGTCAAGCAAAAAGCTGCATTTCAGAAAATAAAAACAATTTTCTAATGCGATAAGTCACTATAGTTGAATATAAGAAAGAGAGTGCTGAAATATTAGCAACATCTTCTACTGTATAGCAGTCAATCATGAAACGTGGATGAAACAATTAGGAAGATCTTTAAAGCAACAGAGAAGTGGTTTCTAGAACGATTGTCGCGAGTACCTTGGACTGCCAGAGTAACTAATAACGATTGCCCGAAAGAGGACAATGAAACGAGAACAGCATATACAGTAATAAGAAAGAAATAAGCATCATTATTTGGTCATGCGCTGAGAACAGATGCATTGGAGAACATTTTGGCAACTGAAAAGATCAGTTGAAAAATTGGAAAAGGCAGACTAAGAGACATGATACTGGAAGGACTGAGACGGTGACGTGTAAAAATATCACCAGTTGATTCAGAACACCAATGATCGAGATCTGTGCAGAGACATTGTCGCCTACGCCAGTTGGCAGGGCACACGATGATGATGCTGCTGATATTAAGTGTCGTGGTGCTTTAGAGAGAGCAGTTTCAGAGGTTCAGATATTTAAAGGCAAAGCATCGACTTTATTGCACCGGGCTTAAATTCCATTTTGCTCGGCGTCCTTCCGCAGAGAGACCTGCCAAAAGAGGTGTACAGAGCACGAACTCCGTAGCTCTACCGTCGACCTCCCGGAGTCTCCGAAAATTAATTCTGGTGTCCGAAAACGAACCCACGGTCCTCGGAGCACAAGGCAAATTACGAGGGGACTTCAACTGAAAACCTTAAAGGTGTGATAGGAATTATAATAACCATGCCATTGTCTTGTGACCTGTCAATGTTGTTGGTAAGGATGCCAGAAGTGTTAAGCACGTGACATCACGATGCAGACGAACACGGTGACGTTATAAGGACAGTTTCTTCTTCGTCTTCTGCGTTTGTCCGGAATTTAGTTTTAGACGTAATTGTGTTGTGCCTGTTTACAACAGAGCTGCAATATTTGAACCTTTCGGCCGACAGATCCGACTTCAGACATTTGTTGGCCGGATTACCTTCCCGGGATAAGGCAGTGTGACCTCGTACTTGGCCACATGACCATGCCCACGGATGACGTGATCAGTATTACGTCAGGTGACTTTACTTCCCATAATATTTCCTGATTACTACTTTAGGCTGAGTGGCTTCAAAACCCAGGTAAATTAACATATATTCCCACCTCAATGGGGATGCGAACAATGACCACCATGCCGACAGGCAAGCGCCCAAGCCACTGCGCATCTGCTACTTCACAGCAGGACGGTGGCTTGTTTAAAATAACGGATGGCGGAAGGATGCAGGAGAAAGAGAGACCTGGAAAAAGCCTTTACTAATGATATTCTTCTATGAAACCACGGAATCAGCGCCTGGTCACAAGCCCTGACGTCGTTTCCCTTGGCCCAATTTTCGACTCCAGGATTCTCGCCCCTCCAGTGGGACAAATTGGCGCTAGTTTATGGCGAGCCAATAACCATTACATTTGCTGGTTGCCCAATTGCATGTCCTCTTTTATTTTACAGCAGTGATTCTCAAAGTGTTGTCTCATATGGGCTTAATTTTTATTTTGTTATCAACATGGAATTATTAAACAAGTTGCGCTGTCCAGTTTTGTTAAACCATTTGCTCAATACATATTATTTGAACTGGTATATCTATCAGGTTTTCCTTAACTACAACTTGACACTTTCTAGTGTACCTGCCAACGATTGAAGCTCTGAAATCTACAGGTCAGTGCTTGATACTCCCCGACCTACTTGCAAGACACGCGTTTGAACACAAAATACAGCTGGCAAGCTCGACGAAACGAAATACACACATGTAGGTACAAGCGAACGTATCCACCAAAATTTTCATCAGCGGACAAAAAAACCAAAACAAAACAACAACAACAACACAACTATAAATTCATAGCTGCAAAACTGAAGCCTTTTGATTGTTCAACTATTTTTTTCTTTTATGTTTCAAAATACAACAATATTTTTTAAACGAACAACGAAATTGGATGTCGATCCACTATGTGATTGTCTATGTGTATCATCGTCGTCTTCTCCCCTCCTCCTCTCCCCTCCCCTCTCCCCTCCCCTCTCCCTCCTCTTCTTCTGTTTTGCTGTCTTCTGCTTGTTCTCCTCCTCGTCATCCAGCTCCTTCTCATCCCTTTCTTCTTCCGCTTCCTCCTTCCGCCTTTCCTTCGTCTTCTTTTTCTTCCCCTTCTCCGCACTCTTCCCCCTCTTTCTGCCGCTTCTCCTGACCTGACCAAGTATATTCACCCTCGATATTTGTATTGTGACTGAGTGGGAGGGCTGAGTGGTCTTGAGGTATGGTGTCCGCCTCGAATGCTGGAGGTGTCCGCCTCGAATGCTGGAGGTCTCCGCCTCGAATGCTGAAGGTCTCCGGTTCAAGCTCCGGTGAGGACCGGGATATTTTCACGTGGACTTCTAGTAACAAAAGTTCCCCTGGTCTCTGGGTAGTGAGATCGGACGTCCTTGTGTATTGCTGCGCACGTAAAAAATCCCTTGGCAGTTGGAAATCGAAAAAAGAGTAGCCTAACGGCGTGCTCAGGCAAAATTTCGAGTTGAAAACCTACCCAAAGTATTTCAGGATCCTAGCCGGTGCTACGCAGTTCGTGCACTGAGCTGAGTTTCTCTAGACTCATGCTTGAGTTAGGAGTAGAACGGAGCACATATGGGTTACCCATGTGCTGTGATGTTGATCCATCGACTAAACTAAACTAAACTAAACATCTGTATTGTGACTATACCAGCACCGCTTTACTCCCGCTGTTCGCCCGGCGCCCCCCCCCCCAGCTTCTTCACTGTATGTGTAGACCCTGTCAGGGGTCTGTGTGTATGTAAATGAGCTGTGATTTCATGGCTGTGTTGCAAGGAAAATGAAAACAAAGACAAACCTCCGAGGTCCGATAAAAGCTCAATAACATTCACACATGCATGTGTATTTATTGATAATAGCAGAAGGAAAAACCGGATTAAAGGAATAAATTGTGGAGAGCGCTCTAAACAACAAAACGATTAATATAGGTTGTATTTTCTTTGTCTTTATCTCGAAAGCAGCTCTGTGGTTTTGTTTTCTATGCATCTATTATGTATTTGTGAGCTAGGTTAGTGCAGTGGCTAGCTCGCTCAAAGTGGCTAGCTCGCTTGACTTACTTGAAGTGGCTAGCTCGCTTGACGTGGTTAGCATGCTCAAAGTGGCTAGCTCGCTTGAAGTGGCTACCTCGCTTGAAGTGGTTAGCTCGCTTGAAGTGGTTAGCTCGCTTGAAGTGGTTAGCTCGCTTGAAGTGGCTACCTTGCTTGAAGTGACTAGCTCGCTTGAAGTGGTTAGCTCGCTTGAAATGACTAGCTCGCTTGAAGTTGCTACCTCACTTGAAGTTGTTAGCTTGCTTGAAGTGATTAGCTCGCTTTAAGTGGCTACCTTGCTTGAAGTGGTTAGCTCGCTTGAAGTGGTAAGCTCGCTTGAAGTTGCTACCTCGCTTGAAGCGGTAAGCTCGCTTGAAGTTGCTACCTCACTTTAAGTAGTAAGCTCACTTGAAGTTGCTACCTCGCTTGAAGTTGTAAGCTCACTTGAAGTAGCTACCTCGCTTGAAGTGGTTAGCTCGCTTGAAGTGGTTAGCTCGCTTGAAGTTGCTACCTCACTTGAAGTTGCTACCCCGCTTGAAGTTGCTACCTTGCTTGAAGTAATAAGCTCGCTTGAAGTGGTAAGCTCACTTAAAGTTGCTACCTTGCTTGAAATGGTTAGCTCACTTGAGAATTTTCTGGATATTGCCTGGGAAGGAAAGGGTAAGAGGAAAGGAAGTGGCTACCCCGACCTCATATGCCGTGACCGAGACTCATCATCATCATGTGCCATGCCGGTAAGTGTGGGCGGGCATGTTCAGCCAGCTCACTCGATCACCAGAGTCGTGGATCAGCACAATATTCCATACAACGTGACCAAGCCATCCAGGTATTTACCGAGACTATGTAAAGCCTAAAACCAACTTCATATCCCGAAGGGCAGTATCTGCTATAGGACAACTTTTATTTTGTAAGAATGTTGTATTAAAAAAATGTCTTAAAAGTCCAGAGGATCGACTTCCTTGCACCGGGTTTTATCCCACATGGCTCGGTCTCTTTCTGCATGGCTGCCTGCAGAAAGCGTCACTCAACGCACGAACCCCGTAGCTCCAGCAACGACCCCCATGAGTGCACGAGGAAATGCACTCGCGAACCGAAAGAATAGCATGGAATCAAACCCTCGACCTTCGGAGTACGAGGCAGATAGCTTGACTACTTTGCCACGGAGATGATCGCCGAATTAGCACAGTGGCTAGTGCATGGGCTTGACAACACTGAGGCCAGGGATCAAACCCGCCAACAGTGGCAGCATTTTATTTACAGACTGTTGTAGCTCTGGGTCCAAAACGGCGTTAATGACCAAGGATATATCTTGTTAGGAAAGAAGCGAGTAAAAGAACTGGTTATCCCCACCTCGTAATACCATGACTTAGAGCAAAGACCCTTACAAGTTCACACCCGTATGACTCTTTCTACAGTGGTACTCATTTTCCTTCAGTGTGCAACGTACTTCTTTCAGATTGCTTCATTTCCGAGAACTAATCAAGTCGTATTCATTTATTGATGCTTTCTGGTGTTCTGTCATCTGTCATCTGCTGCCTATAGTACCTTGCGATGTAGGACAGGATTGGGAGGAGTTTTGGTCTTGAGCCTGAGGAATTAAGGCCACCTGGATAGTGCAGTCGTCACGAACTGTGCTGGTTAGGGTTTTCTTTTTACTCCCGACAGAAAGAATACACACCTTACCGAGAATTCGAACGCGGGTCTACCGAAAGATAACCCGCCAGTCTAGTACATCAATCCTGACCGCGTCAGGATCATGTCTTGGGAATCTGGGCGCAGGCACCACACCATTACCCCTTGCTCCGGCGTGTTATTCTTGTGTTACATTGTTTGTTATGCTTGCATTGATTCCAGCGCGGGAAGTGGTGACATAATAGACCACGTGATCCGCTTGTTTGTGAAACGCTGTACAAGATTGATGAACGGAGCCAGCAAACATCCATTAATTGTGTTCCTGACACCTCTACATCTTTGTAATTTACCTCCCTTGGCTTCATTCTTGTTGTCACTTCCACCTTTTGACGTTTTCTATTGTGTTCATTCTATGCAGTCGATGCCGTGGATGTATGAGGACAGTAACATATGAGTAGTTTTGATACCTGTAAACGTGTTGGGGGTGGGGAGAGTGGGAGGGAGGTAGAAAGAGGGAGAGAGAACGAGAGAGAGAGAGAGGGGGAGAGAGCGAGAGAGAGGGAGAGAGCGAGAGAGAGGGAAAGAGAACGAGAAAGAGGGAGAGAGAGAGCAAGAGAGAGAGAGAGAGAGAGAGAGAGAGAGAGAGAGAGAGAGAGAGAGAGAGAGAGAGAGAGATGGCAAATAACGAAGTCTGAAACAGTTTGTAAATTAATGGGGATTATTATTGTTTTTTGGGCCGCTCACTTGCTTTGAACTCAAACGTAGTCCACACACACTACTTCTAATAGCACTGGACAGAATTTTATGCGTGGATTAGCTTTCCCAAACCAGTGTCCCTCGCCATCAGGTGAACACACTCCGACTTCTGATTTACTTGTAATTTACGTGCCCAAGTCAAAGACGAAAAGTCAACATTTTAGTCCAAATGACCGGTCCATCCATTATGTGCCATGCCGATAAGCGTGGGCGGTCATGTTCTGCCATCTCACTCGATCACCAGAGTCGTGGATCAGCTCTGTGTTTCTCGACCATGCCACGTGGCCAATCCATCAAGGTATTTAATTCTTGGTCTTCCCCTTGGTCTGTTTCCTTCGATCTTGCCAGTTGTCACCAAGTTCTCCAATTAATTTCTTCTCATAACATGCCCAAAGAATTTTGACTGTCTACGTCTAATGTCTCTAATCCCGTTTACGATCTTCATTTGTTTCATGAAGGACTTGTTCGTTGGTTTTTCTATCTGTCCATGGTATTCGTTGCATTTTCCTCAGTAACCACATTTCTACAGCCATCAATGTTTTTCAGCTTGTCTGCTCATTGTCCACACCTCACATCCATATAAAAGTACAGGTTCTATGTAGCATTTCAACACTCTTTTTCTATTTTCAGTTGATATCTTTTTATTGATCAGTATGTTTTTCATCTTGCAAAAGGCTACCTTCGCCATGGCAATTCTTGTTCTAATCTCTTCAAGGCATCTCCCATAAGATTTTATGACTGTTCCGAGTTAGTTGTACCGATTAACTTATTTAAGAATATGCCCATTTACCTGTATATTACATTGTGGTATTTCTTCCTTTCTAGTGACGACAATAATCTGTGTCTTCTTACAATTCAATTCTAACCCTACTTGTTCACTGTGTGCAACAACCGCATCTACTAAATTTTGCAGGTCTTGTTCATTGTCTGCAATCAAGACTGTATCATCTACGTATCTAATGTTATTGATGTATCGTCCCCCATATCTTCTATATTTCTGAAAATATTTTCACTGTACAGGGAAAAAAGATCTGGAGACATTACACATCCCTGTCTCACACCTCTCTTAATAGACTGATATTGACCTACTTCATTATCAATTCTTATGGCTGCTTGTTGTTTCCAATATATGTTTTTAACAAGTCTAAGGTCTTTTCCTTCAATTTGTAGATCTTCAAGCATCCTTATCATGTCGACATGTCTCACTTTATCGAAAGCCTTTTTGTAGTCAATAAAGCAGAGGTGTAGATCTTTGTTTACTTCTATAGAACGTTCAATTACTGTTCTCAGCATGTATACATCATTTACTGTACCCTTGCCTTCTATAAACCCACATTGTTCCTCTCCTATTTCAGGTTGTATTTTCTTCCTAACTCTTTGCATGATAATTCTTAGCAAAATCTTCGTGATGTGACTCATTATACTAATTGTTCGATGTTGATCACATTCCAAGGCTCCTGATTTCTTTGGGATTGCAATAAATACAGAATTACATAATTCATGAGGTATATCTCCAGTATCATATATGGTATTCAGGAGTCTGGTAACTTTATCTATTCCGTATTCTTCTAAAGCATTAATCATTTCTGTTATGATGCTGTCTGAACCGTGAGTTTTGCCAGATTTCGTATGATTAAGAACATTCTGAACCTCCATCTTCAAAATTGACAGTCCTTCATTATTATTTTGAATATCGTACTGTTCTTCTCTGTTATCACCATAAAGGTTTTTCACATAATCTGACCATACATATAAAATCTGTTCTTTTTCTTATTATGATTTTTCCATCTTTTGTCTTTAGGCAGCTTGCTGATGTATGTGTTCTTTGATTAGTAAGCTCCTGAATGCTTTTGTGCATTAGTTTGGTATCTTTTACTGTTGTGTTGTGATGACCGGTATGGGAGTTGAACCCGCTGCCTCGGTATTAGCACACCGATCTTTAGAACGCGCTCTTTTATCCATCCGTTTGTGGTAGTTGATTATCAACATTCTTTCACTAATATTAATACTACAGAAATTCTAGTATGAAATCAGATCAGCGAGAAAGAATTAAGTGGAAAAGATTCAAAGACACGCTATCATAAAGAATCTAAAAGGCAGCCAGTAAATCTAATATTTGCAACGATTCTTGCAGGTTAACTTGAGACGAAAAAAATGTCTGGACGAGTTCTTGTTTTGTGAGAACGAGCAACAAATGGCGGCAGCTGGAAGGAAAACATGGAAGAATGATGAGATTTATTTTGTCAGATCAGATACAACTTCTGGCTTAGTCAGTCAGTCATTCAGCCCAGGGTATATTTATCATCAGTCAGCGTAATTCGTTGCGCGTGCGTGTGTACACACACGCATACACACGCACACACACACACACACACTATATATAAAAGAACATACACACCTCCCAAGTAAGCACATACGTGGTGTGTGTGTGTGCGTGTGTGTGTGTGTGTGCGTGTGCGCGCGTGTGTGTATGCCGGCTGTGTGGCGAAGGGTTTAGAAATGCATTTTGTAATCTCGCATACCGCGTTGTTGGCAACACAGCTGTGGGCGATTTGGATATTTGTACACACACACCAACTAAGTATAGACACAAGCACAACACACACAAACAGGCAAACATATACATATATCACACACACACACATATACACACACAGACACACACATCTATGACAACAGTGAAGCAGAGGCGCTGCCGCTGTAGAGAAAGAAAAACAAAACAACAACAACAACAACCTGACAATAGTTTAACTAGAATGACCTTTGTCCAGAATCGACGGGATAAACGAAACAGGACAAACGGAAAACACACGGAGAAGAGAATTAGGGACAGAAATAAAATAAACCACTGCTTCGGATAGCTAAGGATAGACCGGCTCGGAGTGAGTGGGCTGATGATCTCTGTCACTGTGGGGCATTAATGTCAGAAGTAAAAGACACGTCGGCATCTCAGGCCTAGATGATAATGATGATACCACATACATACCTTTTCGAGGATCCGAATTCAGTCGCGAGCGATTTGAAAGACCATCGCTTGCGTGTGGTTTCAACTGTACGAGGCGTCGGTCGTTCAGAAAGCTATGACAAACTACTAAACGTTCGCGAAGTTAGTCATAAACAGCAATTAAATGCTGGGGTTGAATCCAATGTCTCATAAAGGTCACGCAACTGACTTTAACTTATTTTTGACACATTCACACACAGACGCACACACACACACGCATGCGCGTATATGCGCGTGCGCATACACAGACGCACATACACAGATGCACGCAGAACCCAATAGGTATGGAAAATGAATCCAGTTTCTGTAGGGTTTGGAACTCGGACCACAGCCCTGCCAAGCAAGTACACTAACCACTATGCAACCGTAGAAATCTCAAATTCTACACATGTCACTAATACATTGTCATCTCACTGTAAGCTGAGGTGACCGGTTCCCTTGCTCTTGTCATATGTATGTCTCCCCGTACATTTTGATTTCGATTATACCAAGACTCCTACCCCATTTCAACCTGAGAAGAGACGTTATTTAGTATGTGTTTTTATTGACTGTGCAGTATTTGAAAATATTGCCGATCCAAGTTTTGTATTCACCGTCTGTAAAGTTCATGCAACATAATAGGTAAATACAAAACTTGGACCGGCAATATTTTCAAACACTGCACAGTCATTAAAAATACACCCTGTATTAGGGTCCATCCCTGGCTCAGATTAACAATCCTATGACCGAGTCTGTCACAAATAGGATATTAATTTGAAGGTGATTGTTGTCCAAAGAGGTAATGGCTATGTTTACAATCACAGTTTAATACGTCATGGGTGATGTGGACATTATCACACCGGCCGATTTAACGTCCCATGGCAATTTTGGGGTACCAATTTGAAGGTAGGGCGACCTGGAACTCCGGGTTATTTTTATTATTTTTTTAAATAAATAAAATATGTCTCAATGAGGATTCAAACACATTAGCACCAGACCGGGCCGATAGGCAAGGTGCTAGTCTCTAGCTCTCCGGCTGAGATGGAAAGATGATGCCCTCTAATAAGTGAGATCCCCACGTTGTTGCCAAAGGTCACAGAAGCAGGCACCGCAGAGGTGACTTCTGCAACCTTCAAATTATTAGAACGTGACGCCGCCTTCATATGACAGCTCTATGCTGAGTTGGTTTGGGGGTTGGGGGGGGGGGTGGTAGTGGTGTATTGAGGAAACGGAGGTGAGAAGATGGTTGTATACAGAGATGACTTTTACGTCGAAGTTCTGTTGTCACAAAGCAAAAATAAGCAACTAAGCGAAGAAGAAGAAGAAGAAGAAGAAGAAGAAGAAGAAGAAGAAGAAGAAGAAGAAGAAGAAGAGGAAGAAGAAGAAGAAATAGCAGCAACGGCTGGCTTCAGCACCAGAAGAAGAAGATGACAGTGATCATTCTTCCATTAATTAGGGCCCTTCCCAACCTCCGATTAATAATCTTGTGACTAAATCAGCCACATTTTGGAAATTAATTTGAAAGGGATTGTAGTCCATAGGATGTCATGGCTATATAAGTATATATTTATGATGCTGAATTCACCCAGTATGTTTTATACAATACGGAAGTCTCACAGTTATGTCTCGACCAAATCAAATGACCAGCTAGCTTACTTCTTCTTTTGCCTTTGAGACTCATTGCATGCCAAACACTTTGTAGGCCAGTATCTTACGTCTGTCTGTCTGTCTGTCTGTCTGTCTGTCTGTCTGTCTGTCTGTCTGTCTGTCTGTCTGTCTGTCTGTCTGTCTGTCTGCTGTCTGTCTGTCTGTCTGTCTGTCTGTCTGTCTGTCTGTCTGTCTGTCTTGTCTTGTCTTTTTTTGCGTGTCTAGAAATGTAATTTACTTCACATCAGCAACCTCATTCATCTGTTGTCCCCCATCCTCCATCTTCTTCTATATATTCCTCCTCCTTTTACATCCCTCATTTTGTCCAATTGTCAATCTACTCTCGTTTCATTTATCTGGCTCCCGAATGAAACACAGTTTTCTCAAAACCCTGGCACACAAAATTTCATTATCTTAGCATCCCTGCCAGCTTGGGGTGTCTAATGTAATCTTAGCAAGTATGGAAGGCTGTTTGATATTCTTACTTCAAATTCCCAAAACGACCTGCTTACTTGCAGTTGTGTTATGTGTTTCCCAATTGTATGATAGATTAGATCTCCAGCAGTGTAATTTAATTTGTCGAGCAGAGGAAAGACCTCGGTGGTTTGTCATAGAAAGCTATGTTAACATTGCAGCCATTGTTCTAGAAATCCGACGAAAGGCGTGATTCAGGCGCAGAGAGAAGAAGGATGTGACCTGCTGGGCACAGTTTTATTAGATAGCAGGTACAAGGAATTGCTGTAGCCTAGGATTCGAGTTCACGTTTGATTGGGGATGTTCTTCACGACCTCATGTGCCTCGGATGTCTTAGATCAGAACATATGCAATATTCACGTCGAAGGCAAGCTGCAATGGATCTTCAGATTTTCTGTTTGTCAGGATGGTAGTTTTACAGCCTCTTTCTACCCTTCAGTTAAGTGGTAGTATACCTAGCCACTTGGAATGGTAAAGATGGAGGAATATCCCCCACTTATTCTGGTTCGAATGCGCATCTTAAGTGGATTTACCTGGGCACCAAGTTTCACTCAGCTTAAAATGAGTACCTGGGAATGACTTGATAAATAAATGCGGCAGGGTGTATTTTTAATGACTGTGCAGTGTTTGAAAATATTGTCGGTCCAAGTTTTGTATTTACCTATTATGTTGTATGAACTTTATAGAGAGTGAATACAAAACTTGGACCGGCAATATTTTCAAACACTGCACAGTCATTAAAAATACACCCCATACTAACCACATCACTCACCCAGTACCAATTGGTCTGTAAAAATTATAGGTCGAGCACGATTTGTTTAATGCAACATAATGCGCGTAAAAGGATCCCTTACTTTTAACAAATTAAACTTAAACTGGCCTCAAAGTGTGAGACTCGACAAGTCCAATTTAAGTAGGAGTCATGCCTCTTGTTTCACTCCAGTATTTATACAAAGCGCAGAGACTAGCATGCTTGCCTTCCGACCCGGTGTTAATGTGTCTGAACCCTCATTGAGACAGATTAGGGTTGATAGAAGAAAAAAAAATCATTATATATAAAACTTACAATATTTTATGTACAGTGGAACCTCGCATAACGAGCATAATTCGTTTCAGAACCTTACTCGTAAAGCGAAACACTCGTTAAGCGAAACAATTTTCCCTATACAATTTAATGTAAAATACGATAATGCGTTCCATGCTGAAAAAATACTCAAAATATATTGTATAACGTTTATTCAAAGAAAATTATATATACATTGTTAAGGAGCATGATTAATCTTCCTCTTCTATCGCGGAATGAACGAACCTGGAATGAGAATTCGATTTGTAGAAAACAAAAAAATTTGAAATAATTAATTTACAATTTATAATACATACCTAATTCTTTTTTTTTTTTTAACTAGAAAGCTGCCTAGAGAAATTTGTTTTTGCCGACGCTTCAAAATTTGGCAGAAATGCGATACAGCATTATCATTAAATAAATTAGTAGCTCTCATAGCCACTGCCTTATTAGGGTGATGGTTCTCATCTCATCGTCATGGTACGATGCAACAGTTTCCCATGCTTTCAGCATTTCTCTTATTTTACCAGAAGATTGTTGGTTTGCTGTTACCTCCTCCTCCTCCTCGGACAAACTCTCCTCCACAACTTCTTGCTGTGAAACACAATGTAATTCGATACGCTCTTCGGTGGTCAGCTCTTGGATATGCTCTTCCACATGCTCATCGATATCTTTGTTATCCACCTCCAGTCCCATGATTTTGGCCAAAGACACAATCTCGTTTACTACAAGTTCCACAGGTACTGTCTCAAACCCCTCAAAGTCACATTCGACAACGCTCTCCGGCCAAAGCTTCTTCCAAGCAGAAGTGAGGGTTCTCTTGGTAACCCCTTCCCACGCCTTTTCGATCATCTTGAGGCAGGCAACGATGTGGAAATGATATTTCCAAAACTCTCTGAGAGTGAGATTGGTCCCTTCAGTCACCTCAAACAATGCTCGAAGAGCGCTTTAGTGTAGAGCTTCTTCAAGTTAGAAATAACCTGCTGGTCCATAGGCTGGAGTAACGGAGTAGTGTTGGGAGGCAGAAACTGGATCTTGATGAATTTAAATTCTTCAAGGTAATCTTGTAGTCCTGGAGGATGGGCAGTAGCGTTGTCCATAACAAGCAAGATTCCAACCCTCGCTGTTGCAGGCGCACAATCCGGGACTTCCTCTCCCCTCGTCACTCGTTATGCGAAACGTCACTCGTTCTGCGAGTCATATTTTTACAATTTATTTTTCTCGTTATGCGAATTACTCGTTATGCGAGGTGCTCGTTAAGCGAGGCTCCACTGTATTATATATTAAACTTATAAAAAAGACCTTTACATGGGCTTCACATAACCTTAAACTTACATTAAGGTCAGCATGGACGAATGGATAAGAACACACATCCGGTGTATTAATGCCGAGGTACTGCAGGACTAAAATCCTACCTTGGGGACGTAAATTACATGTACCTCTGAAGTCGGAGTGGGTTCGCCTGATGGCGAGGGACACTGGTAATAGGGAAAGGTAATCCACACGCAAAAAGCAGTCCAGCACACTAGTAGTGTGTATAGACTACGCTTGAGTTCTAAGCGAGCATAAATACACTTTTGTCATCATCATATCTTCCTACTTCGTCTCTTCTTCTTCTTCTTCTTCTTCTTCTTCTTCTTCTTCTTCTTCTTCTTCTTCTTCTTCTTCTTCTTCTTCTTCTTCTTCTTCTTCTTCTTCTTCTTCTTCTTCTTCTTCTTCTTCTTCTGCTGCTGCTGCTGCTGCTGCTGCTGGATGCTGCTTCTGCTGCTGCTGCTCCGTTGTTTCACTACTCCTGTTCCGTCTTCTTGTTAATCTAAAGCACCTCTCAATATGTCGCAGTTGGCAACATTCGTGAATGTTCTTCCTCAGTTTGATGAGCCTGACAGCACGTGCTGAGTCACATTTTCAAATTGTCGACACAGATGAGCCGTGCAGTCTCTCGTGTGTGCGTCCGACGTCGGAAAGTGATGACCTCTTCTTGTCTATCTAACAGATGGCGGCGATTGTGTGAAGATCGCCGTGTTAATTCTTTGTGTCTGTGTCGTTGATTGGCTCAAGGGTCAAAGGGTAATATGCTGCAGGGTATGTGATCTGCGTTCAAAAAGACAGCGGTCAAGGTTATATTACTGTAGTGTGTTAAATTATCTTGTGCATTTTCTAACTTCTACTTCTGTTCTTTTCTTCTATGAGAGCCAGTCAGTATCTAAGAATTAATTTATCACAACAGAAAGTGTGGCTGAGGTGTGTAGATTTGGGATTAACACGTACAAGGTCGCATATTTATAATGTGAGTAGCACTGGACTGAATTTTGCGTGTTGGTTAGCTTTCCCTATCAGGGTCCCTCGCCATCAGACGCAGCCACTCCAACTTCAGAGGTACTTGTAATTTACGTCCCCAAGTCAAGGACGAGAAGTTAACATTTTAGCCCAGCTGTCCCGTGCAGGGGTTATATCCCTTACCTTGGCATCAGCACACCGGAAGTTTAAAAACTCGATTTTTTTAAAATACATTCCGCCATATTGACATCCCAACTACCATTAGATTTTTAACGTTCGCAATGTCCACGAGGAACTTTAACTGTAAAATATCCTCCTCTATGGGGATCCGAAAACATCATCACCGAGCCGGTAAGAGTGCCAAACGAAACTGTAATCTAATTGACTTTATGTTGGACGAAGAAATGGAAGAAAAAGAACAACCCCTAATTTCATTGTGTTATCACAGCCAGAGCATCATCATCGAGATTTATGGAACTAGACATTTATTTGAGCAAGAACTGTAACCATATTTGTGAAATAAGAAATATCATCTTCAATTTGAATCAAAATTCATAGCCGGAATACACGTCAGTTTAACTTTCAAAGATAACATTGTATGGAAACCCGTGTGATCATGTGATATAATTGAAAGAGACAGTTGTGAAGGGTTAAGTAAGAAAATGTCTGGCCACTATTTCTTTGAGGAGGACTTCTTGTTTTTGTTTCCTCGCTTTGAATTCAAGCATAGTCCATACAAAGCTACTATGTTTGTGTTCACCGAACTGATTTTTGCGTGTGAATTAGCTTTCCATATTACCTCCTCGCCATCAGCCCTACCCACTCCGACTTCAGAGATACTTGTAATTTACGTCCCCAAGTCAAGGACGAGCCGGCTCCATGGCCGAGGGATTAGCAGCTTTCTCCGCTAACGCCGAATACTCTCGTCACGTGACGCGACGAGAATTAGCAGTGGTTCGAATTGCAAAAGTGACTTATGAGAGTATGGAGCCGGTCGCTCAGAAAGTCGTGGCGTGCTGATGAGCGTAATCTAGCCTAGGAATCAACATACAGCTGAAAGATGCTGGTGTTGACCGCAATATCCTGAAACAGGATGGAAACGCGGGGAAAAAAAAAAAAAAAAAGTCAAGGACGAGAAATATTGTATCACTCATTAAATGTTATGCCCACATATAAGATGATGTGCCAACATATAAGATGATGTGCCAACATATAAGATGATGTGACAACATATAAGATGATGTGACAACATATAAGATGATGTGACAACATATAAGATGGTGTGACAACATATAAGATGATGTGACAACATATAAGATGGTGTCTCAACATAAAAGATGGTGTGCCAACATATAAGATGGTGTGCCAACATATAAGATGGTGTGCCAACATATAAGATGATGTGCCAACATATACCTAAGAAGGGTTGGCGTGAGACTGACTGCATCAACCCGTAGAAACCTTAGCTACAAAATCGAATCAATCGTGAACAAGCCTTACAAATGGATTGATGTGATGTGATTGAGCTCCATGCTACTTTGGGAGATGAGAGAAAAACTAGGAGGACGAGGAGGAACAAGAGGAGGGGGAAGGGGAAGAAGAAGAAGAAGAAGAAGAAGAAGCAGCAGCAGCAGCAGCAGCAGCAGCAGCAGCAGCAGCAGCAGCAGCAGCAGCAGCAGCAGCAGCAGCAGCAGCAGCAGCAGCAGCAGCAGCAGCAGCAGCAGCAGCAGCAGCAGCAGCAGCAGCAGCAGCAGCAGCAGCAGCAGCAGCAGCAGCAGCAGCAGCAGCAGCAGCAGCAGCAGCAGCAGCAGCAGCAGCAGCAGCAGCAGCAGCAGCAGCAGCAGCAGCAGCAGCAGCAGCAGCAGCAGCAGCAGCAGCAGCAGCAGCAGCAGCAGCAGCAGCAGCAGCAGCAGCAGCAGCAGCAGCAGCAGCAGCAGCAGCAGCAGCAGCAGCAGCAGCAGCAGCAGCAGCAGCAGCAGCAGCAGCAGCAGCAGCAGCAGCAGCAGCAGCAGCAGCAGCAGCAGCAGCAGCAGCAGCAGCAGCAGCAGCAGCAGCAGCAGCAGCAGCAGCAGCAGCAGCAGCAGCAGCAGCAGCAGCAGCAGCAGCAGCAGCAGCAGCAGCAGCAGCAGCAGCAGCAGCAGCAGCAGCAGCAGCAGCAGCAGCAGCAGCAGCAGCAGCAGCAGCAGCAGCAGCAGCAGCAGCAGCAGCAGCAGCAGCAGCAGCAGCAGCAGCAGCAGCAGCAGCAGCAGCAGCAGCAGCAGCAGCAGCAGCAGCAGCAGCAGCAGCAGCAGCAGCAGCAGCAGCAGCAGCAGCAGCAGCAGCAGCAGCAGCAGCAGCAGCAGAAGAAGAAGAAGAAGAAGAAGAAGAAGAAGAAGAAGAAGAAGAAGAAGAAGAAGAAGAAGAAGAAGAAGAAGAAGAAGAAGAAGAAGAAGAAGAAGAAGAAGAAGAAGAAGAAGAAGAAGAAGAAGAAGAAGAAGACAATATGAGAAAGAAAGAAAGAAAAAGACAGACAGACAGACAGGCAGGCAGGCAGGCAGGCAGGCAGGCAGGCAGGCAGGCAGGCAAACGGGTGAGTGTTCAGACAGGCAGACAGACTGGGAAAAAAATGAAGAAAGAAAGACAGAAAGAAAGAAGAATAAGAATGAATGAATGAATGGTGACAAGCTTTACTGCAATCAATTCGATCGATAAATGGATACCCAGTAATCATCACAATTGTATTTGAAAGAACGGCAGCGAGGGATATGTAAAGGCCCAGAGGACAGGAACTGGCCATCCAACTATCATTATACGATAGCCTAGAAGAAACATAGATATTTGAAGAAAGTGAGAAAAAAAAAAATGAATCTGAGTTTGAATAATAGAAAGACGTAAATCATGGTTATATCAAAGAAACAGATTGTGCCTAAATGTACAATTAAAGTACAAGACGTTAATTTGGGGCACATGCAGAAATTCAGATACCTAGGCACATGGATGGCATTAGATGGAGGATGCGTCACTGAGATAAAGAACAGAATAGGACAAGCAAATATTGCATTCTATCAAATGAAGAACGCTTTGTGCAATAATTATTGTTCTTGAAGGTCAGAAAAAGATTTCTTGCATGTTACATAGAACCAGTTTTAACATACGGCTACGAATCCTGGACAATTAATAATCAGGTTTAAAAGAAGAATGCTGCAAATTAACTGGACAGCGAAAATGAGCAATCAGGACGTGTTGAAGGAAGCTGAGTCGAAAAGAAAACTTATCACACACATCAGAAAGAGACACTCATCATTTTTTTGGCCATGTTATGAGAAGACAAAAACTGGAACATGTGACAATCGGAAAGATTTGCGGAAAGAGAGAAAGAAGAAGACAGCATGAAAATATTCTTTACAGTCTTGTGTCATGGCACGGAAGGGAGTCAACACACGAATTGATCCATGGCTTCGGAGATAGTAATTTGTGGAGAGGCACGATCGCCCATGCCAGCCTGCAGGGCACTGGGTGATGATAATGATGAAATCTTAATTTCCCAACGATGATACCAGCGATAGGGCTACCTTTCCCATTCCAAAAGTTTTCGCGTCGGGAAATTATTTAAATTTTAAAAAAATTCAACCCAGGAATGCGAGAACTGACGTCGTATTTTTAGAAACCGTTTGTTTTCATCTTTGTAGACGTAGGTTGTGTATTCTTATTGTTTTCTTTTCTCTGAGGCTTCGTTTCAGTTTAAACATTGTAAGCTACCTCCCTTTGCGCTGCTCATTTGACTGCCAGTGACTTCCTCTCTTCCGTTATAATTCTTCTACAGCTTTTGTCTAAATTTTGGAGGATAACTGCCTCTCTCTATCTCCACCCCCCCCTCCCCCACTCCCGCTCTGATTTTTGTAAGTGCACACACAATACGTGATACTTTTTGTTGAAAAAAAGGCATTGCCTTTATTTGTAAAATCTGGTCTATTTAATGTGACACAAGGTGACACAGGAGCTTATGTGCCAGGAAAACCACTACCACCACCACCACTACCACCACCATCACCACGATCACCACTACTACCATCACCACCACCACTACCACCACCACCATCATCACTACACAACAACTACAGGCTACAATTCAACAACTATAGGCTACACACAATACAACAACTGCAGACTACCATGCGACAACTACAGACTACAATGCAACAATTACAGGCTACAATACAACAATTACAGGCTACATACAATACAACAGCTACAGACTACAATGCAACAATTACAGGCTACATTACAACAATTACAGGCTACAATACAACAACTACAGGCTACATACAATACAACAACTACAGACTACATACAATACAACAACTACAGATTACAATGCAACAACTACAGACTACAATACAACAACTACAGGCTACAATACAACTACAGGCTACATACAATACAACAACTACAGACTACAATGCAACAATTACAGGCTACAATACAACAATTACAGGCTACAATACAACAACTGCAGACTACAATACAACAACTGCAGACTACAATACAACAACTACAGGCTACATTACAACAACTACAGGCTACATTACAACTATAGACTACACTACATCAACTATAGACTACACCACAACAACTACAGACTACAATACACCTACAGACTACAATGCAACAACTACAGTCTACAATACAACTATACGTTACAATGCAGCAACTACACGCTAAAGTGCCAAAATCTACTGACTAGAATGCAACATTAGCAACCGCACAAGCAGTAAAGCGGTCTCCTAGATCATCTTCATTGTCGGGGGCGTAGGTACTTTCTTTACCTGGTCCACACATCAGGGCGTGCTATCTGGAATCGACCTCAGATATCCCACGCCAGGCATCGAGCACGAGCGGTTCTAACTTCCAACGACAAATGGCAGTGAATGTTTAGTAAACACTGCAGACAGCATGCACGTAATCTCCCGTTTAAGGAAGATGAACGAACAGATCCTATCACAGAGAACTCCGCAAGTGAACCCGTTTTAATGTCTCACATAGCGGTTCCCAAACTGTGTGGAAATAACTACAGGCTACAATGCAACAACTACAGACTACAATGCAATAACTACAGACTACAATGCAACAACTGCACGCTGCAGTACAACATCACGATAGAATGCAACAACCACAGACTACAATACAACAACTACAGACTACAATGCAACAACTACAGACTGCAATGCAACAACTACAGACTACAATACAACAACTAAAGACTACAATGCAACAACCACAGACTACAATACAACAACTACAGACTACAATGTAACAACTACAGACTACAATGCAACAACTACAGACTACAATGCAACAACTACAGACTACAATGCAACAACCACAGACTACAATACAACAACTACAGATTACAATGCAACAACTACAGACTACAATGCAACAACTACAGACTACAATGCAATAACTACAGACTACAATGCAGCAACTGCAGACTACAATGCAACAACTACAGACTACAATGCAGCAACTGCAGACTACAATGCAACAACTACAGACTACAATGCAACAACTACACGCTGCAGTACAACATCACGCTAGAATGCAACAACCACAGACTACAATACAATAACTACAGACTACAATACAATAACTACAGACTACAATGCAGCAACTGCAGACTACAATGCAACAACTACAGACTACAATGCAACAACTACACGCTGCAGTACAACATCACGCTAGAATGCAACAACCACAGACTACAATACAATAACTACAGACTACAATGCAACAACTACAGACTACAATGCAACAACTACAGACTAAAATGCAACAACTACAGGCTACAATACAACAACTACAGACTACAATACAACAACTACAGACTACAGTGCAACAACTACAGACTACAATGCAACAACTACAGACTACAATGCAGCAACTACAGACTACAATGCAACAACTACACACTACAATGCAACAACTGCAAGTTACAATATGACAACTACAGGCTACAATACAACAACTACAGGCTACAACACAACAACTACAGGCTACAATACGACAACTACAGGCTACAATACGACAACTACAGGCTACAACATAACAACTACAGGCTACAATACAACAACTTCAGGCTACAACATAACAACTACAGGCTACAATATAACAACTACAGGCTACAATACAACAACTACAGGCTTTAATACAACAATTACAGGCTACAATACAACAACTACAGGCTACAATACAACAACTTCAGGCAACAATACAACAGCTTCAGGCAACAATATGACAACTACAGGCTACAATACAACAACTACAGGCTACAATACAACAACTACAGGCTACAATACAACTACAGGCTACAATACAACAACTACAGGCTACAATACAACAACTACAGGCTACAATACAACTACAGGCTACAATACAACAACTACAGGCTACAATACAACAACTACAGGCTACAATACAACAACTACAGGCTACAATACAACAACTACAGGCAACAATACAACAACTACAGACTACAATACAACAACTACAGGCAACAATACAACAATTACAGGCTACAATACAACAATTACAGGCTACAATACAACAATTACAGGCTACAATACAACAATTACAGGCTACAATACAACAACTGCAAGTTACAATATGACAACTACAGGCTACAATACAACAACTACAGGCTACAACACAACAACTACAGGCTACAATACGACAACTACAGGCTACAATACGACAACTACAGGCTACAACATAACAACTACAGGCTACAATACAACAACTTCAGGCTACAACATAACAACTACAGGCTACAATATAACAACTACAGGCTACAATATAACAACTACAGGCTACAATACAACAATTACAGGCTACAATACAACAACTACATTCTACAATATAACAACTTCAGGCAACAATACAACAGCTTCAGGCAACAATATGACAACTACAGGCTACAATACAACAACTACAGGCTACAATACAACAACTACAGGCTACAATACAACTACAAGCTACAATACAACAACTACAGGCTACAATACAACAACTACAGGCTACAATACAACAACTACAGGCTACAATACAACAACTACAGGCTACAATACAACAACTACAGGCTACAATACAACAACTACAGGCAACAATACAACAACTACAGGCTACAATACAACAACTACAGGCAACAATACAACAATTACAGGCTACAATACAACAATTACAGGCTACAATACAACAATTACAGGCTACAATACAACAACTACAGGCTACAATACAACAACTACAGGCTACAATACAACAACTACAGGCTACAATACAACAACTTCAGGCAACAATACAACAACTACAGGCTACAATACAACAACTTCAGGCAACAATACAACTACAGGCTACAATACAACAACTACAGGCTACAATACAACAACTACAGGCTACAATACAACAACTACAGGCAACAATACAACAACTACAGGCTACAATACAACTTCAGGCAACAATACAACAACTACAGGCTACAATACAACAACTTCAGGCAACAATACAACAATTACGGGCTACAATACAACAATTACAGGCTACAATACAACAATTACGGGCTACAATACAACAATTACAGGCTACAATACAACAACTAAAGGCTACAATACAACAACTTCAGACAACAATACAACAACTACAGGCTACAATACAACAACTTCAGGCTACAATACAACAACTTCAGGCTACAATACAACAACTACAGACTACAATACAACAATTACAGGCTACAATACAACTTCAGGCTACAATACAACAGGAGCAACTCATGCAGACAACAGAACTTATCGCTACCGTCCCAGCTTTGGTGACTTAACCAGAACAGAGTTATTAGAGAACCTCGTGCCGGTCTCTCTGGCGAAGGAGTTAACGACATTTTTTTCGTAATCCCGTATATCCACGTGAGGAACACAGCTGCGCGAGATTCGACAGCGGATCGCGTCGCGTTGGTTACTTACGGGTTAGGTGAGCCGGTCGCTCAGAAAACAATGACAAACTACTGAACATAATCTTGCCAAGAACAACAACAGCTGAAAAAAATGCTGGTGTTGGCTGCAACGTCCTGTAAGTGATATGCAACTTAAAAATATATACAAATATAAGAATAGCGTATGTATGTAGCGTGTGGTGGCGAGGGTGTGACACTGGTAACAGAGAAAGCTAATCCACATTTTTAAAAAACTCAGCCCATTGTACTAAAAGTAATAGCACACGAATGGACTACGCCTGAGTTCAAAGCGAGCATACAAACGGCACCCAGAAGTTAGTGTGGCCAACTTTGGCTTACGATTGCGTGAGTTTTTGAGTTGTTCAGTTCTAAAAAACTAATCTATTCGCGGCTTGCGGCCCCCCCCCCCCCCGCCCCCTTCTTCCCCATCCCACCCCGCCCATCAAGATTACCAGGAAAGCGGCCTCATCGTCCACGTTTGCGGTTTCCAGTTGCTATGTGAGTATTTTTTTTTTCCATATCCTTTTTACAGGACATCGCTGTCAACACCAGCATTTTACTACTTTTTTTGATGTCTTGGCAAGTTTGTGTTCAGTAGTTTGCCATTGATTTCTGAACGACCGGCTCCCATAGCAACTCTTTAAACCCAACGCAACGCGGTCTGCTACCAAATCGGTTAAAAGCGGGCTTGCGAACCGCCTTCGTAAGGCCTTCGCCACGGAACGTGGCTTGTGAGTATTACGTGTTATAAAAATGCTAAATCCTATACAGGAAGCTAGCTTTGTGACTTCTAAACGGACATAGTCTTTCCACGACACCTTCCGCTGTTCTACTTGATTGTGGTGTGCCGCACAGTTCGAGAACCACTGATACCCATGTGTAAACACAGTCAGAATGTGGCTGTAGATACGCGTCTCTTTTAGAATAAACATCAAGTAAGCAATTATCCTTAGAAAGCAAGCGGTCGCTTTTGGAATAAGTTAGTAGAAAGCGGATTTGTGAGAGCAAGTGAAAGTAAGTAAAGGACCCATGTGGGGGTTTGGGTACATTCTGCTAGCCCATATGTTATACAGGGTGTATTTTTAATGACTGTGCAGTGTTTGAAACTATTTGCCGGTCCAAGTTTTGTATTCACCCTCTGTAAAGTTCACGCAACATAATATTAATAGGTACATAGATATTGTACAGTCATTAAAAATACACTCTATATCAACCAACGGGCACTCGATGGCTCATGTGGTCAGTATCTAACGGGTCGTCTTTACTTCTCAAAACATTTCCTTGTATCCATTTTAGGCTGGGTCGACCCGGAGCTCAGGTCACTTTTAAAAAAAACTTCCCTGCCTCTATGGGGATTCGAGTACAGGATCGCCGGCCCGGCAGTCGTGTAGTAATGAGAAGACATATATTTAACTGATTAATGGTCATGGGGTGATTAATCGTCTTAAGCGACTTCCCATTGGTTTATATATCGCCAAAACGTTGTCACTGCGTTATAATACAGCATCATGTCTGCCACGATATTTACAACTGTTAAGTATATAATTGTGATACTCCCCTATTTCCCATGTTTTTGTCAACACCAGCATTTTACCGCTGCTGTTCATTTCTTGGCAAGATTACGCGCAGTAGTTTACCATTGCTTTCTGAGCGGCCTGCTCACTTATCCCGTAAGTCACCAACGCGGTGAGAACCGCTACCAATTCTCGCGCGCTGCGTTACCCAATGTGGATAAACGGGATTACCAAGAAAGTCATTTTAACGCCTAGGCCATGGAGACCGGCACTTCCCACGTTACGCAGTCCATTTTTGTTTGATACTAACCAACTTTTTGTTTGACACTGAATCTGTGAACTTCATTGGCTGGCGGATCATCTGGAAGAGTTAGTTGTAACTCTTTAAGTTCGAGACATTGGCGTTCAGTTAGGTTGAGCCCTGGAGAGAGCTTGCACCTGTTGGGGAAGATTGGTGTAGAGGGCTTGCATTTGTTGGGGGAAGGTTGATGTAGGGGCTTGCATTTGTTGGGGGAAAGACTGATGTAGAGACTTACCTCCCAACCCAGGGCTTGCATTTCTTGGGGAAACGTTGATGTAGAGGGCTTGCACCTGTTGGGGGAAGGTTGATGTAGAGGGCTTGCATTTGTTGGGGGAAGGTTGATGTAGAGGGCTTGCATTTGTTGGGGGAAGGTTGATGTAGTGGGCTTGCACCTGTTGGGGGAAGGTTGATGTAGAGGGCTTGCATTTCTTGGGGAAACGTTGATGTAGAGGGCTTGCACCTGTTGGGGGAAGGTTGATGTAGAGGGCTTGCATTTGTTGGGGGAAGGTTGATGTAGAGGGCTTGCATTTGTTGGGGGAAGGTTGATGTAGTGGGCTTGCACCTGTTGGGGGAAGGTTGGTGTAGAGGGCTTGCATTTCTTAGGGAAAGGTTGATGTAGAGGGCTTGCACCTGTTGGGGGAAGGTTGATGTAGAGGGCTTGCACCTGTTGGGGGAAGGTTGATGTAGAGGGCTTGCATTTGTTGGGGGAAGGTTGATGTAGAGGGCTTGCATTTGTTGGGGGAAGGTTGATGTAGTGGGCTTGCACCTGTTGGGGGAAGGTTGATGTAGAGGGCTTGCATTTGTTGAGGGAAGGTTGATGTAGAGGGCTTGCATTTGTTGGGGGAAGGTTGATGTAAAGGGCTTGCATTTGTTGGGGGAAGGTTGATGTAGAGGGCTTGCATTTGTTGGGGGAAGGTTGATGTAGAGGGCTTGCATTTGTTGGGGGAAGGTTGATGTAGAGGGCTTGCATTTGTTGGGGGAAGGTTGATGTAGAGGGCTTGCATTTGTTGGGGGAAGGTTGATGTAGAGGGCTTGCATTTGTTGGGGGAAGGTTGATGTAGAGGGCTTGCATTTGTTGGGGGAAGGTTGATGTAGAGGGCTTGCATTTGTTGGGGGGAGGTTGATGTAGAGGGCTTGCACCTGTTGGGGGAAGGTTGATGTAGAGGGCTTGCATTTGTTGGGGGAAGGTTGATGTAGAGGGCTTGCACCTGTTGGGGGAAGGTTGATGTAGAGGGCTTGCATTTGTTGGGGGAAGGTTGATGTAGAGGGCTTGCATTTGTTGGGGGAAGGTTGATGTAGAGGGCTTGCATTTGTTGGGGGAAGGTTGATGTAGAGGGCTTGCATTTGTTGGGGGAAGGTTGATGTAGTGGGCTTGCATTTGTTGGGGGAAGGTTGATGTAGAGGGCTTGCATTTGTTGGGGGAAGGTTGATGTAGAGGGCTTGCATTTGTTGGGGGAAGGTTGATGTAGTGGGCTTGCACCTGTTGGGGGAAGGTTGGTGTAGAGGGCTTGCATTTGTTGGGGGAAGGTTGATGTAGAGGGCTTGCATTTGTTGGGGGAAGGTTGATGTAGAGGGCTTGCACCTGTTGGGGGAAGGTTGATGTAGAGGGCTTGCACCTGTTGGGGGAAGGTTGATGTAGAGGGCTTGCATTTGTTGGGGGAAGGTTGATGTAGTGGGCTTGCACCTGTTGGGGGAAGGTTGATGTAGTGGGCTTGCACCTGTTTGGGGGAAATGTTGACGTAGCGAGCTTGGATTTGTTGGGGAGAAAGGTTGATGTAAAGGGCTTTCAACTGTTTGGGGAAAGTTGCGTAACCCGGAATCCCACAAGCTTCTGATCGCGAGGCTGGCAGTGTAACCTCTTCACCACGGATTTGGTTCACGGGTGCATTTTTCTCGGAGACTTCCGGGGGTCGTCGCTGGAGCTTTGTGCGGTGGGACGCCCTGAGGAAAGAGACCGAGCCATATGGGATAAAACGCCTTTTGCCTTTTAAACGCCCTTTGCCTGTCCTCCCAACCCGTACCGAAGCACCATCATCGCTGGGACGGTTTTAGTTTTACAAAGCTGTCCTCCCCCACTCGAAGTTCGCAAACCAGAGGAGTTTTCAAGGCCGGTGTTTGAACTTCATATCTGCCGAGAGGCAAATTAGGATGTATCTAGGCCATGATTCAGCACAGCACATCAGTACCGGCCTGGATTAGGCCCAGGTTGGGAATGTTTCACTCACGAGTTTTGGGCATTTCATTGTCAACACACTCCAACCCAAATCCCCGAGGGCAAATGGGCGGACAATATGAAGAGCTTAAGAGATGTAACGGCTGCCGCAGGGTAAAACAATTAAAGTAAGTTGCACATCCTGTACATGACGTTGCAGTCAACCCCAGAATTTTTGTTTGGCTGTTCTTGATTTCTTGGCAAGTTTACGTTCAGTAGTTTGCCATCGCTTTCTGAACGACAGAAACTCATACTATTTTATAAAATAACCAAAGAAGCCAAAGAAGATTGATAAACCAGCACAGAACTGGTGTCGTTAGCCGCTACACGCTGCGGGATTTTCTGAGGAGGGGATCCGTGCACTTGACTGAATGGTTCGATGGGATGATCTGTCGATTAACTAACTAACTATTAACACGTTGCAGTTAACCCCAATATTTATTGGCTGTTTGTGATTTACCAATCAATTTTAGTTCTATAGTTCTCCATTGCGTTCTGAACGCTCGACACCATAACAATCAAAGCGAAGCAGTCTGCTTCTAAATCGCGTACTGCTGATTTTGAACCCTAACCTCTATATCAGGAATTGTGAAACCCCAGTTTGAATCTCCACAATAAATGTTGGCTGCAATGGATCTCCAACACTGTCTCGCGCCCTGACTGTACATTCTATCAGATTGGTGTTCGTTCATCTCTTGATGTTATCCTTTCACTTGTATTGTTGTCTACCTTTTGATCGCTTGCCTTTACTCTTGCCCTCCAGTATGGTTTCATAAGAGTGTTATGTTTTTTAACGTGGCCAAAATATTTTAGTTGCCTCTTTTTTATTTATTTATTTCATCACCTCTCTTTTCATTCCACAGTTTGTCTAAAACCTCTGTATTTGATGTTTTTGTTTCCATGAAATACGACATATTCTTCTGTATATCCACATCTCCAAGGCCTCTATTCGACTTTCTAGTTGCTTGTTCAATGTCAAGGCTTCCTCACCATACAGTAGTGTTGACTATACGTAGCATCTGACAATTCTCATTTTTAATACGTTGTTAATCTCTCTAGATGTTAATACCGATTTCATGCTGTTGAAAGCATTTGTGGCCATTCCTATTCTCTGTTTGATTTCTACTTCACTTCAGTCATAATCTATTATATGTCCAAGATTTTTTTTTGTTGTTGTTGCGTATCCCTTACGGGACGCTGCAGTCAACACCAGCATTTTCAGCTGCTGTTGATGTACTAGGCAAGTGTTACGTTCAGTAGTTTGCCATTGCTTTCTGAACGACCGGCCCCTATACCTTTTTCGAAAAAACCAGCACCGCTGTGTTTCGAACCCGGGTATAGGCCTACGGGCTCGCAAACCGCGTTCGCAAGCCCTTTAGCCACAGAGACCGACTTAGCCACAGAGACCGACGTCCTTATTTGCTTATTATTTGTTCTATTACAAAAAAATCGACTCTTATGTTGTGACACCCCCAGTTTCACCATCGCCTAAGCTACTGCGCCGGTTACGCACTCATAAAGAACATATTCCGTGCAGCCCAGCTGCATCCACCTACTTCAATATGTCTCGTATTCACGAGTCTGTTGTTTCTTAACGCCCAGAAAGAAACGTCAAGAATGAATTCGCAAACAATCCTAAGAAGTTAGCCTTTCTTTGTCCGTGGCTACCCGATTAGCACGTGACCAAGCAATGAATAAAGAGGCTGTATGTGAAGGGTCTTCGAATACCTTCCAGCGAGAATTCATGGTACCATTCAGTGCGAGCACATCCCCAACCGCTACCCCTGACCTCATTCACATAGTCTCGGGCTTTGTGTGTCACCCACTCCAGGTAGTTTTTCCCGGTATTGTAAGAGCAAACACAGTGAGCTATCGTGTAGTTTTCCCCCATTCGGATTTTATTGTCGTTCTATCTTCTTGCTTGGAGAGTCGGCACGGGATTGTTTGTTACTTTGTTAGGGAGAATATTTGACTATTCTGTAACACAATTACTGCGGAATTTTGAAGTAGTCTGTATAGTTACATTTACTGGACAACCTGTGAGATATACTTATCGGTAAAACAGCGGAAGCAGTGAAGCGTATAAATTTATTCCATTGTCCAAAGATTCACAATTTGTACGCCTAGATCTTGCCTTGGCTGAGTTTAAATTCGCAGGGAAGAAAATTGTGACCAGTTTTAAACTGGATATTTGGTACGTATTTCACTATTTGTGTATTCAATATGATTGTTTATAACATTAATATTGTTATATTCGTTATATTATTTCAGCTTGAAGTTGAAGGATATAATAATCATATATTTGTTATTACCAAATGAAAATGCAGCTACATTTGCCGGGCTATAAATTGGGCTTCTTCTTCTTCTTCTTCTTCTTCTTCTTCTTCTTCTTCTTCTTCTTCTTCTTCTTCTTCTTCTTCTTCTTCTTCTTCTGCGTTCATCCAGAGTTTTTTTTTCGGACGTGATTGCGTTGTGCCTGTTTACAGCAGAGCTGCGTTCTTGCACCGTTAGGTCGACACATCCGATTTCTGCGGGCATTTGTTGACCGGGTTAGCCTTCCCGGAATCGGCAATCTATTGTTTGTATCTACATTGTTGTTAATACAAGAGACTCTTGTTTTTCAGACCCAGAGTTGGTTCACAGGTGACAGACAGAATCAATAGTTCAATAGTCTAGACAGAATCAATAGTCTAGTCAAGTCATTGTTTAAAGTCAATGAAGGATAAGATAAAGAGGAGTTTAAAGTCGTTTTTCCATGTTTATGATCCATACAGCAGTTCTATTATTAAAGTTAACTAAAATACTAAATGACATGGGATGGTTAATCGTCTTAAGGGACTTCTTGTATCTATCTGCTATGGGCTTATATTTCACCATGTTGTCACAGTTATAATAGAACATATCTGCTACCACATTAACAACTTTTAAGCCATAACTGTGACACACCCTTCCCATTTTTCATCACCCATTTTTGTTTGGTCCACACCTACTTTATGAGTGGCATTGAATCTGTTAAGTATTCCATTTGATACTAGATTTAATTTCATAGATGTCCTAGTCTTATGAAAGTCCCACTTGTCTTGTGTATTCTGATCTTAAATCTCTTTCTCAACCATCAGTAGGTTACTTCTTCATCTTCTGCATTCATCCAGAGTGTTTTTTCGGACATAATTGCGTTGTACCTGTTTACAGCATAGCTGCGTTCTTGCGCTATTAGGCCGACAGGCATTTGTTGACCGAGTTAACCTTCCCGGGGGGTTTCTTAGGATTTTTGACTCTCACTGTTGTGGTGTTATCCCTCATCCCAGCTGGCCCATTTAGAACAGCCGAAGACATCCTGGTCAGCCCTCAAGGGAAGGCAGGGGCAGACCATGGGCATTCCCCGTCATCCAAGGCGGCTTCCATAATTGCAGAGCCAACACATAGCGCTCTGGTACTGGGCTCACCCAATGAATTATCATGTCCTGCACAGTGCTGCTTAGTCTCACTTCCGTATATTGGGCCTTCCAGTCACCACAGGTTGTTCCTCCGGAAACCAGAAGAATGCAGTCTGCAGATAACATTCACCCAGTGAGCTTTCGATTTGGAGTTTCCATGTAATGGATTTGCTATCCAAGCATATTCCATTTCGTGCCACCTCGACACTTTTTCCACCTTTGATGACGCCCACATAGTGAGCTTTCGATTCAGACTTTCCACTTAATGGATTTGCTATCCAAGCAATATTCCATTTCGTGCCACTGGGACGCCTTTTCCACCTTTGATGACACCCACACAATGAGCTTTTAATTCAGACTTTCCACGTAATGGATTTGCTATCCAAGCAATATTCCATTTCGTGCCACTGGGACGCCTTTTCCACCTTTGATGACACCCACACAATGAGCTTTTAATTCAGCCTTTCCACGTAATGGATTTGCTAGCCAAGCAATATTCCATTTCATGCCTCTGGGACGCTTTTGCTAACGGCATACCTGTGGTATGAAGTGTGGCAGTCTAAGTACTTCTTCATGCACCTTTAGATGTCAACCTGAATAAAGTAAGCTGCGGTCAACTTGAGCTTGTTGATATCTCCATAGAGCTTGTCCTCAAATGAAGGCAACATGGGCCAAAATATCTTTCTCTGTTCTGCATATATTGGGCACTCCTGCAGCAAATGTTTAGCAGTCACTTTACCAGTTCCACAATTACATTCATCAGTATCTCCTATCTTTAGTTTATTGAACAAGTGGTGTTTCAGCCTGTTATGTCCTGTGTGGAGTCTGAAGATCGCTACTTGTTCTCTTCGGTTGTTTGTAATATGCATCATCTTTCTGGTGGCCTGGATGCTCTGATTCCAAATTTGGTTCTGTAAGTGCTTTTTATAAACCTCTTTGCCTCATTATAGGTTATGTCTATGTCAGGCTGTGGTAGTCGTCCGCCCTCTTTTGCTAGCCTGTCAGCCTCTTCATTTCCAGGTATACTGCAATGTGATGGGATCCACTGTATTACAACTTTTTTAAAATTTCTGACATAGTGCATGGAGTGCTATTCTCTGACTGAGAATCTGTGATTGGCATTGAGCGGTATCTCTTGAATGCATGCCACATCTATTCTATCTTTATGAAGACGATGTGTTAAGGGGATTTTCTTGTTAGAAACTCCATTCCACTGTAGTATGTTGAGTGTCCGGGGTATTTGGTCAATAGCTCTTAACCTACTCCTCTGTGCCTTGACTCCACAGCACAGGGGAAGGTGACCACCAGTAGTAATGGGTGGACCCACTCGAGGCAGGGGGCCCAACACTATCACTGCCTGATGGGACTTCACAGGATTAGCACCATATTGATTAATTTAAATCTGTGGCATCATGAATTGATTAAGTTACATTGCACTGCTTTGTCAAGCCTGTGGCTCAGTACATGCGATTTCGACAAGCATTTTTCGATTTCGACAAGCATTTTTCGGGTGTGCTTTCCCTAGCCTTTGACTGTCCCCAGTCTACCTACAAGGCAGCAGGTTTGTGTGTCTCTCTTGGTCTGGTTCCTCTCCCTTGACCTGTCCGACATGGGTGACCCTACCAGTAGCTGTGCTACCATCGGCATAGCTCTTGGGGTCATTGGAACGCGCAAGCCCCTCTACCTCGTCACGGTGGACACACTGCAGAGCGAAGTGGGTTACCATTTGCATCTAATGATCATATGTTTAGGCTTATGTGAGTACAGAAGATTTGAAAACTATATAACTGAATGCCGTCTCCCTGGCGAAGGGGTTAAGGATGCTGTTCGTAATCCCATATACCCATGTATGAAACACAGCTGCGTGAGATTCGGCAGCGGATCGCGTCGTTTGGTTTTTTATGGTAAGGTATGTGAGCCGGCCGTTCAGAAAGCAGTGGCGAACTACTGAACGTAAAACTTGCCAAGACATCAACAGCAGCTGAAAAATGCAAAAACAAAAAACTGAATAAATTAAAACTAAATAAAAAAACTCAAACAACTGAATAAATTGTGGCGTGGGACAGATAGACCTACAAAAATTAGATTTTTAAGAGCATGCATCTTCCCTACCTGCAAAATTTAGTAGATGCGATTGTTACACACAGTGAACAACTAGGGTTAGAATTAAATTGTAAAAAGACACAGATTATGGTCGTCACTAGGAAGGACGTAATACCACAATGTAATATACAAGTAGATGGGAATATTCTTCAACAAGTGAGTAGGTACAATTATCTCGGAACAGTAATAACATCTGATGGGAGATGCCTTGAGGAGATTAGAACAAGAATCGCCATGGCAAAAGTAGCCTTTAGCAAGATGAAAAACATATTGACCAATAAAAAAAATGTCAATTGAAACGAGAAAGAGAGTGTTGAGATGCTACATAGAACCTGCACTTTTATATGGATGTGAAGCGTGGACAATGAGCAGTCAGGCTGAAAAACATCTGATGGCTGTAGAGATGTGGTTTCTGAGGAAAATGCAAAGAATACCATTGACAGCCAGAAAGACCAATGAACAAGTCCTTCAAGAAACAAATGAAGATCGTAAATTGATTAGAGAAATTAGACGTAGACAGTCAAAATTCTTTGGGCATGTTATGAGAAGAAATGGATTGGAGAATTTGGTGACAACTGGTAAGATCGAGGGGAACAGACCAAGGGGAAGACCTAGAAGCAAGTACCTGGATGGCTTGGCCTTGTGGCATGGTCGAGACAGAAACACTGAGCTGATCCATGACTCTGGTGATCGAGTGAGATGGCAGAACATGACCGCCCACTCTTACCGGCATGGCACATGATGGATGGATGGATGGATCTTCCCTATTGCAGAGAGACCTTGACACTTACTAAACAAGCTGAACAGAGAATAAATGCCTTTGAATATAAATGTTATGGAAGGGTTCAAAGAATATCTTGGATACAGAAAAGAACAAATACAAGATCTGAATATTGAAGAAGGTTGGCTACTAAATATCATAAACAAAGAAAATTGAAATAGTTTGGTCACTTGAAATATATTGAAAGTTTGGAGAGAACAGTAATGGAGTTGGTATATGACCGGGAAAAGAGGAAGGCCAAAGAGAGGTTGGGTGCAGGATGTGGCAGATGATCTCCACATGGGTGTTATTGGCCGTGGGACATCTTGCTTATGACCGAGAAGTTTTCCGGAAGGTTGTTATGGGAGCGAGGTTCTGCAAAGGACATGCTACTGAATGAATATAACTGCCAGAATGTTTGAAAACTATGTAACAGATGAGTTGATAATACCTGCGGAGATGATATGTGTCAGATATAATGATATGTGTCAGATATAATACAGTACAGCCCATAAATAAATTCACAGGTATCGATTGGCACTGATAGATGTAGAGTGAACAAGCAGAGGTTAGAGGTGCAGATCAGTACCATTGTTGTCTCAACACCTGTGATTGACACTGATAGATGTAGAGGAAAGAAGCAGATATTAGAGGTGCACTTTAGTACCATTCTTTACAAGTCACCCGTGATTAACACTGATAGATGTAGAGGAAATAAGCAGAGGTTAGAGGTGCACTTCAATACCATTCTTTGCTTGACACCTATGATTGTTAATCAATACCCATGAATTTGTGTTGTTTTAGTAGCCTCAAAGGTTTCCCAACAATTAATAATAAAATACCAATGGTTGGTGTTAATCCACCCCCTCTCTCTCCCTTCGTTCTCTTTCTCCCCATCTCTCTCTCTCTCTCTCTCTCTCTCTCTCTCTCTCTCTCTCTCTCTCTCTCTCTCTCTCTCTCTCTCTCTCTCTCTCTCTCTCTCTCTCTCTCTCTCTCTCTCTCTCTCTCTCTCTCTCTCTCTCTCTCTCTCTCTCTCTCTCATGTTTGTGTGTGTATGTTGGAATGTTGACTTGTCTCTTAAAAAAAAGCCATGACATATTCCCCCCCCCCCTCCCCCCCCCCCCCTTTTTTTTTCTGTCTCTCCTCTTTCCTTCTCCTCTCTCTCTTTCTGGTGTGTGTGTATGTTGGAGTGTTGATTTGTCTCTTCAGAAAGCTGTGAGATATATTGGTGTATTATGACTTGATTTCCATGTTTTTGTTCCTTAACAAAGATTTTGGTGGAAATTTTGGTTTGTTTCATGTGGGCTTTCAGTTTCTTGTCGTAAAGTTTCCCAGTTATCTTACAGTACTCACTATTGACATGGTAGAAATCTGGGGTATAATTCATACCATCCATACCAATATCTCAGGTAATTTCTTGGGATTTTGCTATGAGAAGGGGTCCACTGTTCTCTGAAGGTGTGTAAAAGTCAGCGGCAATGTGAGCTACTCTAACAATATTTACATCCTTGATTAGTTGGTTCCAGTGGCGGACTGGCCAGCATGCCAGCTTGCCCAGTTGCAAGTGGGTCCCTTTAAACATTAAATATGTTTAATGTATTATTGACCATTTAGTCGCTTTGTCTCCTGGCCACTGATATTTTGAGAGCCAGTTCACCATTGGGTTGAGTTGTTGTGGGAGTCAAGAACTGACATGCAGGTCTACATGGCCAAATGGGTAAGAACGCATGTTCTTAAACATCCGTTGTGCTGATGCCAAGGTAAGCGATTCAACCCCTATACTGGACAGTTGGACTAAAAATGTTCACCTGTTGTCCTTGACTTGGGGACTAAATTACAAGTACCTCTGAGAGTGGGTTCACCTCATGGCGAGACACACTGTTAATAGGTAAAGGTAGTCCACTCGCAAAATTCAGTCCAGCACTACTGGAAGTAGCATAAACTATGCTTGAGTTCAATGCAAGTGAGCTCCAACAAAAAATCACTGGGGACATTCCCTTAAGTCAAGAACTAAGATCACTCAGAGGACATTCGCTTGAGTCAAGAACTAAGAGCACTCAGAGGACATTCCCTTGAGTCAAGAACTAAGATCACTCAGAGGACATTCCCTTGAGTCAAGAACTAAGATCACTCAGAGGACATTCCCTTGAGTCAAGAACTAAGATCACTCAGAGGACATTCCCTTGAGTCAAGAACTAAGATCACTCAGAGGACATTCCCTTGAGTCAAGAACTAAGATCACTCAGAGGACATTCCCTTGAGTCAAGAACTAAGATCACTCAGAGGACATTCCCTTGAGTCAAGAACTAAGATCACTCAGAGGACATTCCCTTGAGTCAAGAACTAAGATCACTCAGAGGACATTCCCTTGAGTCAAGAACTAAGATCACTCAGAGGACATTCCCTTGAGTCAAGAACTAAGATCACTCAGAGGACATTCCCTTGAGTCAAGAACTAAGATCACTCAGAGGACATTCCCTTGAGTCAAGAACTAAGATCACTCAGAGGACATTCCCTTGAGTCAAGAACTAAGATCACTCAGAGGACATTCCCTTGAGTCAAGAACTAAGATCACTCAGAGGACATTCCCTTGAGTCAAGAATTAAGATCACTCAGAGGACATTCCCTTGAGTCAAGAACTAAGATCACTCAGAGGACATTCCCTTGAGTCAAGAACTAAGATCACTCAGAGGACATTCCCTTGAGTCAAGAACTAAGATCACTCAGAGGACATTCCCTTGAGTCAAGAACTAAGATCACTCAGAGGACATTCCCTTGAGTCAAGAACTAAGATCACTCAGAGGACATCCCTTGAGTCAAGAACTAAGATCACTCAGAGGACATCACTCGGGACAATCCCATATGCACTTCACCCTCATCTTCAACAACCAGCCAAGAGTCGCAAATACAAACGGTTGCAATCTGATTATGTGTTCATCTGATCTTTCCTTGAACTGAATGTGAGCCAGTTCCTCTGGCCACTCCCTGTTAAATCATTCTCTCAATGAAATAAGGATGTATCTGTTCTTCCACACTATGCGCATGATTCCAAAAGGTTGTGACCACATCTGATCATGTACCAATACTCCACAGAGGCATAGCTCCGGCCAAGTTGTCTGCCTGCTCATTTTCCAAAACATCAGCATTGCCCTGGGGAAAAGAATCCAATGGATTCTCCCTATCTTACATTTTTTAATTGAAGCATGCCACTTTGCACAAAGCATACTTATCTTTGCCCTACTCAACATGCTCTGTGAGTCTGTTACAATCAAGACATGTGTGTGCTGTTTATCCTCCATCCAGCGGAACTCAGCAGTGACTGCCTCCACTTCCATTAAAATACTAGAAGTTGTGGTATCATATGCCAGGCTCTCCTGCACTAAACACTGTTAATTAACCTTTGCTATGTACCCCCGGCTCCGTGGCAAAGGGGTTACAGATGCAGTTCGTAATCCTGCATACCGCGTTTGAAACACCGCTGCGTTATTTTTTAATGAAATGGTTGAGCCATCCTTATGTTCCTCTTATTTGCCTATGGCCCTTTTCTATGTCCAGGGCTTCTTGCAGAATGTGTTCCTCGTCCATGGCCACTTGGAGATATGACTTAGCCTGTAAGCGAATGAAAGAAGAAGAGGAAGACTTAACCTGCTGCATCTTGAGTCTGTCTGCAATTGTTGGCAAAGTCAACATGTACCTTATACACACTATCGGTGTGTCCTTTGTACATCCCTGGATCACCCACATAGCTTCATTCTGTATGCACTCTAATTTCACTAGCTGACTCTTTGACACTACAAGTTGTCCTATTCCAAACTCAATTACTGAGATAACCAGATGTTCATAGAGTATGAACTATATTCTGTTCTCCATGCCCGCTGCTACCATAGTCTTCAGTGCACCAAGTCCCTTCTTACATCTCACAAAAACTTCTTCCACGTGATCCCTAAATGATAGGCTTCTATCGAAGGTGATTCCCAGCTTGGTTCTGTAGTTAGTTAATAATACATCTGTAACATATTTAGAGCACCTGTAAATGTCAGAATTAATTACATTTTGTAGACTTTACACTGTGTTTGCTGCTACCTTCACTGGCTTCAAAACCTCACATTCAATTATTTATAGTGAAGAAAATAGAACAAATGAAACATTAAAAGTGAGCGCACAAGAATTAATTTTATGTAATAAATTGTTAATGGAGCAGAAACTTCATAATACACATTATTGTAACATTCATATTAAAAAAAAAGGCATGGCATAAACAACAGAAGAGCTGCCAGAAAGACTAGTGAATGTTATTTATCTGTGTACAACAACTAATATCAAAATTAATTGGTTGGTTGAGGATGGCATCATGCTGAATTGTTCACTTGTGTATCAACCAATGGAGTCAGAGACTGGAGATGGGTTGACTCCATCCTGATAGGACAGTCATTCCAAGCATACAGGAGCAGCCATGGCTGAGAGAGTGTCTGCCTCAGGCTGAGAGTTCAGTGTCTGCCTCAGGCTGAGAGAGTGTCTGCCCCAGGCTGAGAGAGTGTCTTCCCCAGGCTGAGAGTTCAGTGTCTGCCCCAGGCTGAGAGTTCAGTGTCTGCCCCAGGCTGAGAGAGTGTCTTCCCCAGGCTGAGAGTTCAGTGTCTGCCCCAGGCTGAGAGTTCAGTGTCTGCCCCAGGCTGAGAGTTCAGTGTTTGCCTCAGGCTGAGAGTTCAGTGTCTGCCCCAGGTTGAGAGTTCAGTGTCTGCCCCAGGCTGAGAGTTCAGTGTCTGCCCCAGGCTGAGAGTTCAGTGTCTGCCCCAGGCTGAGAGTTCAGTGTTTGCCCCAGGTTGAGAGTTCAGTGTCTGCCCCAGGTTGAGAGTTCAGTGTCTACCCCAGGCTGAGAGTTCAGTGTCTACCCCAGGCTGAGAGTTCAGTGTCTACCCCAGGCTGAGAGTTCAGTGTCTACCCCAGGCTGAGAGTTCAGTGTCTACCCCAGGCTGAGAGTTCAGTGTCTGCCCCAGGTTGAGAGTTCAGTGTCTGCCCCAGGCTGAGAGTTCAGTGTCTACCCCAGGCTGAGAGTTCAGTGTCTACCCCAGGCTGAGAGTTCAGTGTCTACCCCAGGCTGAGAGTTCAGTGTCTGCCCCAGGCTGAGAGTTCAGTGTCTGCCCCAGGCTGAGAGTTCAGTGTCTACCCCAGGCTGAGAGTTCAGTGTCTGCCCCAGGTTGAGAGTTCAGTGTCTGCCCCAGGTTGAGAGTTCAGTGTCTGCCCCAGGCTGAGAGTTCAGTGTCTGCCCCAGGCTGAGAGTTCAGTGTCTACCCCAGGCTGAGAGTTCAGTGTCTGCCCCAGGTTGAGAGTTCAGTGTCTGCCCCAGGTTGAGAGTTCAGTGTCTGCCCCAGGCTGAGAGTTCAGTGTCTGCCCCAGGCTGAGAGTTCAGTGTCTGCCCCAGGCTGAGAGTTCAGTGTCTGCCCCAGGCTGAGAGTTCAGTGTCTGCCCCAGGTTGAGAGTTCAGTGTCTGCCCCAGGCTGAGAGTTCAGTGTCTGCCCCAGGCTGAGAGTTCAGTGTTTGCCCCAGGCTGAGAGTTCAGTGTCTGCCCCAGGTTGAGAGTTCAGTGTCTACCCCAGGCTGAGAGTTCAGTGTCTACCCCAGGCTGAGAGTTCAGTGTTTACCCCAGGCTGAGAGTTCAGTGTTTGCCCCAGGCTGAGAGTTCAGTGTTTGCCTCAGGCTGAGAGTTCAGTGTCTGCCTCAGGCTGAGAGTTCAGTGTCTGCCTCAGGCTGAGAGTTCAGTGACTGCCTCAGGCTGAGAGTTCAAGTCTGCCCCAGGCTGAGAGTTCAGTGTCTGCCCCAGGCTGAGAGTTCAGTGTCTGCCTCAGGCTGAGAGTTCAGTGTCAGCCTCAGGCTGAGAGTTCAAGTCTGCCTCAGGCCAAAAGTTCAGTGTCTGCCTCAGGCTGAAAGTTCAAGTCTGCCTCAGGCCAAAAGTTCAGTGTCTGTCCCAGGCTGAGAGTTCAGTGTCAGCCTCAGGCTGAGAGTTCAGTGTTTGCCCCAGGCTGAGAGTTCAGTGTTTGCCCCAGGCTGAGAGTTCAGTGTCAGCCTCAGGCTGAGAGTTCAGTGTCTGTCCCAGGCTGAGAGTTCAAGTCTGCCTCAGGCTGAGAGTTCAGTGTCTGCCTCAGGCTGAGAGTTCAAGTCTGCCTCAGGCTGAGAGTTCAAGTCTGCCTCAGGCTGAGAGTTCAGTGTCTGCCCCAGGCTGAGAGTTCAGTGTCTGCCCCAGGCTGAGAGAGTGTCTGCCTCAGGCTGAGAGTTCAAGTCTGCCTCAGGCTGAGAGTTCAGTGTCTTCCTCAGGCTGAGAGTTCAAGTCTGCCTCAGGCTGAGAGTTCAAGTCTGCCTCAGGCTGAGAGTTCAGTGACTGCTCCAGGCTGAGAGTTCAGTGTCTGCTCCAGGCTGAGAGTTCAAGACTGCCTCAGGCTTGGAGTTCAGTGTCTGCCTCAGGCTGAGAGTTCAAGTCTGCCTCAGGCTGAGAGTTCAATTCTGCCTCAGGCTGAGAGTTCAGTGTCTGCCTCAGGCTGAGAAGGTACTGAGTTCGATGTGAGTATAGGTTGGGAATTATTCCAAGGACCACAATCAAAACTCACACGCCCCCCTGATCTCTTGAGTAGTGAGACTGTATACTAGCCTTCCATATAATGGTGAATGCAGGAGGTTGGTTCTGTGTGCAAGTTGTCAGCATTAGAAATCCGAGAATGTTTGGAAATCGCAATACCATTAGGCTGCTGCTCTGGAAAACTGTAATAGAAATTTCGTTCCTAGAGGAAGTATCATCATCATCAAGTGTCATGCCAGCTGGCATAGGCGTTCATGACTCTCCACAGATCTTGGTCTTTGGTTTTCTGGATCAAATCTGCTGATGATATTCCTCCATGCCACTGTCTCCAACCCATCCAGCATAATTTCTCTTGGTCTGCCTCTGCTTCCCCTCCCTTCAATCTTTCCAGTTATTACAATGTTCTCCAATGCCTCTCTTCTTATCACATGGCCAAAGAAAGCTGTTTGTCTTATTCTTATTGTTGTATATAATGTTCTAGTTTCATTAGCCTCTTTCAGGCAGTCGTTGTTAGTTACTCTGGCAGTCCAAGGAATTCGCAACAATCGTCTCAGGAACCACATCTCTGGTGCTTCCAAGTTCTTCCTAATTTGTTCATTTGCATTCCAAGATTCACTGCCATTCAGCAAAACAGGTTCTACATGGCACTTCAGCACTCTTTCTTACATTCAGTGATAGTGACTTATTGCATAAAGAAGTATACCTTGCAGACATGCATGCTTAAGACAAGACACACAAGCTTACTATGCAGTTTGTGCAAGATGTGGTTTGGGAATACCTACAATCATGGGGAACTGCTGTAACTTTCATGCAGTCTTGAAGCTTGTGAAGTTTGTAAATCATGTCAGTGTTCATTACAGAAGAGATCATGAAAAGATGATTCCCCCTTGTTAGCCAAACTGTTCTCAGGATCTTCTATCGGGGTGCTTGCGTTCGCTGGCTGTGAACTCCAGCGTGAAGTCCGGTATGTCGGATGAAGACATCCTGTTGTCCAGAGCATCCGTTGTCTCATGTCTAGCTTATTAGTGTGCAGACTGGTGGTTCCTCGCCGTGCAGGCAGATACTCTCTGACTTCGGAAGAATCAGCGATCCTACTACGTTAGCCAGGACACCGATGGGACCTGTTGCCCAGGACGCACAACTAGGACGTGTTAGTAGGTCTTGGCCAGTATAATCCCTGGCCCTGGTGCCTTGGAAACACCTCTGCGTCCCTTCTGTGGGGAGGTGCAGGGGAGTCTTCTTGATCAGTAAGATACTTGACTCAGGTACATCAGCTGGTGCCTCTGCATCCAGAACTCATCATCACTCGGCAGGTTATCTGCAAAAGGTTGCTCACATCACAGCCTGTTGAAATGTTTCTCAATCCTTGGCTAGTTCTTCTGCTTTGTATATCTTCATGCTCCTGGTGTCTGCTGCCTCATTATCTTCATGCCCCTGGTGTCTGCTGCCTCAAATATCTTCATGCCCCTGGTGTCTGCTGCCTCATGTATGTTCATGCCCCTGGTGTCTGCTGCCTCATGTATCTTCATGCCCCTGGTGTCTGCTGCCTCATGTATGTTCATGCCCCTGGTGTCTGCTGCCTCATGTATGTTCATGTCCCTGGTGTCTGCTGCCTCATGTATGTTCATGCCCCTGGTGTCTGCTGCCTCATGTATGTTCATGTCCCTGGTGTCTGCTGCCTCATGTATGTTCATGTCCCTGGTGTCTGCTGCCTCATGTATGTTCATGCCCCTGGTGTCTGTTGCCTCAGTATCTTCATGCCCCTGGTGTCTGCTGCCTCATGTATGTTCATGTCCCTGGTGTCTGCTGCCTCATGTATGTTCATGCCCCTGGTGTCTGCTGCCTCATGTATGTTCATGTCCCTGGTGTCTGCTGCCTCATGTATCTTCATGCCCCTGGTGTCTGCTGCCTCATGTATCTTCATGCCCCTGGTGTCTGGTGCCTCATGTATCTTCATACCTCTGGTGTCTGCTGCCCCATGCATCTTCATGCCCCTGGTGTCTGCTGCCTCATGTATGTTCATGTCCCTGGTGTCTGCTGCCTCATGTATGTTCATGCCCCTGGTGTCTGCTGCCTCATGTATGTTCATGCCCCTGGTGTCTGCTGCCTCATGTATGTTCATGTCCCTGGTGTCTGCTGCCTCATGTATGTTCATGCCCCCGGTGTCTGCTGCCTCATGTATGTTCATGTCCCTGGTGTCTGCTGCCTCATGTATCTTCATGCCCCTGGTGTCTGCTGCCCCATGCATCTTCATACCCCTGGTGTCTGCTGCCTCATGTATGTTCATGCCCCTGGTGTCTGCTGCCTCATGTATCTTCATGCCCCTGGTGTCTGCTGCCTCATGTATCTTCATACCTCTGGTGTCTGCTGCCCCATGCATCTTCATGCCCCTGGTGTCTGCTGTCTCATGTATGTTCATGTCCCTGGTGTCTGCTGCCTCATGTATGTTCATGTCCCTGGTGTCTGCTGCCTCATGTATGTTCATGCCCCTGGTGTCTGCTGTCTCATGTATGTTCATGTCCCTGGTGTCTGCTGCCTCATGTATCTTCATGCCCCTGGTGTCTGCTGCCTCATGTATCTTCATGTCCCTGGTGTCTGCTGCCTCATGTATGTTCATGCCCCCGGTGTCTGCTGCCTCATGTATGTTCATGCCCCTGGTGTCTGCTGCCTCATGTATCTTCATACCTCTGGTGTCTGCTGCCCCATGCATCTTCATGCCCCTGGTGTCTGCTGCCTCATGTATGTTCATGCCCCTGGTGTCTGCTGCCTCATGTATCTTCATGCCCCTGGTGTCTGCTGCCTCATGTATCTTCATACCTCTGGTGTCTGCTGCCCCATGCATCTTCATGCCCCTGGTGTCTGCTGTCTCATGTATGTTCATGTCCCTGGTGTCTGCTGCCTCATGTATGTTCATGCCCCTGGTGTCTGCTGCCTCATGTATCTTCATGCCCCTGGTGTCTGCTGCCTCATGTATGTTCATGCCCCTGGTGTCTGCTGAATCATGTATGTTCATGTCCCTGGTGTCTGCTGCCTCATGTATGTTCATGCCCCTGGTGTCTGCTGTCTCATGTATGTTCATGCCCCTGGTGTCTGCTGCCTCATGTATGTTCATGTCCCTGGTGTCTGCTGCCTCATGTATGTTCATGCCCCTGGTGTCTGCTGCCTCATTTATCTTCATGCCTTGGTGTCTGCTGCCTCATGTATGTTCATGTCCCTGGTGTCTGCTGCCTCATGTATCTTCATGCCCCTGGTGTCTGCTGCCTCATGTATGTTCATGTCCCTGGTGTCTGCTGCCTCATGTATCTTCATGCCCCTGGTGTCTGCTGCCTCATGTATGTTCATGCCCCTGGTGTCTGCTGAATCATGTATGTTCATGTCCCTGGTGTCTGCTGCCTCATGTATGTTCATGCCCCTGGTGTCTGCTGTCTCATGTATGTTCATGCCCCTGGTGTCTGCTGCCTCATGTATGTTCATGCCCCTGGTGTCTGCTGAATCATGTATGTTCATGTCCCTGGTGTCTGCTGCCTCATGTATGTTCATGTCCCTGGTGTCTGCTGCCTCATGTATGTTCATGCCCCTGGTGTCTGCTGCCTCATGTATCTTCATGTCCCTGGTGTCTGCTGCCTCATGTATGTTCATGTCCCTGGTGTCTGCTGCCTCATGTATGTTCATGTCCCTGGTGTCTGCTGCCTCATGTATGTTCATGTCCCTGGTGTCTGCTGCCTCATGTATGTTCATGCCCCTGGTGTCTGCTGCCTCATGTATGTTCATGTCCCTGGTGTCTGCTGCCTCATGTATCTTCATGCCCCTGGTGTCTGATGCCTCATGTATGTTCATGTCCCTGGTGTCTGCTGCCTCATGTCTGTTCATGCCCCTGGTGTCTGCTACCTCATGTATCTTCATGCCCCTGGTGTCTGCTGCCCCATGTATGTTCATGTCCCTGGTGTCTGCTGCCTCATTTATCTTCATGCCCCTGGTGTCTGCTGCCTCATTTATCTTCATGCCCCTGGTGTCTGCTGCCTCATGTATGTTCATGTCCCTGGTGTCTGCTGCCTCATGTATCTTCATGCCCCTGGTGTCTGGTGCCTCATGTATCTTCATGCCCCTGGTGTCTGCTGCCTCATGTATGTTCATGTCCCTGGTGTCTGCTGCCTCATGTATCTTCATGCCCCTGGTGTCTGGTGCCTCATGTATCTTCATGCCCCTGGTGTCTGCTGCCTCATGTATCTTCATGCCCCTGGTGTCTGCTGTCTCATGTATGTTCATGTCCCTGGTGTCTGCTGCCTCATGTATGTTCATGCCCCTGGTGTCTGCTGCCTCATTTATCTTCATGCCCCTGGTGTCTGCTGCCTCATGTATGTTCATGTCCCTGGTGTCTGCTGCCCCATGCATCTTCATGCCCCTGGTGTCTGCTGCCTCATGTATGTTCATGTCCCTGGTGTCTGCTGCCTCATGTATGTTCATGCCCCTGGTGTCTGCTGCCTCATGTATGTTCATGTCCCTGGTGTCTGCTGCCTCATGTATGTTCATGTCCCTGGTGTCTGCTGCCTCATGTATGTTCATGTCCCTGGTGTCTGCTGCCTCATGTATGTTCATGTCCCTGGTGTCTGCTGCCTCATGTATGTTCATGCCCCTGGTGTCTGCTGCCTCATGTATGTTCATGTCCCTGGTGTCTGCTGCCTCATGTATGTTCATGTCCCTGGTGTCTGCTGCCTCATGTATGTTCATGTCCCTGGTGTCTGCTGCCTCATGTATGTTCATGCCCCTGGTGTCTGCTGCCTCATGTATCTTCATGCCCCTGGTGTCTGCTGCCTCATGTATGTTCATGTCCCTGGTGTCTGCTGCCTCATGTATGTTCATGTCTCTGGTGTCTGCTGCCTCATGTATGTTCATGTCCCTGGTGTCTGCTGCCTCATGTATGTTCATGTCCCTGGTGTCTGCTGCCTCATGTATGTTCATGCCCCTGGTGTCTGCTGCCTCATGTATGTTCATGTCCCTGGTGTCTGCTGCCTCATGTATCTTCATGTCCCTGGTGTCTGCTGCCTCATGTATCTTCATGTCCCTGGTGTCTGCTGCCTCATGTATGTTCATGCCCCTGGTGTCTGCTGCCTCATGTATGTTCATGTCCCTGGTGTCTGCTGCCTCATGTATGTTCATGCCCCTGGTGTCTGCTGCCTCATGTATGTTCATGTCCCTGGTGTCTGCTGCCTCATGTATCTTCATGCCCCTGGTGTCTGCTGCCTCATGTATGTTCATGCCCCTGGTGTCTGCTGCCTCATGTATGTTCATGTCCCTGGTGTCTGCTGCCTCATGTATCTTCATGTCCCTGGTGTCTGCTGCCTCATGTATGTTCATGCCCCTGGTGTCTGCTGCCTCATGTATGTTCATGTCCCTGGTGTCTGCTGCCTCATGTATCTTCATGTCCCTGGTGTCTGCTGCCTCATGTATGTTCATGTCCCTGGTGTCTGCTGCCTCATGTATGTTCATGTCCCTGGTGTCTGCTGCCTCATGTATGTTCATGCCCCTGGTGTCTGCTGCCTCATGTATCTTCATGCCTCTGGTGTCTGCTGCCTCATGTATCTTCATGCCCCTGGTGTCTGGTGCCTCATGTATCTTCATACCTCTGGTGTCTGCTGCCTCATGTATCTTCATGCCTCTGGTGTCTGCTGCCCCATGCATCTTCATGCCCCTGGTGTCTGCTGCCTCATTTATCTTCATGCCCCTGGTGTCTGCTGCCTCATGTATGTTCATGTCCCTGGTGTCTGCTGCCTCATTTATCTTCATGCCCCTGGTGTCTGCTGCCTCATGTATGTTCATGTCCCTGGTGTCTGCTGCCTCATGTATCTTCATGCCCCTGGTGTCTGCTGCCTCATGTATCTTCATGCCCCTGGTGTCTGCTGCATCATGTATCTTCATGCCCCTGGTGTCTGCTGCCACATGTATCTTCATGCCCCTGGTGTCTGCTGCCTCATGTATGTTCATGCCCCTGGTGTCTGCTGCCTCATGTATGTTCATGTCCCTGGTGTCTGCTGCCTCATGTATCTTCATGCCCCTGGTGTCTGCAGCCTCATGTATGTTCATGCCCCTGGTGTCTGCAGCCTCATGTATCTTCATGCCCCTGGTGTCTGCTGCCTCATTTATCTTCATGCCCCTGGTGTCTGCTGCCTCATTTATCTTCATGCCTCTGGTGTCTGCTGCCTCATGTATGTTCATGCCCCTGGTGTCTGCTGCCTCATGTATCTTCATGCCCCCGGTATCTGCTGCCTCATAAATCTTCATGCCCCTGGTATCTGCTGCCTCATTTATCTTCATGCCCCTGGTGTCTGCTGCCTCATGTATCTTCATGCCCCTGGTGTCTGCAGCCTCATAAATCTTCATGCCCCTGGTGTCTGGTGGACTTTCTCATTCTCAGTCAGTCCACTACCCTGGAAGGTAACCCGGTCAACAAATGCTTGAAGTAGTCGGAAGTCTGAAAGGTGCAAATATTGCAGCTGTGCTGTAAACAGGCACAACGCAATTACGCCTAAAACATTTCGGGCGAACGCAAAAGAAAAAGCCTGTCCGTTAATGGTATTCTTTGCATTTCCCCCACAAACATCATTTATCCACTGCCATTAGATGTTTCTAAGCTTGCATGTATTGTATATTGTCCATGTTTCCCATACATAAAGCAGTATGGGTTCTATCTAGAACTTCCAACACTCTTCTTCTCACCTCAGTTGACAGCCTGTTATTGACAAGTATGGTTTCCATCTTGCAATAAACTTCTTGTAACCAATAAGCTGTGTCAGAGTAGACATGCTAGTAATGATGTTTCTTATTCTTAGAGTTAGTCTCTGTTGGCATAGTTCAAGGTGATGTCTTTGCTGTATCTCTACTTAGCATCTCCGCACCTTCTTCCCCCAGATTGTTGTATCTATGTCCAGTGATTTCATGTCTGGCTTGCTCACAGCTTGAAACATTCATGGGTACCTAATTTATTTTATAGTATGTGTTGGAATTCATGGCCACACTGATTATTGTATCCAAGAAACACGTTCATACGTGCTACTCTGTTCTTCTGGGCTACTCTGTTCTTCTGCGCAATGCCAAAAACAGAATGCAATCATGGATGGAATGTACTTAGCTTGCTCTGGCTTCATATAGGTCGCCCAACTCAACTACTACAGAAAGAACGGCTTCATATAGGTCGCCCAACTCAACTACTACCGAAAGAATGGCTTCATATAGGTCGCCCAACTCGACTACTACAGAAAGAACGGCTTCATATAGGTCGCCCAACTCGACTACTACCGAAAGAATGGCTTCATATAGGTCGCCCAACTCGACTACTACAGAAAGAACTCTGCTGTAGAGAAGGAGCTGACATAAGCGCTATATAACACAGCTTTAGTGTTTCCAGTCAGCTTTGTAAACAAAACAAATATGTGAGCCTGCAACGGTTGGGGGAAACCTTATACAGTCACGCCTATCCTAGAACTTTTGAAGAAGCAAATACAATCCTAAAGCAATCTCTGAGTATGAATTAACCAGCTTCCCTCCACGACAAATGATACGGGATATAATGAGTATAAAATTATCTTATGCTTTTATCAGTCACAAGCTGACCCGGCCCGGCTTCGCCCAGTCCTTGGCGGGCATCCATCCATCCATCCATCCATCCATCCATCCATCCATCCATCCATCCATCCATCCATCCTATCTTATCTACCCACCCACTCGCCCGCCCGCCTACCTACCCACCTGCCTACCTACCTACCTACCTACCTACCTATTTCGATGATATTGTTCAGAGTTAGAAAATTTTCACGTATCTAATATAGATCCATTATTTTTTTATTTTAAAACTTTGAAGATGCCTTATTTTTTTTTCTCCATCAAACGTTTATTTCATACAAAGTAATGTATATTTACAAAGTGTAAAGCGTGTTTCTTTTGTTTGTGTATTTTACAGAGCGTTGATATACCGTTATGATAATATGACATTTGTGGCATAGTGCATGTAAACACACATTACTTGCATTGCTTCATTTCCATCTCCCCCAGCAGAATGCATGTTACACTTGTACATCTCTCTGTCCTCTCTCTCTCTCTCTCTCTCTCTCTCTCTCTCTCTCTCTCTCTCTCTCTCTCTCTCTCTCTCTCTCTCACACACATTTTATCTTGATCTATCTCGTGCTTTCTGAAGACCGCAGTGCATTGAATGCCGTGAGCTTGGGCAATAAACTTTAAATTATCATTCCCATTAAAATGTGGCTTCACATTGTATTGTTGGCCTTGTACATCTCTCTCTCTCTCTCTCTCTCTCTCTCTCTCTCTCTCTCTCTCTCTCTCTCTCTCTCTCTCTCTCTCTCTCTCTCTCTCTCTCCCTCGCTCTCTCTGTTTATACCAGATACGACTGTGATTCACAGAGAGTATATATTCGGCCCTTTCCCGTTCCCGTTGCGGGAAAAATGGGTTCGAAAATTTTCACGTATTTAAAATAGATGCATTATTTTTATGAAAACTTTGAAGATGCCTTAAAGATTTTATCATTATATTATAACGCATATGCCTGCAGATAAACATTTTTATAAACTTTGAGAAAAATACAATTATTTAATTACATAATATAGCAATGCTACTAAAAGTTATGACCATTGATATAACTTTTCTTAAGTTAAGTCCCCTTCCATCCATCCATCATGTGCCATGCTGGTAAGCGTGGGCGGTCATGTTCTGCCATTTCACTCGATCAACAGAGTCGTGGATCAGTTCCGTGTTTCTGTCTCGACCATGCCACAAGGCCAAGCCATCCAGATACTTGTTTCTAGGTCTTCCCCTTGGTCTGTTCCCCTCGATCTTACCAGTTGTCACCAAGTTCTCCAAATCATTTTTTCTCATAACATGCCCAAAAAATTGTGACTGTCTACGTCTAATGTTTCTGATCAGTTTACGATCTTCATTTGTTTCTTGAAGGACTTCTTCATTAGTCTTTCTGGCTGTCCATGGTATTCTTTGCATTTTCCCCAGAAACCACATTTCTACAGCCATCAGATGTTTTTCCTCTTGCAATATGTTAATTATAATTTAATTTAAAAAATTAGATTTTATTACGTAAATAACTGTTTGTAAACTAACAAACTTTCAATTGGCTGCACGGGAATGAGAAGAACATCTGTAGAAAATTTCATCTGAATCGGATGGACCTTTCGCGAACGCATAAAGGACATACAGAGATACGCACATCCTAATTTATATATAAGATTATAAAGTGCAGGCTTGAAAAAAAAAGTCGCTTAAAAGTCGACAGGGTCGACTTCATTGCACCGGGTTTATCCCATATGGCCCGGCCTCTTTCCGCATCGCGGAAAAGCGTAGCACAAAGTACGAACTCAGTAGCTCTAGCGACGACCCACAGGAGTCTCCGAAAAATTTCACTCGTGAACCGAAGGACGCGGCCCGGAATCGAACCCACAACCATCGGAGCCCGAGTCAAACGGCTTGACAACTTCACCACGGAGACTAAGGCTGGAAAACAAACGAGGTAGAATAATCTGACTTTAAAGCGTAGAAAGTAAAAATGATTACATACCAGCACAAAAAGGCATAAACAACTAGGTACAAATAAGCAGACCAAGATCTACAGGCTCGGAAAGGAGAACCATGAACTCAAAGAATACCACCATCTAATGGTGAACACGATAGCCAACAATAGAGCACATAATCTGCAAGACAGGATAGACGTCTAGCCAACGGGAGTGAAGCGACTAGATAAACTAGTGGGGACAGCCGAGGATCGTCAGCAACCCCACCATGATTCAGTAGACTAGCCACACACAAATTTCGTTACCGAAGTAGACTACGAAAAAAAAAATCGGTTTGAAATTTGTCCGCACGTGTTTAAGACGGGCAAAAATGGTCCACTTTGGTCAATGCGAAATTGCCTCCCCCAGGAGAACCACTTCTGAAACAGCTAACTGTTCATCACGTGTCTTGCTAATTGACGTCTGCTGAACATTGTTTGTAATCCCTGTCTTTAGTGTGGCAGTCAGTTCTTTCAATAACACCCGAGTTAGTTATCTGTTGGGACCTTTTAATAACACTCGAGTTAGTTACTTATCTGTTGGAACCTTTCAGTAACATTCGAGTTAATCTGTTGAGACCTTTCAATACCACTCGAGTTAGTCATATATTTAGACCTTTCAGTAACACTCGAGTTAGTTATCTTTTGGGACCTTTCAATATAACTCGAGTTCGTTATCTGTTGGGACCTTTCAATATAACTCAAGTTCGTTAGTTATCTTTTAGGACCTTTCAGTAAGACTCGAGGTAGTTAGTTATCTGTTGGGGTGTCATCCTTGCACTCCGGACAGTAACACAATAGCCCAAATGCCCGGGACACACGTGTACAGTTACATACTATTGCCCTTTCCCCCTGGCTGTATTTGACCGAAGTAAACCACAGCCGTGCAATTCCCCCAGACAGCTTAATGTCGCCGTGCAGGCAAAGGTAATCCTGTGGTATTTACCCCCATAGGGATGTGAAGCCTAAGGCCTTCACTTGTACTTAGTCACACATTGAATGAACAACCAGCTTCCTTCCTCGCCGTCTGTCCAAAGAAAGTAGCATTTGTGAATAAAATACATGTTTTTCCTGCACGCAGGCTGTAGTTATGAACCATATGCTCCACATGGAGCCAAAATCATAATTCTTCACATAGTTTAGTTTAGTCGATGGATCATCATCACGACACACGGGTGTAACCCATAAGTGCTCCGTTCTCCTCCTAACTCAAACCTGAGTCTGGAGAAACTCAGCTCAGTGCACGAACTCCCTAGCACCGGCGAGGATCCTGAAATACTTGGATAGATTTTTAATTTAAAATTTTCCCCGGGCAGCGCCGTTAGGCTACTCTTTTTCGATTTCCAACTACCAAGGGATTTTTTCGTGCGCAACAATACACACGGGCGTCCGATCTCACTACCCAGAGACCAGGGGCAATTTTATTATTATAAGTCCACGTGAAAGAATCTCTGTCCTCACCGGGGCTTGAACCCGGGACCTCCAGCACTCGAGGCGGACACCATACCTCGAGACCATGCAGTCCTCACATAGCATTGCCACACCTGATTTATATAGACACGTTTCTTTTTAAGCTTGAAGAGAGTTACAGTTGATATTCATCTTGCCTCATTTCTGAATCTGATGTGATATTTTCAGGTTGTCATAAATGAACTGAAGCTAGCTGGATGAGAAACAGTATGGAGCCTAGACTACTGCAGTCAGCCGTGATCGCCGCATGTCTTCTGGGCTGTGTGCTGCCCTTAGAGATTTTACACACTTTCAGGGATACTGAGGATAATAGTTTTCAGCTGATGGCATTGCATGATTCAACGGGTGCTGTGTACATTGGTGCTACTAACCGCCTTCACAGGCTGACCTCTGAATTAAATCTAATCCAGAGTGCTGCCACAGGACCAAGAGAGGACAATCCAGAATGTCCCCCACCTATACTGCCATGCGAAAAACCCAAGAAGGCCACAGACAGCCTCACAAAAGGACTGGTCATTGACTCTGATCACGACTCAGTGATCCTGTGCACCAGTCTTTTCCATGGATCGTGTCAAATACTGAAGCTGAGTAACATCACGTCGGTTACCAGCTTTGCTCAGAAACCATCCGTGCCTAACGATGGTTCTTCTTGTGTGATGTTTCTGGCCCCGGGACCCCAGAATGAGACAAGCCTGTACATCGGAGCAGAATACAGCGCTGTTGGAGACGAGGCCTACAGAGATCTTGTCCCTAGCATTAGCAGTCGGGAACTGAAGACTCTTGAGTTGGCGTACAGAGACAAAGAAGGTGGCACCAAGATGAGCATCAAGCAAGACCTACGCTCGGAATTCAAAGTCAGGTTTGTGGCGGGTTTTTCATATAACGGATATGTGTATTTCATCACCGTTCAGCCAAAAGCCTTGAAGTCGGGGGAGAAAGTGACGAGAATAAGTCGTTTGTGCCAGGGAGATCACTACTTCAGGTCGTACATTGAAATTCCTCTGGAGTGCCAGGATGCGCCATCCCCTGGCATGATTGTGGCTCAAGCGGTTTCTCAAATGGAGGACGGTAGACTCATTGTGTCGTATTCACCAGACGGCAGCAGCGCACCTGCATCCACATCTCTGTGTGTATACCGCCTGGAGGACATTGATCAGATGTTTGCCCAGACAGTCCAGGACTGCTACAGTGGTCAGGGCAAGGTGGGGCCTGACCACTATGAGACCATCAGGACCTGCATGAGAACGGTCAGTTACCACGTGTGTGTATGTGTGTGTGTGTCTGTGTTCCGTCTTGTATATGTGTTTACCTGGATTAACTGCCTGTTTTTTGCTTTGTGTGTGTGTGTTTGTGTGTTCCGTCTTGTATTTATTTTCTATATTCACTAAACCTACGTGCTTGCTATGTGTATAGAGACAGATCTCTCTTCTCTCTCTCTCTCTCTCTCTCTCTCTCTCTCTCTCTCTCTCTCTCTCTCTCTCTCTCTCTCTCTCTCTCTCTCTATATATATATATATATATATATATATATATATATATTCGTCCTTTAAACCTGTTATGCTTATTTCTGTCTATACAGGATTGTCTGTTCCTTGTCATATTTGATTCCGCAGGTTTGTCTCCCTTGTGCCTTGCATTCTATAAATCTTTCCTTCACCTTGCGTTCGGCTCTTGTGTTTGAAAGTTTCATCTGTTGGGATCCTGACTACAGCAGGCTGTTTTTTTTTTTGCGTGTGGAATGACAAAAGCCACGGGTGCGGGTAATACATTGCCATTCTCCTACAGTCGGTCTCTGTTTAAAAAAGAAACAAACCCGAACACATCCACACTCGCACACACAATTCACTTGAAGCTTATCCCATTTTTAAAAATTTTTTTACAACGGGTGTACTTCAGGATAGTTCCTGGTAGTGTTGTTGGCGAGAACAATGGCATTTTTTGTTTACACAAACCTAGGTGCGGCCTGGCAGAGGTTACGGTGTGCGCCTCGGGGTAATAAATTACCCGGTTCGAATCCTTGCATAGAGCTGGGAATTGTTAGATCTCTTGGGGTTTAATATCGGTCAGCATAGCCCAATGGTTAAGATCGCGCGCTCTTAAACTTCCGGTGTGCTGATGCCGAGGTAGTGGGTTAAACCCCTACACTGGTCAGTTAGACTAAAATGTTGACTTCTCGCCCATTACACATGCCCCTGATCTCGTGGGAAGTGACATCGGATATTTAACAACTCGGATAATGGCTGAAAACAGAAGGTCCTCGAATGCAAGTTATGCGCTTTAAAAATTCTACTATATAAAAAAAAAACCTTATCTATGACCATAGTATCTTGCAGTGTAGGACAGGGGAGGGGGGGGGGGAGTGTTTTGAGCCTGAGGGATTAAAGCCGCCTAGCGATATAGTGCAGTCGCCGCGAAATTCTACGACAGTGAGAAAATTGCAAAGAGTAGACTATCGAAGGGGTTACGGACGCTGTTCGTAATCCCGCATACCCGCGTTCGAAACGCAGCTGCTGGCGATTTGGCAGCAGACCGCCTTGCGTTAGTTTTTTTATGAAATGGTACAATTCAGAAAGCAATGGCAAAGTACTGAAAGTAAACTTGCCCAGGAATCACGAACAGCCAAACAATGCTGGGGTTGACTGCTACGTCCTGTAAAGGAACGCAACGAAATAAGACTAAACCGCTGCTGTGACAAATCAGTAAGAAAGATAGCCTACCAAAGGGTAGATAGAAGCCGTCGTCTTGAGAGGTGTTAAACCTCACACTAATGCTTGCCGATGTGCGATTCAGGACGCCTGAAGATGGAGAGCCGCGTAACTAACATGTGACACATTCTTCTCTCTGCCTGACAAGACAAGAGTGGTGAACAAACAGAAAGCAACGCGCGGTTAAGATTTTTTGTTGTTGGGGGTTTTCGGGATTGTATTTACCAGCCTCATAAACTTGGGTATTGGATTTTCACAACTGGACAAGAAAGACGATGAGGAATGGGACTGGTTACCCTCACCCATGTCATGGCCTGGAGTATGGGATGACGTAACACTTCACATACCATCGCTAGTGTTTACTGTGGAACTACCTTAATGGCATTTACACCATTTATAAGATCGCTTAAAAGTCGATAGGGTCGATTTCATTGCACCAAGTTTTATCCCATATGGCTCAGTCTCTTTCCGCAACGCGGTAAGCGTCGCACAGAGCACGAACTCCGTAACTCCAGCGACGACCCCCAGGAGTCTATGAAAGAATGCACTTGTGAACCGAAGGACGCGGCCCGAAACCGAATGTGATGTTGTTTCCCCGAGAAGAGAGTGGGATCAACATGCACATCTTTAAACTGATTATCTGTTGGGATTATTGACTGACTTTTCGTCTACACTCCTCTCTTCTGTCTTCCCTTCCATATATCTCTTTCTTTCACTCTCTCTCTATTATTCTCTCAACACATACTTCGACAACAGTTCTTTTCCACATTAAATAAAAGATTTAATTTAAAACTATGTCTGGTGTATGGGTGGATATTGTCTGTGTAGTTGCTAGTGTATTCTATTGTTGGTGACAGAATGAACTCAGAATGTCTATCAGCGGTATCTTCTCGCCAGTCATTCTTCACGATTACAGGACATCACATCAAACAGGACAGAGCTCACCCGGGATGATCCGTAGGCTTGAGTCTGATGGTAAATCCGTTAGTGAAATGAAAACAAACTGTTCACCACTGAGTCACCGTATTGCTATAAAAGTCCCGTAAGTTTATGACTGTGCCCAAATCGGTTTCATGATATTAAGTATCCATCATCGAAAAAAAACACCACATTGTCAATGTTCTTCCCATTATCTATTATGATTATCACTATTGTCTTTGTCTATTCCTTCTACTCTATGTATGCAAGTCGTATGTAGGTTGAAGTCTCTGCTTGCCCCACCTTAACATCTCTTTCTGTTCAGGAGCCCCAGTGGTATATGAGTGTTAGCATACAGTCTTCTGTATTTTACTGGATGTTAGTATTTGTTCATCTGAACAAACTGTTTAGGTTCTTTCTGGATCTAAGTATGTACTTTATTGGTTCAAGTAGAGTATTTTTTCCTTTCTTCTCTAATGTCCCTAGAAACTGGGAACCTGTGGATGAATATAACAAGTCGAGTGGTAAGCGTCCGCCCCTTACTCCTAACTTATGCAAGTGTCCTTCTCCAGCCATAATGACAAGGCTTTCGAAGTCACCATCAGCATAAGACATAAGAATTCACCTCAGTCTAAAACACCCACTAATAATATGTAATGATAAAGGTAATACACGCTCATCTATATTCCTATTCTAAAACTATATTTTAATATACCTTATACACATCTATGTTCCTTTATAGAATTAATGTAGATCCACGAATTGAAATTAATCCGCAGCCAAGCACTTTATCCCATTATAAGGGAGGATATTTCTTTTCATTACAGGACACATAATTCTATCTTCTCGTCCAGTTGGGAATACACACACTAAACTGACAAAGAAAGTGGCTACTCTTTATAGCTCAGTCTATGTCGCATAATCCTTGACATTGCTGGACAAAGCAAATTCAGACTTCATTATCCCTTGTCAGTGGAAAATTTCTGATCTCGAACTTTTCCGTGGTTTAATACAACCAAACCGCATTCTGCTGTCCAGTCTTAGTCGCAAACCTACCTCCAGAACGCAATAGGCTGGTCCATGATACTGTCTGTCTTTGTAGCAAACCAATTTTTCCACTCTACATGTCACCTGTGTTGTAGTCGACTCTCCCGTCTTGACCTACATACACATGCGCTGGTCAATCCGTTGTTTATATCCTTCTGTTTCATTAACCCTTCTCCCACCTGGGTCCGCTGTATACATTCGTCGATCTGGGAATCACTAACATTCAGCATTTCACGACATAGGCCCCCTCTTAAGAGATTAGACCGCGTCGAATCTTTCTCACTGTAGGTTTGATTCCCATGATCCACAACCCTAGTCTTCTTCCTCCGGAGCTGGATGTCTGGATAAGAAATATGCTCCTACATTCTCCTTACCAAGGATGTATTCCCCTGTGAAGTCCTGTTGCAGCAACAACGTCCATCACATCCACCGTGCGTTGAGCTTCTGCGAAGTAGCTATTAACATCACGTGTTGATGATATGATTGGATCCTCACATGGCTCCCATCATTATCCAGTAGGCTCTCTAATTGACACCCTACTATACTACTCACGACTGAAACTAGTGTTGGCTCCTCGCTCCTGTACGTCCGGTCGACCTACTTTCGACTTGCGTCAGCGACGGCTCACAATACAGACGGATTGTCCCATCCTGATTGTAACACTGCTTCCATGTCCTCTTGGTTTCCCCCGGCTTTTCCTCTGGGGATGTTCCGCCTCGTCCTCGTCGGACCGAGTCGTCTTTCCCAAACCTCCTGGACTTTTGCTTCCAGGACCATCTTGGGCGATATTGTATCTGGTCAACCAATCTTCGGTTGGAGTCCTGGGTAATTCTCGCTTTTCCCGACGTTACCCACCCCTTCTGAACTTGGTTACCGGTGAAACTTTCACTCTTGTCCTTTCCCTGACTTGTGATTTCCCTCCTCCTGTCGTTGGGTAAATCTGACCTATCACGTACTGTCCCATAGGCTCTCCTATGTTGTACTGGCGATCTCTGGTCTTCGTCTGGACTGGTAACTTTTGTCCCAATGGCTGCCATCACCATAAAGTGCGAAGCGTTGCTCCCGGATCTCTCTTCATATTTCCTAATGAGATGTCTAGGGAGATTTTTCTTCTCTTCCCCGATCCGTATTTTGTAGATGTTCTTGGACACCACCTTTTCCACAGGATAAGGTCCTTTCCATCCTACTTGGAGTATATTGGTCTCTGCTGGACTCCACACTTCCACTTTGTCTTCCACTTTAAGAGCTAGTTTCCTCTTAATTCGCTTGTTGGGTGGTGCTTTCTGGCACTCCGAACAAGACTTCACCCACCGGCGTACATCACCGGTCATTCCTGGCCAGCAATAATGGCCGGATATTTGCTGCAAGGTCTCTCTGACACCCATATGTCGATTCTCGCCTATGATGTGTCCACTCTGAAGAATGTGAGGACGGTGGGTCTCTGGAACCACCCACTGCTCATGCAGGTTATCTCCCCTCCCAGCTCTCCGATAGAGTAGTTGATTCTTCAGAAAGTACTGTCCCCGTTCTGGTAGCTCAGCACTTCTTTGCAGCTTCCTGTAGCAAGGATGCAACGTAGTATCCTTCCTCTGGGCAGTATGCAATTCTCCTATCTCCGAGTTGTCGCATAGTGTCTCTGCCTCTTTTTCCTTCCCCTGAGATCCCCTGGTTACTGTTCCCTTTTGGGCTGGCTGTTTCGGCATCCCCAAAAAGACATATTTCGTGCCAATGATCATTGGGAATAGGGAGTCAGCTAATACCGCCGCAGGAATAATGCCCGTGACGTACCTGGATTTAATCTCCACCTTGGCGATTGGCAGCGTCATGGTAACAGCACTCCTCATTGCCGGCTTTAGCTCTATGGTCTCCCCTGTAAGTTGGTCTGGGCTTACCAAGCTGGCGTCCACCACCGCTTCCCCATCCAAACCTGTATCGTAGAGACAAGCAACCTGCTGGCCATTGACTTCAATCAGTTCAACCACAGGTGGTCTCTCTTGGTCCTGAGTGTCTTTCATCTCCTTGACCGTTTCCTTGCCTTCCTCTTTTGATTCCTCGAGGTTGGTTATGCAATTGGCGTCGTTTGCCTTGCATCTGCAGTCCACAGTATTATGTGTTATCGACTGGCAGTGAGTGCACCATGTTCCCTTCCTAGGTTTCCGGGTGTCCTTTTTGTTCCTTTCTCCTTCGCTGACCTCAGCCTTGTCTGTGATCACCGATGTAGGAATCACTTTGCATGCTGCGAAGTAAGAACTTTTAGGTTTCGATCTGCAGTCCTTCGTGTTATGCGAGGCCGCCTTGCAAATCGAGCACCACTTCTCGGACCACGGTCGTTTCGCTTGAGAATTCGAGTTGCTCTGGTTTCCTACCTTCCCCTTCTCTGAACTCTCCTCGGTGTGCTTTATATAAGGTTCCACTTTTTCTCCTTCCCAGTTTTTAGGTTTCTTTTTCTCTGGTTTCTCCTGACCTTTGGTTTGTGTACTTAGTTCCTCCGTTTCACCATGTACTTCCACGAATCTTTCCGCCAGCTTATTCACAGCCTCAATCCGTTCCGCCCCTTGTTCTCCCAAGAAGGTTCTGAGAGGTTTCGACATTTGCTTTCGCATCTGGTCGACCACCATCATCTCTTCGAGACTCTCATAATCCCTCTTGAATTCTGCCAAGTCCATCCATTTCTGGAGATAGGATTTCAGCCTTAGACTGTATGCGGCGAATAGCTCTCCCGGCTCTCGTCTAGACGATCTAAACTTTTCCCGATATGTTTGTGCTGTGACTTCATAATGTTTCATCAAAGCTGCTTTCAATTCCTCGTACTGATTTTCCTGTCCTGGTGGTAGGCGTGTGTAGACCTCGTACCCTGAACCACGTAACGCCTGGGATACTTTAAGAGCCCATCTGGATCTTTCCAGTCCCATAGCGATTGCCATAGCCTCGAACCGATCCAAAAACTGGAATATCTTTTCTTTACTTTCATCATAGACTGCTAAAGGAAACTTCATGGCATGGTAACCCTGTCCAATCATGTGGGTTGCCCCAGGTGAAGATGAACTTCCTTCTGCTGCATCTATTTCACCCTTAGTTTGTGTCTTGAGTTCTAACTCTTTCAAGCGGTATTCATGTTCCATTTCTTGTCTCCTGGCAGTCTGTTCCATTTCCAGTTTCTTGGTCTCCTGTTCCAGTTCCAGTCGCTTGGTCTCCTGTTCCAGTTCCAGTCGCTTGGTCTCCTGTTCCAGTTCCATTCGTTTGGTCTCCACCTCTATTCTTCTCACTTCCAACTCGGCTTTCCGGTCTTCTCTTTCCCCTTTACGAATCTCTCTCTCTCTTTCTTGTATGTAATCAGTTAGCTCGGTACCAGCTAACCCAATTTCCTCCCCGTTGGCTCTCAGTTCTGCTGTAGTTACTTTAGGAGTTGCCATAGTTACCGCAGATAAGTCAGCACGTTGAGTAAAGATCCCTCAAGGCAGAAAAGAAGTACTCACTATACAATTATATTCCACCTAGAACCGATATCATTATCTATATCTATTAATTATTATAAATCTCCAACACCACACAGTACATCACAACCACTCTCTCAGCCACAAGAGGAGATATAGGATAAAGACTTATGTAGACGTGTGACCGTGTAACTAGGTATGTAATGTCTTACCACCTATCCACCTTCACTCTGTCTGGAACTTTCTCACTGCAAAGTCACCAGCATTAATGAAATGTTTCTACCATAAATGTAATGGCACCATATATCCAATGGACGTCCTTCCATTAAAAGTCATCAATGTATACTTCTTTTTATTCCAATCAGTATGTCCCAACATGCATGTACTCCGCTATGCCTGTGCCAATATGCAGGTCATATGGGTATAATGTATGTACGTACCCCGCTGCTCCACCAATTATGTGATGTTGTTTCCCCGAGAAGAGAGTGGGATCAACATGCACATCTTTAAACTGATTATCTGTTGGGATTATTGACTGACTTTTCGTCTACACTCCTCTCTTCTGTCTTCCCTTCCATATATCTCTTTCTTTCACTCTCTCTCTATTATTCTCTCAACACATACTTCGACAACAGTTCTTTTCCACATTAAATAAAAGATTTAATTTAAAACTATGTCTGGTGTATGGGTGGATATTGTCTGTGTAGTTGCTAGTGTATTCTATTGTTGGTGACAGAATGAACTCAGAATGTCTATCAGCGGTATCTTTTCGCCAGTCATTCTTCACGATTACAGGACATCACATCAAACAGGACAGAGCTCACCCGGGATGATCCGTAGGCTTGAGTCTGATGGTAAATCCGTTAGTGAAATGAAAACAAACTGTTCACCACTGAGTCACCGTATTGCTATAAAAGTCCCGTAAGTTTATGACTGTGCCCAAATCGGTTTCATGATATTAAGTATCCATCATCGAGAAAAAACACCACATTGTCAATGTTCTTCCCATTATCTATTATGATTATCACTATTGTCTTTGTCTATTCCTTCTACTCTATGTATGCAAGTCGTATGTAGGTTGAAGTCTCTGCTTGCCCCACCTTAACATCTCTTTCTGTTCAGGAGCCCCAGTGGTATATGAGTGTTAGCATAGTCTTCTGTATTTTACTGGATGTTAGTATTTGTTCATCTGAACAAACTGTTTAGGTTCTTTCTGGATCTAAGTATGTACTTTATTGGTTCAAGTAGAGTATTTTTTCCTTTCTTCTCTAATGTCCCTAGAAACTGGGAACCTGTGGATGAATATAACAAGTCGAGTGGTAAGCGTCCGCCCCTTACTCCTAACTTATGCAAGTGTCCTTCTCCAGCCATAATGACAAGGCTTTCGAAGTCACCATCAGCATAAGACATAAGAATTCACCTCAGTCTAAAACACCCACTAATAATATGTAATGATAAAGGTAATACACGCTCATCTATATTCCTATTCTAAAACTATATTTTAATATACCTTATACACATCTATGTTCCTTTATAGAATTAATGTAGATCCACGAATCGAAATTAATCCGCAGCCAAGCACTTTATCCCATTATAAGGGAGGATATTTCTTTTCATTACAGGACACATAATTCTATCTTCTCGTCCAGTTGGGAATACACACACTAAACTGACAAAGAAAGTGGCTACTCTTTATAGCTCAGTCTATGTCGCATAATCCTTGACATTGCTGGACAAAGCAAATTCAGACTTCATTATCCCTTGTCAGTGGAAAATTTCTGATCTCGAACTTTTCCGTGGTTTAATACAACCAAACCGCATTCTGCTGTCCAGTCTTAGTCGCAAACCTACCTCCAGAACGCAATAGGCTGGTCCATGATACTGTCTGTCTTTGTAGCAAACCAATTTTTCCACTCTACATGTCACCTGTGTTGTAGTCGACTCTCCCGTCTTGACCTACATACACATGCGCTGGTCAATCCGTTGTTTATATCCTTCTGTTTCATTAACCCTTCTCCCACCTGGGTCCGCTGTATACAGTCGTCGATCTGGGAATCACTAACATTCAGCATTTCACGACACCGAACCCACAGCCTTCGGAGCCCAAGTCAGACGGCTTGACCACTTCGCCATGAAAGACTGCCATTTGTTTACACCAGTAATATCCCCTTATGGGTTATAATAGGGATATATAGTGTATATTGCTATTTCTGTAAGAAGAGGCAGGGGTCTATCAACACGAAGACAGACATAAGGCATTGCAGACATCTTGGGCATGAGGGCTTTTGTGGCAAGAAAACTGACGAAGACTCAAGTTGCTTGTCGGCGCCCGTCACAAGAGCCAAGTTATGCAAAGGACCTGCTACATGATGTCTGCTGATTGAGACAGTGGATGTGTGTGGTATTACTTGGCACCCGACCGTCCTGACAGACGATAGTTTGTTACATCGTGGTTAGAAAAAAGGCATTATAACCTCTCCATGGCACAAAGCCTGGACTGAAATGTAAAGACCATGTGTTGCCCATGCGGCTTGATTCCTCTCTCGGCCTTCCTAGATTAGTCCAGAGGAAAGGTAACACCATTACGTCTGGAACAAGACAAGCTGCAGAAGCTGCTGGATCAGCAAAGCCATGCTTTAACTGTCCGCCTGACATCCTAGACCAGTTGCCGACCAAGGCTTAGGCTGGTCTGCCCTGCCATGACGTTAAGTCTTTAGGCTGCATTTCCTCGCACCATGATAAGGCTTGTCGCTCCCAGTTGCGCTCCTTCACCCGAAGCCATTGACACAAAGTGGGGTGTCGGGTTCAATGAGCGCCGCCAAACATTCAGTGCTAACAGAAAACAGGTAGTCCACTGTTATACGATAGCTCAGTCACAGTCATATATGGCCAAGACCTGACCCAGGATGTTTGTAGTGTGGCGTTTTTGCTATTTCATATTGCGTAGATTATTTAATCATGTCGTTCAGACAATTGGGATATTTATATAGCGCTATTATAACAGGGCTGGTGGCGAATCTGAGGTGGTGCGAATAGATCAACTCGAAAGCATAGTAATAGTTGAATTCTCTTTTATTTTCTCATTCAGTAGATGTTATACATTATCGACCAGATGTCAACAGTACGTCCTGACTGCAAGTTAACTTACTTCCCTAACCCCCCCCCCCCTCCCGCGTCACGGCTTGAGCGTCCTTAGTTACGTTTTCATAGGATGCTCAACCGTGCCTAGTCTTTGCACATCATCCCCTCCTAAGCTATTAACAGAGATGGTGCTCTGTTACACTATTCCATCTTTATTCCTGCCATTTATATCAGCCCAACTGTTCATTAAGTGTCCTAAATTACTACTAGATTAGTGTGCGGTATTGATCGTTCTTCCTCATCTTCTTTTTCGTTCACTTTCATACTACAAAATAAATAAATCCAAAGAAAGCAACAGTCAACTTAAGTTTGTTGACATCTCCATGAAGTTTTTTTTTTCTCAATCAGAGTGTGTGATTAAAATATTTTCTGTTTTGAATACGTTGGACACTTCTGCAACATTTACAGGGTTTTTATCCCCGCCTTCTTTAGTTCGGTAAGGAAATCTGCATAGTACGGGCCGTTAACTGCATTGCTATAAGGGAGATAGATATCTTTCAAGATAGCAAAAGCACTTTTCCTGCAGGTTTGTGTTCTTGACTTCGACTAAGAGACATAATGGTCCCATCTACTGGCACCATGGTCGTCACAATGTGTGAGTGGCTCTCTGAACAACTGTCGATAGCAGTTTGCCCACATTTCTTTCTGTTTCCATGCCAACCAACAGACGCAGAACTCAGCGGGCGCACTTTTCTCTGTTGTGTAAAATTCTATTAACTGTTCCTTCACCCAGTTTTACTGAACAAGCTATCGCTGGCGTTGTAATTTTCTCGATCTTGATCAATGATTTTCTTCACTCCTGCTGCATCTCCATTGTTGCACTCTCAGGTCGGCGTCCCAGATCTTGACAGATCAGCAGCAACCACGAATCACTGGTTCCACCCCCTTGTGTATTTATGTAGTTGTTCACGGTAACAAAACAAAGAAGGGAAAACTAGAATGGAAACACCATTAGATAACACGCTGGAACAACGATTTACGGAGTGCGTTTGGGAATGTCCTGAGGGCAGTGATGTTTCTTAGCTCAACACAACTCAACAACTCAACTCACTGCAACATTAGGGACATATCCATTGTTCTGACACATCGCTGGAGGAGCAGTTTCGTTAAATAGTGCATGTTGGTGCGTGCATCATAGCTAAAGAAACGGCTCTCCATTGCTCTGACACATCGCTGGAGCAGCAGTTCCGCTAAATAACGCAAGTTCCCTGTGCACCACAGTGGAAGAATTCGCTGAAGAAACAAACGCATACTTCACACGGTCAGCACAAATATGTGAAGCTTTGAATATCCCCGTTTCAAATTTCTCCTGTGTTACTCCTTCATAGTCAGGGCAAAAACTTATGGCCAGCACACTTTCCAAAAAGATTTTCCCATTTTAAACCCTTTGTTTGAAAGAAAGAAGAAAAAAAAAAGGTCATTTAATTTCATTCGCCCACAGCACTGTATTTGCAGACGGAACTGGGAGAAAAAAAAAGGCGGGCACTTTGTTTAAACAGTTTTCGTGGCTCAAGTTTGATGGCGCTTGCACACAAATTATCCGGGAAGCTTGCATCTAACTGTTTGTTATGCAGTTGAGTAGGTTTGCTCAAGGCATATGCGCTTGTTCTCGAGGACATTTCTGCAAATGACTGCGCTGACTTTTGAAAGAAACTTGAGCGTGTGTGTTTGTCTCCCCTGAAGTTTGATTTATGATTTAGGTGCCAGGTTTGATCAGGGTTACGTTTGTTATGATGAATATTCATGATGTGCTTTCTATTATAGTAATTGAAAGTAAGGTTGAGGGGACGAGGGAGGTGGTGTTTATTTTTATAGCACCAGCGGTTCTCAGGGTTTTACTGCAACTTCTACACTTTCAGGAGACGGTGGTTTGAGAAGGGGGTGGGGAGTGGAAGGGGGGGGGGGGGGTTAAACTGCGATTGCCCCTCTGACGTGTCTCAACCTTGACGTGGTAGAGGGGCTTGCGTGTTCCAATGACCCCATGAGCTATGCCGACGGTAGCACAGCTACATGTCGGAGAGGTCAAGGGTTAGGAACCAGACCAAGAGAGAGACACACCTGCTGCCCTGGAGGTAGATTGGAGACAGGAAGTCAAAGCTAGTTATCCATAAAGTCCGAATCAGGCGCACGAAGCCACTGAATTCTTGGTCCAGACACATATTATACGGCTCTCAGCTGAGGGATATGGTTGAACGCCTCTGTCAATATACCCCGGATGTGAGGGACGGGCCGATGCTCACCAACTGCGGAATGGAGGTGAGATGCTGAGCCTGCTACATGCTTGTTCCAGACACTTGTTCTACGGCTCTCAGCCGAGAGATATGAGGAATCCCCGGATGAGAGGGCCTGGTCTTTACTCGCCCTAGGCTGCATGGAGGTAAGATGCTGAGCCGTGAGCACATGCAGCCTACCTCATGAGTGTTACTAAGGGTGGACAAAGCGTCCCAGTCGCACACAATGGTTACGATGCAAGAATTGAGTGTGCGCAGTCAAAGGTGGAAAAACGTTTCATTAACACGAAATATAACGCTTGGCTAGCGAATCCATTACTTGGAAATCCAAAGTGAAAGCTTGCTGAGTGGATGTCGTCTACAAACTGAGGTGGAAAAACGTCTCATTAACACGAAATGGAACGCTTGGCTAGCGAATCCATAATGTGGAAGTCGAAGCGAAAGCTCGCTGAGTGGATGTCCTCTGCAGACACCTTTCCTGGTTTGCGTGGGGAGCGGGAAGTGGCGAACGAAATACCCAATACATGGAAGTGAGGAATTAAAGCAGCCATGAGCAGGACGTGGCGATTCCTTGGGTGAGCCCAGTACCAGAGCGCAAGTTTGCTGGCTCTGTAATTATGGAAAACTCCTTGGATGGCGGGGAATGCCCGTGGTCTGCCCCTGCCTTCCCTTGAGGATTGACCATGATGTTCTACTTTGACCAGCTGAGACGTGGGCGACACCACAACAGAATGTTCCTTGAAACCCACAGGAAGGCTAACCTGATTAAAAAAACGCCCGCAGAAGTCGGATGTGCCGGCTTAAAGGTTGCAAATAAATTGGCACAACGCAGAAACGTCCGAGTGAAAATATCCCTCGTGCCCGGAACAGCTCAGACTGTGTATGTCTTTCGGGAACAACCGTCCAGTACATGTCCGAACCGAAAGCTCGCTGAGTGGACGGCGTATGCAGACCGACCGTTCCTGGTTTGTGCGGGGAGCGGCCTGTGGCGATCGAAAATGTCCAATACATGGAAGTGAGGAACTAAAGCAGCCATGTGCAGGATGTGGCGATTCCTTGGGCGAGCCCGGTAAAAGAGCGCTATGTATCGGCTCTGAAATTATGGAAGCCTCCTTGGATGGCGGTAAATGCCCATGGAGTGCCCTTACCTTCCCTTGAGGGGTGATCTTGAAGTCTTCGACCGTTCTAACTTGACCAGCTGGGATGTGGACGGCACCACAACAGTGAGAGCCCCTCAGGTCGGCTAACCTGGATTTAAAACACGCTCGCTAAAGTCGGATGTGTTGGCCTAAGGGCTTTGGCCCAAGAGTGCATAACGAGACACACCGCAATTGCGTCTGAAAAAAAAAAAAAAACTCCGGATGAACGCAGAAGAAGAAGAAATTGCGATTGAAGAGCAGAGAGAGGGTAAGAGAGGTAAGAGAGGAGAGAAAGAGAGGAGTGAACGGGGGAAGAGAAAGTGAGAGGGAGGGAGACAGAGAGAGAAAGAAAGAGAGAGGGATGGAAAGGGGGTAGGAATGGATAGAGAAAAAAAGAGATAGAGAGGGTCGGAGAGAAAGAGCGGAGGAAGGTAGAGAGAGACACAGAGAGGACTGGTTATAGAAAAATATAGTTACGGAAATGGGAGGAGAGAGAGAGAGAGAGAGAGAGAGAGAGAGGGCAGGGGGGGGGGGGGCGGGCGAGTGAGATAGAAATAGAGAAGAACGTGAAAGAATGATATGTTGATATGTAACATAAAGGGTCCATTTCATCAGGAGTTTTAATTATAGGGCGTATTTTTAATGACTGTGCATGCAGTGTTTGGAAGTATTGCCGGTCCAAGTTTTGTATTCACCATCTGTAAAGTTCGTGCAACATAATAGGTAAATACAAAACTTGGACCGGCAATATTTTCAAACACTGCACGGTCATTAAAAATACACCCTGTATATGGTGCTATACCCATACTTGTAGACCATTCGGCACTTCATGGCTTATGGACCTTTTTTTTTCAGCCGGCAGCTTTTACTTGCCAGGAAATATTCTCGAACCCATTTTAGGTTGGATGGACGTAAGAGTGTAGGTCAGTTTAAAAGTCCTCACCTGGACGGCTAATCGAACAGATGACCACTAGGTCGGTAGGCGGGAGTGCTAGCCACTGCGTGACCTGGGCGTTACCTGCATGAATAATACTTAGCGATTACTATAAGGGGTAGATATAATCACTCACGTCACATACGTTGCAGAAAGTGCATGTGCGAGTGAGAGAGATTTGATTTAACTTTATTTTAAAAGGGTAACAAATTGGGCACGCAGGCCCGTCTTACATTCGGCCCTTCCGATCACTCATCTTTCATTCATCAGTAGTGCATGATACATAGGGGAAAAACATTGTCAAATTAATATTGTAATCATAAACAATGCATATTACAATGTTATGAGACACATCCCCCAGCAACCAAACCACCCGCCCCTCCCCCCTCCCCCCATACACACACATGTCCAAGGCACAAATACATCCCCCCACTTACCCATCCCCACATACACATCCCTCACCCACACACACCCACTCATCCACACATCCTCCACCCACACCTCCCCCACCCACATACACACATCCCCCTCCCACACACACATCCCCCAACCACACATATCTCCCCACCCACACGCATATCTCCCCACCCACACACATATCTCCCCACCCACACACATATATCCCCACCCACACACATATATCCCCACCCACACACATCCCCACACGCACACATCTCCCATACACCCACGCTTCCCTCATCCACCCTTAAACATCTCCCACCCACACACCCCCACAACCCACATATACATCCCCCACTCACACACACCCCACCCACACCCCCATACTCATACACAAGAGAGAGAGAGCGAGCGAGAGAGAGAGAGAGAGAGAGAGAGAGAGAGAGAGAGAGAGAGAGTTGACTTATAACGCGCCTAATGTTATGAACGATGTATCAATTATGCGCATGCGTGCACATTCCCCCTTCTCGCCTTTTCTACAAACACAAGCCCGTTTAAAGATAAACACGTAAAACAATATGCATGCAATGCCCCGGAGAGAGAGAGAGAGAGAGAGAGAGAGAGAGAGAGAGAGAGAGAGAGAGAGAGAGAGAGAGAGAGAGAGAGAGAGAGAGAGACCAACAAACAACCGTCGTGTAATTTCAAGTATGCTTCATTTATTTCTCCTCTTCCTACTCCTCCTCATTTTCCAGGGGAACGCGCCACACCTAGGTATTATACACCGCACAGATCAGTACATTTGTGTACGATTTGCCTTCTCTAGACAGATTCCATCCAAGGTAACGGAATCTACCTCTAGACAGATTCCATCCAAGATAACGGACTCTACCTCTAGACAGATTCCATCCAAGGTAACGGAATCTACCTCTAGACAGATTCCATCCAAGATAACGAACTCTACCTCTAGACAGCTTCCATCCAAGATAACGGACGCTATCTACCTCTAGACAGATTCCATCCAAGATAACGGACTCTATCTATAGACAGATTCCATCCAAGATAACGGACTATCTACCTATAGACAGATACCATCCAAGGTAACGGACTCTTATCTATAGACATATTCCATCCAAGGCAACGGATTCTACCTCTAGACAGATTCCATCCAAGGTAACGGACTCATCTCTAGACAGATTCCATCCAAGGTAACGGACTCTACCTCTAGACAGATTCCATCCAAGGTAACGGACTCATCTGTAGACAGATTACATCCAAGGTAACGCACTCTACCTCACAGATTCCATCGAAGATAACGAACTCTTATCTACCTCTAGACAGATTCCATCCAAGGTAACGGACTCATCTGTAGACAGATTCCATCCAAGGTAACGGACTCTACCTCTAGACAGATTCTATCCAAGGTAACGGACTCTTATCTACCTCTAGACAGATATCATCCAAGATAACGAACTTATCTACCTCTAGACAGATTCCATCCAAGATAACGGACTCTATCTACCTATAGACAGATTCCATCCAAGATAACTGACTCTGTCTACCTCTAGACCGATTCCATCCAAGGTAACGGACTCCACCATTGATAGGTTTTCATGCCTAACCGTTTCGCCAGGTCAGGAGAAACAAGGCCCACTATTTGCGACACCCAACTACCGGGGAGAATTCGTAACGCGCACAACTTCCACCTTTTATTTTATCCTTCTTTGCCGAACGTTACAATGAACATCAGGTTTATTTTCTGTAGTCCGGCTTTCCCCCTTTCCTCTACCGAATGTTCACCTCATCCGAAAAAAGAAACTTTCCACCTCGTTCAAACTGCTGTAATAGCGGTGGTTATAATTGTGATGACTTAGTGTGGGTTTAGTTTCTCTCGTCTTCTGTGTCAGCATTAGCTGACTTTTCAATTTCGCATGGTTTATGCCTGTGACGTCAGCTGGGAGTTTGGCTGGCTGGTGTTCCTTTGTGTCTGTTTTCTTCCTGCTTTTCCGTTTGTTAGTACTGGCTTCATCTTGTTCCTCTTGTACCTTGCGGTGTCGAGGTGAAGCATAAACATTGGGAGAGTGCCCATTTATGGGCTTCATTATCGAGACTCCCATGGACTCTGATATTCCCTCTGTCCATTGTTTACGTGGCCGGCCTCTTCTTCTGCTTCCATTTGATCTGTACATCATTGTTATGGTATACTGTTAGTTGGTAATATAGTTGCATGGCCAAGAATGTTGATTGGCTAAATCTGATGCGAATAACCAATTCTCTGTGTGAGTTAACTTCTTTCAAGATATCTTCATTACGATGTTTATCCGTCTGTGTTCTCATCACTCGTTTATCAAACCGCATCTCCGCAGCAATTCCTTATAAACTGCTGATTGCTCATGACTCACTTCCGCACGCTGACTAAATATTGAGTAAGGTACTAAAAGCTAGTCGGCGTCTAGCTCGGGGGAGTGAACACAGTTTCACAAATACGACACACCATGTTTGAAGCCAGTCGCGGGCCATTTGGAAGCAGACAATCTTGCGTTGATTTTCGCAATAGTATGAGCGTCGACCGTTTAGAAAGCACTAGAATACTGCAGAACGTAAATTTGCTTAGAGAATCACAAAAGAACCAAAAATGCAGGGGTTCATTGCGACGTCCTGTAAAGGACGAACTACGAGTTAAGCCTCATAGCCTTTATCACGCAGCTGAAATAAAACCCACAACAAATATTTTCATGGTTGGGTAATGTTTGAAAACGCACCTATTTATTAATTATTATAACACTAGCATAAATCCATTACGTGGAAAGTCCGAATCGAAAGCTCACTATGTGGATGTCATCTGCAGACTGCATTCTTCTGGCTTCCAGAAGAACAGCCTATGGTGAACGGAAGGCCCAATATACGGAAGTGAGGCTAAGCAGCCATGTGCAGGACGCGACGATTCCTTGGGTGAGCCCAGTACCAGAGCGTTGTGTGTTGGCTCTGCAATTATGGAAGCCTCCTTGAATGTCGGGGAATGCCCATGGTCTGCCCCTGCCTTCCCTTGAGGGCTGTCCAGGATGCCTTTGGCTGCTCTATATGGGCCAGCTGGTATGGGAGATAACATCACAACAGTGAGAGTCTAACGTCCTAAGAAACCCCCGGGAAGGTTAACCCGGTCAACAAATGCCCGCAGAAGTCGGATGTGTCGGCCTAACGGCGCAAGAACACAGCTCTGCTGTAAACAGGCACAACGCAATCACGTCCGAAAAAAAAAAAAAAAACTCCGGATGAACGCAGAAGAAGGAGATAACACTAGCATTTTCTTCAAATCTTCCTTTGCCTTTTATCCCCACATTAGGGCATCGGCTCTGAACCACACCACGCCAAGTCGGCCTATCTTGTGTAATCACCTGCAACTCCCTACTATTATTATTTATCTCTATATTTAACTTATCTTTCCTGTGTTTTTAGGGCTCCCGCTGTTTCGTTTGCCGTGTAAGTTCCAGAAAAGAGAATATCTAGTTATACTATCCTCAGGTTTTCTTGGTGTCTAGCGCCAGCGTATTTTTCTCATCTCTTGGTTAACTAGAATTACTAAACATTTTATTCATGTATAATCTTTAGCGGAAACACTAACTCATGCGATAAACATGTTTGTAGATATTTTCCAGGGGGAGATAAGCGTGCCATAAAATTATTATTTATGTGACACTGTCTTCTGTAATGAAACAATATATTTATATTATTCTCGTCATGTTGATAGCTGTATTTATTAGCCGGATGTTATATTTCGCATCTGTTCTGCACTGTGTGTGTGTGTTTGAAAGTGTGTGTGTCTGTGTGCGCGCGCTATTCCCTATATCCATCATTTACATGGTCGGCCTCTTCTTCTGCTTCTCTTTGGCTTGTACATCATTGCTCTTGCGGTATACTGTCGGTTGGTAATCAAGTTATATGGCAAAGAATGTTGTTTGGCTTAATCTGATGCGAGTAACCAGTTCTGTATGTGATTTAACTTCGTTCAAGATATTATTGTTTTGATGTTCATCCCTCTACGGCTTTCTCAACATTCTCATTTATTATAAACTGTTTAAGCGCGAGCGCGTTAAACCTCTCGGCTACGCTTATCTCTGCATATTTCACCAGATGAGGCGTTTTGTTGTTGTTGTATACTGACCAATTCCTCACAATTCCCATCACTATTGAGGCACTAACTGATTTCTACGTGGGGCCAGAGTTCACAGGAGCGGCGCTTCTTTCCGGTGGCATTGAACCGCTTACGGTAACCGCAGAAATTAAAGTTCTGGCTGTCGACCTGTTTGAATCCTGTTTCTCAACACGAAATGAGTCCCGCATCCTGAGGGTTAGGGGATAGTAACACGCGCAGTTTGATAGTTCCCCGCCATACCTAATCGAGAGTTCGACATCCGCCGCGGGAGATTTGGAAGCAGACGGCTTTGTGTTGAATTCGATGGTATGGGGCGTCGGCCATTTACAATAGCAAACTCATCCATTCATTCATTCCCATAACAACCTTCCGGATAACTTCTCGGTCATAAGCAAGATGTCCCGCGTCCGATACACCCATCAGGAGATCATCTGCCACATCATGAACCCATCTTCTTTTTGGCCTTCCTCTTCCTCTCTGCCGGGATTGTTCTGTCCAAACTTTCATGGCGTTTCAAGTGACCAAAATATTTAAATTTTCTTTGTTTTATCGTCTTTAGTAGCCAACCTTCTTCAATCAATATTCAGATATTGTCGTATGGATGCATGTTTTTTTTTTCCTTCTGTATCCAAGATATTCTTGGAACCCGTCTATAAAATTTATATTCAAAGGCATTTATGCGCTATTCAGCTTATTTAGTAAGTGCCCAGGTCTCACAGGTGTGTGTTGCAATGTGAAAGATGCATACCTTTAAAAAAAAACAAAACAATTGAACCCTGCATGGCGAGGAACCACCAGTCTGCACACCAATAAACCAGACATGGGACAACGGATACTCACGCAAACCTCAGGTCCGGTATGACATGACACTGATGTTGGACAACAGGGTATATTCATCCGACATATAGGACATCAGGCTGGAGTTCACAGCCAGCGAACACAAGCAAGCAAGCAAGAAGTAAACTTGATTTTAAATCACAAACAGCCTGTAACTTTTAAGGTTGATTGCGACATCCTGTAAGGGATGGGAAACTAATTTTAACAAGAAATTAGAGATGTATTAGTTAATTGTGTAATTCTTAACCGGAGACGTTGCTTTCATTTTAACCCAAACAGATAATTTGGAGGGGGGAAAGCGTGGGTGGGTGTTGATAATGTATTGTGAAGACACAAGACCTGAACATCTCAAAATGTAATTACTCTTTCTAAAAAACTACTTTAGCTGTCTAATGGCCCCGTTGTTCAGGCGTACATTTCTAAATGAGCAAATTGTTGAGAAGGGAAACTTTACCTTTCGTCTGCTAGGAATATTTACTGTTTACCGGTGAGCGGTGAAAATTATAGCCACCGAAAGTAAATACAAAAACAAGGCGGGCTCTTTTTAAGGCAGAAAGGAATAAATTGATTTTTAAGCAAAAAATATCCTTTGCTGAACGTAAAAAACAGAGCAGACGAGGGAAGCCAGAGCTCTGCAGACGATCATTGTTGATTGTAAATCCTGATGTGAATGGCGCGGCCGATTGTAGCATTGCTTACCCTCAAGCTGTTGTGTAGTCTGGTATTCTCATGCGGAGATTGTTCCCATTTGAAGCGTTTTTGTATGTGCGTGTGTTGGTTGCCGAGCGATTCTTGTGCTAATAATGTAGAGCTAAGAACGACGACGGAACATTTTTTGTACTGCCCTGTAAAGAAAAGCCAGGTTGGTTGAAGCAAGACCATCAATCACCCACACCAGGCCGCTAACGACTTTTGAGTGTCGGCAGAGGAAGCGGTTGGAGCAGAATGGAGGAAACTTCGGCTGCAATCTTCTCATTGTTTCTGCAGGCGTTTGAGGCATGTGGGCATGGGAACACACGTGTTTGCTCACCCCCTAGGCAAGCTGCTGTTCTGCTTTTGCTCACCACTAGGCAAGCTGCTGTTGTGCCTTTCGATCAAGGCTTTGTTCATTCTTCTATGTTCACAAAGCACAAATGGGAATGAATGGCTTGGAGGTAAGACATCCGCTTCTGACTCAAGTAGACGAAAGTCGAGTCTCGCTGTGGAGTTTTACGAAGTAAGAAAATCAAGGATGGCATACTTCCCCGTGGTCTTCGTTAGTGGATCTGGCGCCTTCCCTGCTCAGATATTGTCTAAAAATTGAAAGACCGGTGTTCAAGTTACACTTGTTCTGCTCTTTATGCCCACTTTACAGCTTAGGCCCCTCAACCAACAAGATCCAAACTGTTCTGTACCTTGGCATATCATTTAGCTCCTTCCATATTCTTCCTATATTATCTGTCTGTCTAATTCTCTTCTAGATTAATCATAAGCAATATACATGTTAAATTAAAGAAGGCCAAGTATACACCAAGAAATACAAACTTTGATCCACGTGCTCTAAAGAGTGAGGAGGTAAAAAATAAATATAACGTACAGTTAAAGAACAGATTTGATGTATTGTCTGATATGGGAATATTATTTCAAGATGTCATCGACCAATGGAAAATATTAAAGAAATCAGTCACCAAGCTGCAGAGACAACAATCCCAAAAGTTAACATGATGGGATGTAAGAAATGGAGGTACTTTTGCCTTAATTCACCCCAAACAAACAAACATCCCTTCGAGCCTCATTTGCATCGGCCCGGCAATCACTTTCCGGTTAGGGTTAGGATTATGGTTAGGGTTGTGTGTGTGTGTGTGTGTGTGTGTGTGTGTGTGTATGTGTCGTCGACACACACACATACACACACACAACCCTAACTCTAATCCTAACCCTAACCGGAAAGTGATTGCCGGACCGATGCAAGTGAGGCTCGAAGGGATCCTTGTTTGTTTGGGGTGAATTAAGGCAAAAGTACCGAAATGGATGATGGAAGACATCTTAAAACTCGTAGAAATAAGAAGAAATAACAAAAATAACCATGACAAATATGAAGAGATACGAGCCTGCTGTTTGTTTGACACAATCTTGAGCATGTTCCCTTTCGTAATAATTGTATCGTGGTGGACAAACAATATCCAAATATGGTCAGAACAGAGGCTAATAGAATGTACATTAAGGTCCGGAACGGAAACTGATGGAGAGCCATTATGCAACCTTCACTTCGGAGATGATATTAGATAATAGTGATGTAGAAAATACCCGTAAACTCCCCCATTGTCTTTGCAGATCTCGCAAACACATGCCACCGGCTTCTGTCGCACCATGCCGAACCGTTATGGACCGGACGCCTGGATCGATATGAGGAAACCATGTTTGTGATGATAAACTGCTAAAGAATGGAACTCGAAATCTGCAGCTGCGTATGCATGGTCGGTCTTCTTAGCATAACTCATCATTGAGATGGTCAGTAGGAAGGGCGTGGCTGATTGTATGCACCGTCAGAGATCTAACCAGTCGAGACTGATTGTGATGCATTGCGTGGCAACCTGATTCCGTGCCATTTGAGTTTGATTTCTAGAAGGATCTATGCTGGCTAGAAATACATGGATTGTCAGATTACTCAGAGGTTTGGTAAAGGGTTTTGACGTAGACTGCATCACGAACGAAGAAACTTTATTTTCAGAGGGTCAAGAATAGAGCACCCAAGCTCGTCTGGCACTTTGCTATTTTTGTCTGTTCCCTTTCATATATTATTTGATTCATACATTGTTATTAGATTAATGATAAACACAAACATAATATGTGCATTGTAAACACATGGCGATATTACAAATAGTTAATATATTACTGTCTAATACTATTACTACAATTGTAATTGTAGTTAAAAAAACAATACATGTCGGAGGAAGGAGCCTACTTTGAGTCTGTGATGTAACCATCACATGTTTTGAAGGCTTGAATGCACGTAGGTATTTTATTTTCGCTCGCTCGCTTTGAACTCAAGCGTAGTCCATAAACACTATTTGTAGTAGTAATGGACTGCATTTTGCGTGTGGATTAGCTTTCCTTATTAAGTGTCCCTAACCGTCAGGCGAACCCACTCCGACTTCAGAGGTACTTGTAATTTACGTCCTCAAGTCAAGGACGACAGGTCAACATTTTAGTCCAGCTGTGAGGTGTAGGGGTTAAACCGCTTACCTCGGCATCAGCACACCGGATGTTTAAGAACACGCGCTCTTACCCATTCGGCCATGCTGACCTGCCACGTAGGTATAGGCGGCCAGTCTTCCTCTCTTAGCGGACGACAAACGCTGGCATCCAACCCTTCTCCGACCGCGCTCATGGCCTGGTGTGGAACGGTTGCTTATTATAATAAATAGTTAGTTGCATGTCCTTTACACGACGTAGCACCAGCATTTTTAGGCTGTTCGTGATTCCTGGGCAAGTTTACGTTCAGTAGTTTGCCATTGCTTTCTGAACGATCGGCACCCATACGATCTAATAAAAAACCAAGACAGCTTTGTTTCAAAAGCTGGTATGCGGGATTACGAACTGCGCCCGTAAACCCATCGCCAAGGAGCGGGTTTGCTTAGTATACTTGGATGATTTTGTTGTTGTTTGTTTAAGGAGGCGTGTAGATTGCAGCGAGATAGTATTCAGATAATTTGCGATATAAGGGTTGGTGGTATAACAGTTGATATCACGGCTTTACGAGTTTGTGTGACCAGTTCATATCCTCTCTGTCCTCTCTTTACGTCTCACTCCAGATCTGATAGTCAGGTACCGTGTAACGACCGCTGCACCAAAACGAGGCCACGACCTGGTTATGTACGATACAGCCAAGGTAGCCAGAGAAGTGCACTCTCGTAGTTTCTGCTCCTTACTGGTTCCACTTGAAGAGAGCGTCGGTTGTGCGATTATCATCATCAGCATCATCATACAGAAAAGAATTAACAAATCAATCAGAAAGCCACCAACACCAGCCCAAGACGCAATTACCACTTTATGGACAGACAAGAATAAATCATTATTCTGCGCCTCAGAAAGGACACAATAGATTACACAACCACATGTATACCAAATTCAAGATAGGCAAATCACCATGTGCACATCTGAAGTGGTGCCGCAGACAGCAGATCACATTCTCCAAGACTGCCCAAAATACAACATATCTAGGCAAACCTTCTTACCTAGAGAAACCTTCTTACCTAGAAAAACAACAGTGGAAGGTAAACTCAACGGGCCACTGAGTGAACTAAAAAAGGCAGTTAAATTAATACAAGCGGCAAACATGCAGATATAGGCACATGTCAAGCGAACGAAAGACTGTTTTCAATGTAGTGGGCATCAATAGACTGTTGTTGTATGTATATGTAGTGGCCATCAGTGACTATCTTTTTGTTGTGCGTATGTTTTCTATGTTGTGGTCATCTGGGTAGAGATATCCCCTATTCGCGACGGTAGGAGATCTCGATAGACACAATTTCTATGGTTGTCAACCAGCATGGTCACTGTTAAGAAAGAAAGCAATGCAAACTATCTTCTTTACAGATGTCTAGAATACTATAGCAGTGAAAGCAAATGGAAATATTCACAGACGTTTTGGTTGAGATTTTATGCATACGATAGGCCACTGCATGTGGATGATGTTTTATTTTGGCCAAGACATCCACACTTACGACCTACTCTTTGCTATTGAAAACAGGCGTCGGTGTTGTGATATTTGTAGCGTGCACAGTGAACATCATGCTTCATCCTTGTTCCGGGAGACCAGGCTTATCGGTAGAGTGGTGGATGGACGAAAGTATAGATAGAAAGATGATTGGGTAGTTAGAAGGATAGATGGATAGACAGAAGGACGGACAGCCGACATATATAGATGGACGGCCGGCCGGTCATATAGATAGAACGATAGCTGCGTGGGTTGGTAGATAGATAGATGGTTAATAGACCATTCATCTATTTATCTGCACACCCGCTTGTCTACCTGTCTATCTACTTATCTACCTACCTACGTATGTGCCTACTCATCTACCTACCTACACCTATCTGCCTACCTCGCGACCTGCACCGACCCATCTACCTACCTACCTGAACATCCACCCATGCATCCATATAGTACATCTTTCTGTAGATGGAACTGTCTGTTCGCCAGTCGACTGACATCTACAGCATATTCCCCAATATCCCCGGTGTGTTTAAATAGATTTTAAAGCACGTATTTCTAGCCCGTCTTTCATTGCCTGCACTTACCCTTGGCAGACTTCAGATGATAAACGCCACCACATTCCTCGAGCACCTGACTCAGAAATGTTAATTGTACGGGGCGGGGAAAAGAGACAGGGAGGAGGAGGAGAAGAAAGAAAGAGGAGGCTAAGTGTGGGGGAGAAGCTTTAACAGCAATAATGTATATTTGGGAGGAAACGGAAGGAGTTTCCTGCGCTTGCGCAAATCAAAACGTAGAACTCAGAGAAATACGTGCATAATTTTATGCACACCGCGAACGCTGGGTAGGATATACAACGAGAAAACCCGAGAATAGTATAACTAGAAATGCCTTTCTCTGGAATCAGCAGGGCTAAAGGAACGGAGGAAGACCTAAAAACACACGGGGAAGGGAAATAGAGACAAATGTATACAACGGGGAGACATGGGCGGAGATTGATGTGATTGCTAACGATAGGACATCTTGAAGTGGGCTGATTGAAGGCCTATGCTCCAGTAGTGAATAAAGAGTGAAGAATGAGAGGAATACGAATGAGGTGCAGTGTGTTTGTTATACTTATAATAGTGTTGATGTTTGGTTGGGAATCCTTTGGAAGACAGAGCTTTGATTATTAAATTAGTTAGTCGCGGTTCCAACTTCACGGCAATGAGATGCCCCATAATGCTCCATTCCTGTGTCAGAGAATATCACACAAAATACTCCGCACTGCCCCGTGTGAAAAGTGGAACAGACAGGAGTCTTGACCCACCAAAAACCCGCACGGTTATACTCTTAAGCCCTGAGGTCACTTGATGTAGATGTCTTTCCCCCAACCCGTTATCCCCATGAAGGTGGAACCATAGAAATTGTGTCTGTCGAGATCTTCTACCTACCGACGCGAATAGAGGATATCTCTACCCAGATGACCACAAAACACAAAAAACAATACGCACAACAAAATAGATAGCCATTCATGACCACTACACATACCCATAACAGCAGGTAGTCTTTTGATGCCCACTACAATGAAAACAGTCTTTCGCTCGCTTGAAATGTGCCAATATCTGCATTGTTGTCTCTTGTATTAGTTTAACTGTCTTTTTTTTTTTAGTTCACTCAGTGGCCCACAGAGTGTATCTTCATAGGCCTGTGATGCGGGGTTCTTCTCTTCAAACTCAGGGACCAGCGGGTGTTCAAGCACTGGGACTTCACATCCGCGGAGAGGCATATGAAGATGTTCAAGTTGTTTGCATGTCCTTTACGGGATATCGCAATCAACCCCATCATTTATTGACCGTTTGTGATTTTCTAGGTTATTTTACCCTCAGTAACTTGCCATTCGATAAGATCTGAATGTTGAAGAAGGTTGGTGACTAAAGACAATAAAACAAAGAAAATTGAAATATTGTGGTCACTTGAAACGTCACGAACGTTTAGAGAGAATAATAATAGAGGGGTGTTTGCTCGGGAAGAGAGAAAGAGGAAGACCAAAGAGAAGATGGGTGTAGGATGTGGCAGATGATCTCCAGATGTGTGTATCGGACACGGGACATCTTGCTTATTACCGAGAATTTTCCCAGAAGGTTGTTATTGGGGGGGGGGGGGGCGAAGGTACTGCAAAGGACATGCTAGTGAGTGAGTGAGGGAGGGAGGGAGCGACCGAGCGAGGGAGCGAGCTTGCCATTGCTTTCTGAACAGCAAACGCTAATTCCATTTGTGAAAATCAACATATGGCGAATTGCTCAAAAAGCGCCTGCCTTTGACTTCGAACCTGATATGTCCGGACTGGAACCGCGATCCAAGGCAAAGACGCTGACATTAAGATATAGTCAATGCATCATTCAGCACTGTACACAGAATGGCTGGGGTTAAGGTCAGGTTGGTAATGTTCCCTATACCAGTGGTATTTCATTTCCCACAGACTCCACCCCAATGCCCGTAGCTATGCTGATTTTTGTTATAATTCCAGTAGCTCAGTTGATTGAATGGATCCAGAGAATTAGCTAATTAGACGGTAGTGATGTTTTTGCTCCGTTGTTTCTCCTGACTGGTGATTTGTTACGACATGCATAGTTGCACGCAGATCACATGACGCTTACGTGCGTGCCTGAATACATATACAGGCATACTTATGTACATGCATGCATACATGCATCTGTCAATCAATCCATCCACCTGTCTATCCGCACACCCATTCTTACCTGTCTACACAGAGAGACAGACAGACAATAGGCACACAGACATACTGACACAGAATCACACGGAAGACAGTCGGACACACACACACACATACACACACACTCATACATGCTGACATACACACGGATAGATACACACACAGACACACCCGAAGACACACATGTACATATACAAACAGGCGAACACGCATCCACAAACACACACACACACACATCCACAAACACACACACACACACACACACACATACACAGAACTCACACACAGGCAAATAGATAACATATATCTAAAAAAAAAAGGCCCCGTAGAAGGAATCTGCTGTTTATGTAACGTGCTAGGACCATCACACGTTGTAGGCCGAAGTGACGGAGGAATGGGTGGACAGTCTTTCCCTCCCGTAGCGAACGGCGAGTGCAGGCATCGAGCCCTCGTCCGACCGCGCTTATTCCATTATCAGAGTAAATCTGTGACCGCTACACCGACGCCCCCCCCCCCACACACACACACACACACACATACACATACACACACGCACGCGCGCGAGCGCGTTCATGTATATTCAAGTCCTATATAGAACCTATACTGGTACATACATTTGAACCATTGTCAGTAAGCAGACAGACGAGAAACACGTTATGCCGGTGGAATTGTCGTTTCTGAGGACAATGCAAAGAATATCATGAACGGACAGAGAAAAACAAATTGAGTTCTTCAAGAAACAAATGAAAATCGTAAATCGGTTAGAAAAATTAGACGCTGGCAATCAGTTTTTTTTTTTTTTTGGGGCGTGAGACATAAAATAAGGAGAAATAAACTTAAGCACTTAATGATTACTGGCAAAATTTATGGGAGAAGATCAAGGGAAATGCACATAGATAAATAATGGCCTGCCACATGAAATAAACGAGACAAGAAAACAGATAGGAGGCCAGCATGGCCGAATGGATAACAGCTCTAGCTCTTAAACTTCCGGTGTGCTGATGCCGAAGTAGTGGTATTAACCCCATACACCGATCAGTTGGACTAAAATCTTGACTTCCATTCCTTGACTTGGGGACGTAAATTACAAGTATCTCAGAAGTCGGAATGGGTTCGCTTGATGGCGAGGGACACTTGTAATAGGGAAAGCTCATCCACCTGCAAAAATCAGTCCAGTGCACTAGAAGTAGTAGCACGTGTATATACTATGCTTGAGTTCAAAGCGAGGGAACGCAAAAAAAAAAAAAAAATCTGATTCAAGACTTCCGGGTTCAAAGGTTTAGGTCTAATTGCTTATGGGGGTATTTGTAGTTATTCATAGACACTCTTTTTCAAACTAAGCAAACTAAAACGAGTAAAGTTCTAGGCATGGCAGCCACCCAGACACTTGACTGCCTCTTATAATCATCATCATGTGCGTTGCCTACTGGCATAGACGTTCATGCATCTCCACAGATCTTGGTCCTTGATGTTCTTGGCCAATTCCAATGATGATATTCTTCTATGCCACACACGCAGTCCATCCGGCATCATTCTCTCCGCGTGTCCCTGGCTCTTCTACCGCTCGTCTTTCTGTGTTTTTCAAAGTCTCTGTATCATTACATGATCTAAGGACATTGTCTCTTTCTTATATTTGTGCATACTTTGCTACTTTCATTAGCCCCTTTTGTTGCTAGTTGCTCCGACATTCCAATATATTCGCAACATGAGTCTCAAAAACCACATATCATTCACCCCCAAGCACTTGCTCATTGGTTCCATCACTTTCCACGATTCACTGTCATACAACAGAACAGGTTCTATGTGACACTTCTGTACGCTGTTTCTGACATTCAGTGATAGTAACTTGTAATTCCTCTTATGGTATTAAACATACATTTTCTTAACGTGTACTAATTTTTATTTCGTATACCGAAACCCTCCACAGTCCTTTTGGTACTTCGGCGCAAGGTCGAGAGGAAATCTTCTATAACAGGGGTGGGGAACGTTAGGCCCGCGAGCTGTATATGGCTCGCGAAATCATTTGATCTAGCCCTACGTAACCGCAGGAGAGACTATAAATTCAATAAATCTAGGAGCTTTATAAAAACATCAATAAATCTAGTGGTATCATTATCGATGCCAACTGACCTTACACGCTTCACCAAAATGAAGCAGATCCAGTCATCACATTAAGGTTTGAGGTAAATAAATATTTGACCAAAATATAGCAGGCTTTTTTAAAGTTTGATAAATCTGTGTGGCCCACGAATGATGTTACAGATATACAAATGGTCCTTGATAGAAAATGGTTCCCAACCCTGTTCTACACCACCCTTGCTCCGATAGATCATAGCACTTTTCATGGCGCACACGACTTAACTGCCAAGAAACAAGAAGTTGGCTTAATTGCTGTCAAAATCTACTTCTCTTCCTACATTTACCTAAGTGAAGTGGTAAAGTTGGAAAAAAAGAAGGGGGGGGGGGCGTTATAGTTATTGTATTGTAATGTTCTTTGTAAGTTGGTATTCATTTCTTTAAGGTTGTTTATTCATATCATCATTCCATCTTTTACGTGATCTTCTCCTTGCTCTCTATCCATTATACTGTATTTATTTAATGTGGCTCTTTGTGGCAGATGGTACCTGGGTATTCTTGTGAGGTGGCCAAACCATTTAATCCGTTGTTCATTAAAGAAGTGCACAACTAGTCAGAGACCTAGTCGTCTTCTAATTTCTTCATTTCTAATCCTATCTCTCACTGCTACTCCCCTCTTCTAATTTCTTCATTTCTAATCCTATCTCTCACTGCTACTCCCCTCTTCTAATTTCTTCATTTCTAATCCTATCTCTCACTGCTACTCCCCTCTTCTAATTTCTTCATTTCTAATCCTATCTCTCACTGCTACTCCCCTCTTCTAATTTCTTCATTTCTAATCCTATCTCTCACTGCTACTCCCCTCTTCTAATTTCTTCATTTCTAATCCCATCTCTCACTGCTACTCCCCTCTTCTAATTTCTTCATTTCTAATCCTATCTCTCACCGCTACTCCCCTCTGCCATCTCATGTCTGTTATGATTTCGCGTTCATTTTAACTGCGGTAAAGCTGTGACTTTATCATGAAATATACAACGCGCGAACTCCCCAGCACATTTTGAGAATCATTGGTGGTGGAACGGTCTAATAAAAGCTTGCAGGATAGAAAACAGCACGCGCAGTTCTAATGTACAAGTGTAATTTCCCAGATTCGCAAGGAGACAGGAATAGAAGGGTGCCGCATGCAGACGTAATTTATGTTCTCTCAGGGAATGGAACAGCCATCGTGAAAATCTCATTTATTTCGCCGGTCTTCGAGAAATATAGAAGCCAATCTGGGAGTCCTGGCGCGTCAGTAGTGCTAATAATTGATAGAAACTGTATACATTTAAACAGGAGGCTGTCGAGAATTCAAAATACCCAAAATAAAAATGTGTTTGTGTGTGTGTGTGTGTGTGTGTGTGTGTGTGTGTGTGTGTGTGTGTGTGTGTGTGTGTATGTATGTATGTATGTGTGTGTGTGTGTGTGTTTTTATTTTTTTTGGGACTGCAGATCAGCATCGTCAACATTATCAGGTGCCATCTTCATATTGAAAGCGGGCTGTAATGAGTCTGCAACACCATATACCCTGATCCTCACATTTACATTCTTCCGGCCTTCTAAGAAACATCGACTGCCTCTTGCACGGTTCAGTCCACTTTCCCCCCAATCACATACTTTGATAAAGAGTTGTCTCTCTTCATTTGACAGAAGTAGCTGAATTGTCTGCCCCTGATCTTATTCAGTCTTCCTCAACCGCAGTTTTTATAATCAAAGAGGTTGTATGGGGTCAGCTAGCGACGTGGCTGGTGCCATAGGTTGTCATCTTCGGTGGATCTGGGTTCAAACACTCTTCCCCCACTCGAAAGGAAAGTATTTTTGAAAGAAGCTTATTAATATAGAACAGTATACACAACTAGAAGAAAGATACAGACCGTGTTCTTCGGAAGTAAAATTAGAAGAAGGGCGTTTGATAAACCGTGACGACTGAAAAGATCATCGGTCGAAGAGGCAGAGGCAGACCGAGAGAGATAACGCTTGATGGTCTGAGACAATGGCAGGGAGGAATGTCATCAGTAGAATTGGTCCATGACACCAAGGACCGGGATCCACGGGAGATATGCACGTCCACTCCGTCTTGCGGGACACATGATGATGATGATGATGATAATGATCCCCCTTATTAAAATGAGCAATACATTTGCTGGGAGGTGCAGTGACCGGCGTGATACAGACTGACCATGTCAGCTGTCGAGTGTCCATTGGTCCAGACATAATATGTCGTGAAGCATATGCCGAACATGCCACGAGGGCTTGATCATTGGATCCGTGACTCTTGTTTAAAAAAGTTATTTTTTCTTCTTCTGCTCTTTATCCACCATTGAGGAATATGCCCTTATCCAACTCAATCCATGCAGTTCTATTTTAATGCTATCTCCTGCAGCTGTGTCCGTCTTGTCCCCATATTGTTCACCTCTTACTTCTCCAGGTGTTTTAGGTCGCCCACTAGTTCATTCGCCCTGTGGCTTCCAGACAACGGAGTGCCTAGGTATAGTGTCATCAGATTTTCTCAGTGTGTCATATGCAACGCCAACGTCTTTTACTCACCTGTAGATTCTTTAAAATGTATTTGGTTCTCTCCATGAGCTCGTCATTGGTGATTCTGTTGTTAAAGTTAACACAGTTGTAGACTTAACCTATTCTAGAATGCTGTTTGACAGTTGTTAATAGAGCTCTTCTATTCTCAGAATTATTATTGATGTTGCATACTCTTTAGTGGGAGCCGCGGAAGCGAAGTGACTCGCGCGCTTGCGTGCCAGCTTGATTGTCATGCGTTTGAATCCTCATCGAGACGCAGTTTTGAAAATTTACCTGAGCTCCCAGGTCGATCTAGCCTAAAATGTATACCAGGAAGTTTTCTGTGAAGTAAAGACGGCATTGACCACTTCATCCATCCAGTGTCTGTACATCTATAACAATATTTGGCTAGAACTATTATTACCGGCCAATATGGCGAAAGGACAGGCGGGACAGAAAGACCCTTGAGAGCTGTTTGTTTGTTTGTTTGTTTGTTTAGTCGATGGATCAGCATCACGGCACACGGGTGAAATCCATTAGTCTCCGTTCTATTCCTAACTCAAGCCTGAGTCCAGAGAATCTCAGCTCAGTGCACGAACTCCGTAGCACCGGCGAGGATTCTGAAATACTTTGGGTAGATTTTTATCTCGAAATTTTGCCCGGGCAACTGCCAAGGGATGTTTTACATGCGCAACAATACACATGGGCGTCCAATCTAACTACATAGATACCAGGGAAAATTTTACTACTAGAAGTCCACGTGAAAAATTCCCGGCCCTCACCGGGGCTTGAACCCTGGACCTCCAGCACTCGAGGCGGACACCATACCTCGAGGTGATTTTTGCCATTTTTGGACTTTCAAGACCCAGTTTTCGTCGCCCAGCTACTGAGTTGAGCGCTTGGTGTGACGATGTGAATTTATTTCATAATGCTCGTTGTGTTTGTTCGCAGTGGCTATGTAGTTAGTGAAGTGCAGATGTAAAAAAAAAAAAAAAATGGCGGGCGGCTAGTTTCTGGCATTCCGACAGCTGCTTCATGTGATTATGCGTGTGCAGATTGCCTGTAATTTTTTTTTTTTCGAACTGCTGCTTCCTTCGGCAATTAACTGCATTTTCAAGTGAAGACGCCTTGTTGTCGATGCACTGTCGTTGTGGTCTTATACAAACTACTGTTTTCCTTACTAGTTTACACGAGGCATTGATGTGCGTTTCGTGTTATTGTTCACTGGCACAGGAATGGAGCAATTATTTAGCGACCTTTTTTCTGTGAAGTTTTAACCCTACAACTACCACCACCGCCAGCCACTTCAGCCGCCGTCACAGACACCACTACCACCACCACTACCGCAGCTAATGTACGCATCAAGGCGTGCAAAGAGATTCTTTACTTGTTTTATGTGCAGTGTGAAGTGTATTATTGATCGAGTGAATCACCACTCAGAAACAGAACTAAATTGTCGACCCAGGGAGGAATTTGTAAAATCAGTGCATGAACGTCGTCGAAAATTCAAGGATAGCGTGAAAAGAATTAGTTTATAAAACGGTATAAATAAAACTGAATGAGTATCGAGTCGCCACAAGTGAGACCGACAAATGAAAAATAAAATAAACATGAACTAGCAGTGAATATTGAATAATAACATGAATAGGAGGTGGGCATGGCTAAATGGATAGTATCACTAGTTCTTAGACATCCGGATCTTAATCTTTTTTGCGTCTTTCATCTGCTGATATAACTGTCCCTAGGTATTTAATATTATCCACAATAAGAATGTTCCCTTTCAATTTCCATTTTTCATTTTGGTGTGACCTTTTCTTTGATAACACCATTGTTCTTTTTGTGTGTGTGTTTTATTTTAAAATTATTAGTTGCATATCCTTTACAGGACGTTGCAGTCAACACCATAATTTTACTGCCGTTGTTGATGTCTTGGCAAATTTTACGTTCAGTAGTTTGCCATTGCTTTCTGAAAGACCGAATCTCTCATACCAACACGTTAAAACCAGCTCGACACGGTCTGCTGCCACATCGGTCACCGTTGTGTTTCGTAAGCGGCATTACGAATCGCGTTCGCAATGCCATCGCCATGGGTTGCCGTTTTTTTTTAAATATTCAAGACGAGTCCTTTCAGTGCACTCTCTGTTACTACAATGTCCAGCACTTGTTTTAGATCTTAACTTTGGGACGTAAACTACAAGTACCTCAGAAGTCGGAGTGGGTTCGCCTGATGGCGAGAGACACTGGTAATAGGGAAAGCTAATCCGCATACAAAGATCAGCCCAGTGCACTCGAAGTATTAGCACGTGTATGGACTACGCTTAAGTCCAAAGCGAGCAAACGTTAAAGAAAAATACCCCAAAGAAGACAATGTTGCATTACCGCCATCAATACTGTTCTCTGCATAGCATAGATTCTTTATACTGATTAGTATTCCTGGCCTCGCTTTGATCTCTCTCATTATTACTTCACTATAGAGTGAAAAGAGATCCGGTGGCAAAACACATCCCTGCCGTACTGCTAGCTTTGTTTGTCCATAATTGACTTTGTTATTTCCCATTTTAATTACCGCGACCCGATTCCAGTAAATATTCTTTATTATTCTGAAATCTTTCACATCAATGTTATCTTCTAACATTTTAAGCAGTTCATCATATTTTACCTTATCAAATGTCTTGGTATAATGTATGAAGCACAAATATATTTTTATGTGTCTTGGGGACGTAAATTACAAGTATCTCGGATGTCGGAGTGGGTTCGCCTGATGGCGAGGTACAAAGCTCATCCACACGTCAAAATCAGTCCAGTGCATTATAAGTAGTAGGACGTGTATGGGCGATGCTTGCATTCATTCAAATCGAAGGAACAAACACAAATATAATTAATGACTATACTGTATAAATAAAACAACGCAGCAATGACTAATATAAGCTTATGTGTTGAAGAACATAAAGCTGCGACGAAAATCGTTAAATATACAAAGAAGACAAATATTGAACAAACTGAATGCAGGATGTATTTGAAAAGAAAAAAAAGGGGGGGGGGGTGTTAATAAACGATGTTGTAGGTAAATAAAATGATATAAGGAAATTATAACACATGTGTAAAGAATAAAAGCAATGACAGCGAAGACACATATATGACTTATTCAACATATATACTTATATATTAGCGTGATAACAAAGAACTGGATGGTATTCAGTGAAATCTGTTCTGTTCTTGGTGATAGCAATAGTAATTAGTTGAAACGTCAGTGAGGAGGTTGATTTATTTATCAGCGGTGAAGACAAACAACTGTCTTTATATATAAATCAACCCGGGGGGACAAAGACTGGTACAAGACATGTGCACATTCACTGAAATCTTCAGTCGGCCCTGAGAGACATGGTATCAGTTAGGGAAGACAGCTGCTACAGCAGCCAGTTGGCATTTATCAGCAGAAATCTACCAGCAGAAACTTGCACACCGACCGCGCGCGTCAGTCTACACCGCAAAGAAACGGGATCAAGTGGCGCACGCGGTTTAATTTATTTGGAAAGAATGTGATTTTAGTTTAATTTGAACTGTATTTTAACCACGAGAAAGACGTTCGCAGGTATTGATTGCCACTCATAGAATTGAACGCATGAAGTAAAGACCAGAGGACGCAGTTAAAAATGTTAGTTGCATATCCTTTACAGAACGTAGCAGTCAACCCCAGCATATTTTGACTGTTCGTCATTCCTAGGGAAGTTTATGTTCAGCAGATTGCCATTGCTTTCTGAACGACCGGCACCCATACCATTTAATAAAAAACCAACGCAAGGCGGTCTGCTGCAGAATCGTCCACAGCTGTGTTTCGAACGCGGTATGCGGGATTATGAACTGCGTCCGTAACGTCCTCCGCCACGGAGCAGGTGGACACAATAGACTATAAAAAGTGAAACCTGTAGGAAAACCAAGATTCAAACCTTCCACCTGCAATCGGCAACAACGCCTCGCTGATGCAACACATGTGTTTCGACGTCCGGCCAACTAGACACCCTTTCTCATACTATTTCACTGACCTGTACGGTTGCACGATATTTCATATTATAATATTACTTTAGATTAAAAAAGAAAAGAATAGAAATCAAGGCTGGAGAAGAAATTCCCAACGGAGAAATAAAACTGCCAAAAACCTGTAAAAGCACCCGAAACTCTCTAAGAAAATCTCTTGCGCTGTTTAATTGAAGTCCAAAACTATTAAATAAATCGCACGTGACGATTTAAGAATGCTCTCGAGACTAAATAAAGCTATAATCAAACTTCATGAGGAAAATAGTTATAAAGTTTATAATGTAATATAAAGCTTTAATAAAGAAGGCCAAAAACTAAATAAAAATGTCGAAGATTATATATGAAAAGCGGGTGTCAAGACAACAGGAAGGACTTGATCGCACCGGGTTTTATCCCATATGGGTCGGGTTCTTTTGGCAGTGTGGCCCGCCGAAAGCGTCGCACAAAGCATGAACTCTATAGCTCAAGCGACGACTCTCAGAACACTAGGAAAATTGCATCCGTGAACAAAATGACTTGAGTACAGAAACGAAAACATGACCTTCGTATCGCGAGGTCATCGGCATCACCACTTCCCTACGGAGAAGACCCCCCCCCCCCGGGTTATATTTGAAAATGACCCAAGGTATAGATCTATTAAGCTAGTTGCATATCCTTTACGGGACGTCGCAGTAGACCCCAGCTTTTTTGTTTTTGTTTTTAGTTGTTTATGATCTCTTGGCAAGTTTACGTTCAGTTGTTTGCTTTCTGAACGACTGGTACTTATACAAGTTTATAAAAGAAAACCCAACGAAAGGCGGTCTGCTGCCAAATCGCCGCAGCTGTGTTTCGAACACGGTATTTGAGATTACGAACTGCGCCTGTAATCTCTTCGCCACGGAGCCGGCATAGATCTATAGCCTAGAATAAAATCTTAGTATTACCTCTTCTTCTTCTGTGTACACCTTCAGACCTCCGTGTGAGTTTGTCCAATGAAAGCAGCAGCCAACTTGAGCTGGTTGACATCTCCATGGAGGTTTTCTTCAAATGGAGCGCGAGTAGGCTAGAATAGTGTTCTATATTCTGCAAATGTTGGACACTCCTGCGACAATGATTCAGTATCAGTCTATACCAGTTTCAGTGACATTCGTCAGTGGCTTTGAAGGTCAGCATATCCAAATGGGTAAGAGCTTTTACAACTTCCGATGTGCTGATGTCGAGGTAGCGGGTTCAGCCCCTACACTGGTCTAAAATATTGACTTCTTGTCCTTGACTTGGGGACGTAAATTACAAGTACCTCAAAAGTCGGAGTGGTTCGTGTGATGGCGAGGGACAATGCAAATAAAGACAGCTAATCCATACGAAAAAATCAATCCATTGCGCTAGAAGTAGTAGCACGTATATGTACTACGCTTGAGCTGAAAGGAAACAAACTAAGAAAAACAAAAATCGTCAGCACCATTTTACCAGTTACAGTTATCAGTATACCATATCTTCAGTTAATTAAAAGTGGTACTTCAGCCCGTTTTCGTGTTCTCTTTAGTGGAGTTTGTAATATTCCTCGTTTTTCTTGTGGCCTGGATGCTCTGATTCCTACTTGGTTCTATAATTGCCCCTTATAAATCTCTTGATCACATCACAGTTTTATTAGGCTAATCTGTCGTCGTTGGAAGACTGCCAATCTCCGCCAGCTTCTTCTTTCTCCAGGTATGCCGCGTTGTGAGGGAATCCCTTATTTTACAATCCTTTTGGATTGCTACTCTTATGTGTGCTAGGTGATAAGACTTAGTGCTGTCTTTATTCCTCGTCCGCTCATCTCGCAATGTAACAATTCAAGCTTACCCATTTGTAGACTTGTTAATGATTATTCGGGTTTCTCAGCTTATGTTTTCAACGGGGTGAGGTGTTGTTGTTTGTCCATCAAGAATGATGATGACCATTCATTTCATCCAGTGGGGTTGAAGGTGTGGAGCCGTGGGTTCTAAGATGGCTGATAAGGCCTATTTTGGCTCGAAATGTTCTTTGACAATGTGGGCAAAGAATGCTTGACGTCTCTGGAGGAGGATTTCCTGCAGTGGTTTTTCTGTCCTGCCTTTTCTTCACAGCTCTTGCAGTCCTGGTTGCCTCACATATGACTGCACCTTTGCGCAATGATGCACGCCACGAATTTCGGTCTCTGGCTGCAGCCTCCCAGGTGTCATGATGAAATCCAAAAGCATTCAGTGAAATTTTCAGAGTGTCTTTAAAACGTTTCTTCTGGCCACCTTGGGAGCGTTTACCACAACGCAGTTCACTGTAGAAAATTCGTTTAGGGAGCCTGTGATCTGGCATGCGAGTCAAGTGACCAGCCCAGCGAATCTGATTCTTCATCAGTAGAGTGTGGATACTGGGCATGGATGCTCTTTCTAGGACTTCAGTGTCTGGAATCTTGTCTTGCCATTTAATCTTCAGTAGCTTCCTTAGGCAGACTGTGTGGAAGTGGTTTAATTTCCTAGCGTGTCGCTGATAAACAGTCCAGGTTTCACAAGCATATAGCAGTGTGGATAATACAACTGCTTTGTAGACTTTTAGCTTTGTTTGCAGGCTTATTCCAGTTCTGTATGTATGGCACGTTACACCCTCCTTAGGTATTTATAATGCCCATGTTAAACACTGCTTCAGTGAGTCATTTGTTATTGATTATTTTTCATGCGTTTTAATGTTCTTTTGTTGTCAAAAGTTGCTTCATAAGTGATGTTGAATGAAAGAATGTATGAGAGGAAATAGAGAAGAAGGGCAGAATGTCAGACGGGCCTGCGTGCCCAATTCTTAACCCTTTGAAAATAAAGACTTATTATTATTATTATTATTATTATTATTATTATTATTATTATTATTATTATTATTATCTGTCCCATACATTCTTGTACAGTCTGCCAAAGGCTGCACTGGCCTTGGAGATTCTTGCATTCACTTCGTCATCGATTGTGGCAGCTTGTGACACGGTGCTGCCAAGATAGGTGAATTTTTCCACAACACTTAGTCTATGATCATTCACTTTGATATTCGGCACAGTGTGATTATTCCCTGGAGCTGGCTGGTACATAACTACAGTCTTCTCCAAGTTGATATTGAGCCCAAAGTTGGCACAGGCATGTGAGAAAGCTGAAACATTATGTTGCATGTCCGCCTCTGAGTTGGCGTATAGAGCGCAATCATCAGCAAACAGGAGCTCTCTGACGGTGCCGCTGCCAATTTTGGTTTTAGCTTTCAGCCTTCTGAGATTGAATAACTTTCCATCCATACGGTAGTTGATGTCTATTCCAATGTCGTCATTCTCGAAGGCATTCATCAACATGGCTGAAAACATGAGGCTGAACAGTTTTGGTGCCAGGACACATCCTTGCTTCACTCCATTGGTGACAGGAAAGGGTTCAGACAGTTCACCATTTTCCTGTACTCTTGCCTGCATGCCGTCATGAAATAGCCGCACTATTTGGACAAACTTTCGTGGACAGCCATATTTTGCCATAATCTTCCACAGTCCTTCTCTGCTGACCGTATCAAAAGCCTTGGTAAGGTCAATGAAAGTGGAGAACATTTCGCAGTTCTGTTCCTGACATTTCTCTTGCAGCTGCCTTGCAGCGAAAATCATGTCAACAGTTCCACGTTCTTTTCTGAAGCCACATTGACTCTCAGGAAGAAGACCTTGATCGAGATGGGCTGTGAGGCGATTGAGAAGAATTCTGGCGAGTATCTTCCCTGCAATTGAAAGCAAGGAGATGCCTCGGTGGTTGTCACAGGATTGGCGGTTTCCTTTACGTTTGTAAAGGTGGACTATTGACGCGTCCTTAAAATCTTGTGGCATGGTCTCGTTCATCCATATGTTTGTGAAGACTTGGTGAAGCTGCTCTGTTAGGACCGGCCCACCTGCCTTGTATATCTCTGCTGGGATGGAGTCAGGACCAGGTGCCTTGCCGCTGGAGAGTTGCTGGATGGCTTTGTTTATTTCCACTATGGTTGGCAGGTCATCAAGTGTCTCATTGGTGGGAACTTGAGGAAGGCAGTTGATAGTTTCATCATCGAAGAAGGAAGTTGCATTTAAGATTTTGCTGAAATGCTCTGCCCAGCGTTGGAGGATTTCTTTCTTATCGGTGACCAATGTTCCCCCGTCTGCACTGAGGAGGGGAACTATGCCTGGTGATGAAGGACCATAGACCGCTTTCAGTGAGTCGTAGAAGTTTTTCATATCATGTCTGTCAGCAAAGCCCTGAATTTCATCAGCTTTGCTGCTCAGCCAGGAGTCCCGCATGTGCCGAAGTTTCTGCTGCACTACTCAACGGGGTGAGGTAGTAACTCAGTCTCACGCCAACTCTCCTGATTCGCCTTTTACGACATGGTGTGGTGTTATTCTTTGCTTCCATAAAGCGCCCCGGTAAAATACAGGGCGTTGGTAAGATTTTAAAACATACGTGGTTGTATCGGGTGTATTTTTTAATGACTGCAGTGTTTGGAATCATTGCCGGTCCAAGTTTTGTATTTACCTATTATGTTGCATGCACTTTACAGAGGGTGAATACAAAACTTGGACCGGCAATATTTTCAAACACTGCACAGTAATTAAAAATACACCCTATAGAAGGTGAAACATTTATCTGGGAGCATTTAAAAAAAATGTTGCATATCCCTTACAGGACGTTACAGTGAACACCGGATTTTTTTCAGCTGCTGGTAATGTACTTAGCAAGTTTTATGTTCGGTAGTTTGCCATTGATTTCTGAACGTCCGGCTCACATACACCCGTAAGTTACCATCGCGGCGCGATCCGCTGCTGAATCTCGCGCAGCTGTTTTCCCCACGTTGATATACGGGATTACGAACAACGTCGTAAATCCCTTGGCCAGGGAGATCGACACCTGGGAGCATAGGTTAGTTAAAAAAAAAGAAAGAAAGAAAACCGCTTCGATGCGAATTTCAACCCACGACCACTATGTCGATTGGCAAGCGTGCTAACCATTGGGCTGCCGGGGCTCCCACTGAAGTATATACCAGCAACCAACTTATGACGAGCCGTCCGAAGTTGAGTTGTGTCAAGAGCCGTCATTACAACACTCGAGACAATACCATAGTGTACCGTCCTCATCTGCAACAATCAACCAAGTGTCGTCCATCCCAATCGACCGACTTATCTTTTGCTATTTCGTGCTATTCTCTCCATTTCCTCCCGTCTTATTAATCTGTATCTATTTCTCTTCTCTTTTTCTCTCTCTATCTCTGTGTTTTTGTGTTTGTCTCCCCCTTTATTTCGTTTCCCCTGTTCATCATCATATCTCATCTCATCTTGTTCTTCTTGTACATTTGAGGTGTTGAGGTAAAGTATAAACAGCGGGGGAGTGCCCGTTTATGGGCTTCATGTGTCGAGATTCTTATGGGCTGCTATTCCCTCTGTCCATCGTTGCCCTGTTCGTTCCTGGAAAAACAAACTCTCTAGGTATATCAGTGAAGTGATGTCGGTACTTGACACGGCTCAACTTAATTATTGTTATTATTATTGTAACAATAGTTCATACTATTATAAATGTTTTATCCCAAAATTCCCTAACCACCTAGAAACCCCCAGCTCAGCCTTGTTTAACATCAACAAATGTGCAGGTCTCTTCTTTAAAAAATACATGCGCTAATTGGAAGCGCTGAAAAACCTGGTCACTTTCGATAACAAGGTAATTCGATGACTAATCAAGAAATAATTGGAAAATGGAAACTTAAAAAAAAAAGTGTTGAGCGCACTGTATGCCCCACTGCACACTTGTCCATACAAACACGCAATAAACAGTTAACAAGAATATATCCCGCAGTCTTGTTTTGCAGTTATTTTTTAAATTTAAAATTACGTAGCTTGTAATGAAAACATATGCACATTTTGCATGTTCAAATCATCATAGTCATCAAGTGCCTTGCCAGCTGGCATAGGCGTTCATGTCTCACAACATATCTCGGTCTTTGGTGTTCTCGATCAACTCTGCTGATGATATTCCTCCATACCATCGTCTCAGTCCATCTAGCACCATTTCTCTTGGTCTGCCAACCCCTCTCTTCCCCTTGATCTTTCCAGTTGTCACGATGTTCTCCAAAGCCTCTCTTCTCATCACAAGACCAAAGAAAGCTGTTTGTCTCATTCTTATTGTTGAATATAATGTTCTAGCTTCATTATAGCCTCTTTCAAGCAGTCGTTGTTACTTACTCTGGCAGTCCAAGGAATTCGCAAAATTCGTCTCAGGAACCACATATCTGTTACTTCCTGTTGCTTCTCTTATTCTTCCAAATGTGTTCTAATAGATGTTTTAAAAGTCCGAGGTTGGTACAGATAGCACGGCTCCATAAATAACAATAATGGGGACTATTACATACACGACAACATAATCTCCTCTTCAGTAATTTCTCTAATTTCAGAAAGAAATTTTAATACACTGACATTCCTGTAGATGTGTCGTCTGTTATATTATCGAGACTTTCCAAGGCTTCGTTTAACTGCTATCTCATAAGTCACACGGCTTTTATTCTACTCCCCCACTTTGTATTACTCAAAAATTCCAGTATTAGTCTGCTAATATTACACTTTAATGTGTCCTATATGTTACGAGATGCAGAAAAAATTTACATTTCTTAGAAATGTTTTATTTTAAATGTTTTTTGTTTGTTTTCTTTTGGTTTTGCATATCCTATTTACAGGACATCGCTGTCAACACCAGCACTGCTGTTGTTGATGTCTTGGCAAGTTTACATTCAGTAGTTTGCCATTGCTTTCTGAACGACCGGCTCCCATACCAACACGTTAAAGCCTAGCGTGACACGATCTGCTGCCAAATAGATCGCAGCTGTGTTTCGAACGCAGGTAAGCGGAATTACGAACCACGTCCGTAACGCCTTTGTCACGGAGACCGGCGTTTTAAATGTTACTTTGGCAATATAATTTACAATTAAGTTTAATCAATAGGGTGGACAAGGTACTAACAAGTCTCTAGGATTGATATTCCTAATGTTCTTCTGCAAGCCTTTATTCTTGCCAGTCATAATTCTGTCGTCGTGCACCTCTCCGCGCATATCTTTAAACGTCTAGTTCACAATCGGTCAAGAGTTCAAATAGATGATGATTAAGTAGTAGACACCTTTCAGTCTTGACAGACTGTCAAAACGTATATTCTGTAGTGTCAGAATCTTGCATTCAGCAATAACACAGGCTCGTAATCACCAACAGATGTGATACAAACACTGTCACAGAATGACTTGACGTGACACAGATGATGATTACACAGTCCCTATTCCATAGTGCCCGAAACTGGATAAAACCCAAGAAATAATTCTGGCACTGCTATATCAGAATTGTCAATACTTACAATTCTAACTACAAACGCTGTTTGTACATGTGTTTAATATCTGATGTGCAGTTGAGAATTATGGAAAAATACTTTCCTGTCGTTACAAATTCCTCAGTTTTGCAAAATGTATGTCACTTGCTAAAACGGATATGATTTCAGTTTGAAAAGTATGTCCTAAGTAATGATGTAAATAACTTTTAGCAGGTTGAGATTTTGTTATACTATTGACATGCTGTGAGACAACAGGGTCAAGTTTTGTTAATATTTCTATAACCTTTAAAAAGCTCCCATTGTTTAATTCATTTACATCGCTTCATATAATTATCATTGTCACCCTCTGAATGCCAAACACTGCCCGACTAGAAACAGGACAATTGCAGTGATTCTCTCAATAACGGCTTGCCATTGTCTTTTTTCAGACACAGAAACGACGTTGCCCTTTGTCAACTGTATCGCTTGTCGAGGCGTATTGTTAATCCATACAACTTTTTACGGTATTTCAAATGTTCTACACTTGCTCAATGCCGCGATAAATGAGTAGCTAATTGTCGTCAATCTGAAAACCTCCGGATGTCTGTTAGTTTATTTTGTTTTAGAGCAAACAACTTGCACAATGAGCAAAGCACACTATTAGATTTGATAGAAACCAAGCAATTTGAACACATTCACCTTTACATTAAGGTCTCGTGTACCGAGACACAAACAATGACCTTCCATTATTATCTGTATGAAATTTTATGTTTTGAGCCGTTGTCAGTCCTTTCTGAATTATGACTTCTAATAACCGATTATTAATAATAGGTGGCCAGCTAAAAGAATCTCGTATATCTCACGTACTCGTTAATTCAACACAATTATTTAACGAATTGTCCTCAGCACAACTTAATTCAGTCATTAATAACTCTAAGCACAATTTCCCATTTGGCCTTTCATTGCGCAGGTTCTCATTTGGTATTTCACTGCACAATTTCTCATTTGATTTTTCACATTCATTTCACCCTTACTGTCTGAAATGTATTCTATTTTAATTTTTAAAAGTGCACAATGATGAAGCTGTTCTAGCTGCCCAATGGATTTGGCCGCCTGCGTACATGCACGGACTGCACATCCGCCAGAACTTGCACTGATGATCAGCCTCGGATCATGTCCATGTTCTTGTCCTGATTAGCCATGTAGTCAAGCCATCATGTTTATTTTGTTGTCTTCACCTGGCTTATTAAGATTGTATCCATAGGAAAAACGTATATTCTGTAGTGTCAGAATCTTGCATTCAGCAATAACACAGGCTCGTAATCACCAACAGATGTGATACAAACACTGTCACAGAATGACTTGACGTGACACACTGCACATACAATTCAAACACTTTATTCACGCGTCTCACTCATCACAACCATTACATGCATCGCGCAATTACAATATCGATGCCATAATACAATCAATAGATATATCAATGCAATGTATACAACTCACAAGCGCACAGTCTCCTATACTCACACAGGCTTTCTATCTATTATCGTTCATCTACACAAGTATACGAGCTCCATTCATTCCGTCTGTCCTGTCCAACTCCACCGGGCCGTCTGGCCGCTAACCGCTGTGAGTTGTCGCTAGTCGGGGATGTGTCCCTGCGTGGACTTCATGTCCCACGCATGCACCGACTGACCATTCCTGTCACAGCGTGGTTAGTGTCGCTCACAGGTGGACCTGGCCGTAATTGCCAGGCGCCGTTGTCGACGACGCGTTAGAACAGGTGGGGAGATTATGACATAGAGTTGAACGAAGATATGCAGAAATGCGATTGCGAGAGTAACAATCATTTATAATGTCTAGCAAGTGGCTCATTACTGGGTGGCTTTTGGGAAAAAAACTACAATCGGAGAGCCATGTGTTATAGGTTATTTCAAGGAACCACAAAAATAATCTCTTAACGGTAGATTGCGTGCGCGCGCGCTCGTGTGATATGTGCATGTATTTACAAAGAAATTGCGTGTTCTGTGCAGGACGTTGCATTAATCCCCAGCTCCTATTGGCTGTGAGTGGTTTTCAAGACAGTTGTACGCCCAGTAGTTTGCCACTGCTTTCTGTACGAGAAGTCAACATCTACGTTCAACGCACCGCTGTGGAATGAACAAATTAACCCGATATATGTATATATATATAAACCTGGAGTTGATCGCAACCACATATAAAGGATAAGTGTGTGTGTGTGTGTGTGTGTGTGTGTGTGTGTGGGTGTGTGGGTGGGGTGTTTTCTCTCTCCTTGCTCTTTACGAAACAAATCACCGCCTATACATTTCATTTATAACAGGAGATAGCTTGTGCTTGTATCAAAATGGTTTACTGTCTTGGAGGGACGAGGAGGGGGCGGAAAAAATAACAAGGAGACGAGAAAGATGAAGTGCACATCATTATCTCGTAATTCCCCTTCATCAAAAACTCGGCATATTCATATTCCCTGATGAGAAAGTCAGTTGATGTCAGGTAACGATGTTTACACCCGACATATGGCTAGTTACCGCGGGAAAATTACTGATTCAGTGTAGACGTTGAACAAAAAAGAAAACTCGTCGTCTGCAATGGTTATTCGGCGTTATTTCGGCGGAATCTTTGCTCTTGGTAACATTACGTAGTTTCATCATCATGTGCCATGGCGATAAGCATTTTTTGGTATCCATGGGTCGACGTAGAAACCCAGGCCAGGTTTAAAAACATCCAGAATCCACACCAATGCAGATTCGAACGCATGATTACTAGATCGACAGGCGAGAATTTAACCACTTCGCTACCGCGGCTTCCGTTAATTAGAAATTATTTTTATTCGCATATCCTTTATAGGGCATTGCAGTCAACACCAGCATTTTCTAGCTGCTGTTGATGTCTTGGCAAGATTTACATTCAGTAGTTTGCCATTGCTTTCTGAACGACCGGCTCACATACCCCCGTAAGTAACCAACGCAACGCGATCCGCTGCCGAATCTCGCGCAGCTGTTTCGTACGAGAGTATACGGGATTACGAACAACGGCAATAACTTCTACGCCAGGGAGACCGGCTAATTAGAAGTAGCCGATATCAATTATGCAAGTAGAGATCGGAGCATTGTTGTACAATCAACACGTCTAAGTAAAAGTCGTTAAGACATGTCTTAATTTGTATGTTGGTGGAAGGATGAGTGACGAGACAGACGGATCGATAGATGGATGAATTGTTGGCTAGATAGACACATGTGTGGATGGATGAAAAGGCAGCAGGGTGGATGAAGAAACATACAGGTAGATAAATGTTTGAATTGATGGATGGATAGATACATGTATTGATGGATGAAGATACAGATGGTTGGATGGATGGATGAACAGACAGGCAGGCGGGCGGACGGACGGACGGACGGGTGGGTGGATGGATGGATGGGTGGAAGGATAAAGAGACAGATGGGTCGATGGATGAAGAGACTGGTGGATGGATGAATAGACAGATGGATGGGGAATGGATGAAGAGATATGGATGGGTGTATGGATTAATGAAGAGATGGATTGGTAGATGAAAAGAGATGGATGGATGGACGAAGAGACAGGTGGATGGATGGATGAAGAGATAGATGGATGGATAGATGCATGAAGAGACAGGTGGGTGGATAGATGAATGAAGAGACAGATGGATGAATGGGTGGTTGGATGAAGAGACAGATGACTGGATGGGTGGATGGATGTGTGGTTTAATGGATGTATGGTTTGATGGATGTGTGGTTTGATGGATGGATGGATTGGCGGGTGGGTGGATAGATGAAGAGATGGATGGATGGATGGATGGATGGAATGATGTATAAAGATACAGATGGATGGATGGGTAGAACGAACGAACGGACTCTATTTTCAAAGGGTAATAAATTGGGCACGCAGGCCCGTCTTACATTCAGATAGATTGATAAAGAGACATATGGATAGATGGGTGGATGGATGTAAAGGCAGGTGGGTGGATGGATGAAGACATAGATAGATGGATGGTTGGATGGATGTATGGAAGGATGGGTGTAGAGACAGATAGGTGGATGAAAGGATGGATGGATCAATGGATGGATTGATAGTTAAACTAGACAGACGGAGGGAGAGGTAGTGGGAGGTAGATAAGCAGGCAGGTAGGTAGGTAGGTAGGTAGGTAGGTGGATGAATGAATGAATCTTGGAATAGGCAGCTGACTGGCTACGTCTGTAGGTAGGTGGATGAATGTAGGAATAGAGAGCCGACTGACTATTTCTGTAGGTCGGTAGGGAGTAGGTAGGTAGGTGGATAAATGTACTAATAGACGGTGGTCTGGCTACCTCTGCAGGTATGTAGGTAAATGGATAAATGTACTAATAGACAGCGGGCTGGCTACCTCTGTAGGTATATAGGTAGGTGGATAAATGTACTAATAGACAGCGGAATGACTACCCCTGTAGGTATGTAGGTAGGTGGACAAATGTACTTGTCGTGTCCTCCTTTTAAAGTGTCGTCCCTGGAGTGAAGAGAGTCAACACCCACATTATAATATTTTTTTTCCTTATCAATATCCTGGAGAATCCACCAGCTTCCGTCCAACACACTCCATCAGCCCGTGGACACCTTTTCCTATCACTCTCTCACTGTCGTACTATGCCCCCTCTAATACTTCCCCAACGCAACATACTCAACAACTCTTGCTTCTAAAAATTAATAAAGATTAATTTATTAAAAGAAAAGTGTGACGTATATGAGACGTGTGTGCGAAGAAAATGTGTGTCGTGTATTATAACATAACTGTATGTGTCAGCCTTCAAAGTTCAGGATCATAGTGTACACATCATGGCAAGGATCACACGACCTCACAAGACTCATCACAAGGGACCTCACCGAAGTCGTGTCCTTCTCTCCAGACATGTAATCCTCCAGGAACTCTGATGACCATGAGATCTGAATCCCATGTAACTATATAATCCGTGGAAAAAACTATTATTGTTCCTAACGCAACTGTTCCTAATAGTTTATAGAAACTCCGGCTTCATAATTCCGTCGCGGTGAAACAAACCTGGAACACTGTCCTATGAACAAGACTTTTTGTCTCTTGATAAATGTTCACTAGTTCTCACGTTTAAAAAATTGTCTATACTCCAATAGAGTCCTTTATTTTTGTTCTAGTCATAAGTGAACTGAATATCCATCACTACTGGTCTGTTAAAACTGGTATGACCTAAACTCATTCGGTATTTATCCGGTAGGATACATATACCATTCAGCTCCACTGAGCAATGTTGATCATCTTCCTCTAGCATAATCTCTGTTGTAAAGTTGCTGGCCAATCTTCCTGCGCCAAACTTTATCCGGGATCGGATTGTCTCTTGGTTTCATGTTCTTCATTCCAACCAGAGGGAATCTGTAACATAAATCATATAACCGGTGATAGCCTCCCCGTCACTGATCTACTCCATGGAGTACATCCAATACCAGACTCATCGTGTAATTTAAGTTCACTGGCATCATTCTGTGAGGAGAAGTGCACCAGAAATATTCCCGATGAGATTCCTTTAATGTCTGTTGCAGACGTTTATAAATATCTCTTGAACCTCAAATCAACAAACTCACACGGCCTAGATGGTATCAGTAATAGAATTCTTCGTTGTGCTGCACCAGTGATTAGTGAGTCCTTAACGTTCATATATAACCAGTGCCTGGCCAAAAACTACTTTCCATCTGCTTTTAAAATTGCTAAAGTGTTTCCGCTAATTAAAAATGGCTCAATCGATAATAGCGTTTTTGGTAATTATAGACCTATTTCCTTATTATCGTCGCTATCAAAACCACTAGAAAAACACATTCATAAAATAACGTTACACCATTTAATTAACAACGATCTAATAATTAACAGTCAATCTGGGTTTCGACCTAAATATTCTTGCCATAGTGCTCTAACAAAAATGACCGATAACTGGCACTTAAACATCAACAACGGTAGAATTTGTGGAGCGGTGTTTGCTGACTTTAAAAAAGCTTTTGATATGGTAGATCACGATATTTTAATTAGAAAACTAAAGCAAATGAAGACAAGCACCAACATGGTGAACATAATTACGTCATTTCTATCCGACAGGCAACAAGTCGTGTCCTTCAACAACTGTCTATCAAGACCCACACAGCTTAATATTGGTGTGCCTCAGGGCTCAATACTAGGTCCGCTGCTTTTTGCAGTTTATATTAATGATCTTCCTTTATATATCAATACAACTTGTGATCTATTTGCTGACGACTGTACTATATATACTAGTCAAGAAAACCGTAGTGAATTAGAGAATTCTTTACAAAAGGAACTTGATAATCTTACTAGATGGAGCAATGAAAACCGCATGCAAATTAACATCGGCAAAACCAAATCCATGCTAATAACGACCAGACAAAAACTACAGACACTAGCCATAACTGGATCACCGCTCGAACTCCGCATGGGCACGTTACCTATAGTTAATGTGACTGAACATAAAACACTAGGGCTTTTAATAGACAGCCATTTGAACTGGAGCTCTCATGTTCACGCTCTTACCAAGAAAATAGCACAAAAAGTTTACCAACTTGCTAAAATTCAGCACTTCCTGGACGAAAGCACACGAAAAATATTCTATACATGCTATATCCAATCACATCTCGATTACTGTTCCACAGTTTGGGATGGTTGCCCTAAATCTAATTTAAAACGACTATGTTCTCTACAAAACCGCGCTATTCGTCTGGTTTCTGGCATAAAGCACGTTGAAAGTAATAATTTGTACAGTCATCTAAGACTTCTACCACTACAAAAGCGCTTCCTTTTCAACAAAGCCAAATTAGTGAATAAAATTATATCTCAAAATACCCCAGAGTATCTTCTGCCGCTGATTCAATCTAATGCAATGAACAGCAAGCGCCTAAATTTGTTACATGTCTCAAAGCCTAGATTGGACCTATACAAAACATGTTTTGCCTATTCTGGTGCTCACTTATGGAATCATCTGCCTCCAGATCTGAAAACTCCAATGAGTCCCTACACATTTAACCGAAAACTCTTTCAATACTTAATCCATACCGACTATATGCCACCATAATTCATTTACTGGTATAATTGTTCAGTATAATTGTTCATTATAATCGTTCACTATATATGTGTGTGCGTGTGGGAGCGAGAGAGAGAGAGAGAGAGAGAGAGAGAGAGAGAGAGAGAGAGAGAGTGGGTGTCAGAGAGAGGGAGGGAGTGAATCCGTGTGTGCATGCGTGTGTGTGGAGAGAGTGATTGAGCGAGAAATGGTGGGGGAATGTGTCAGTGCATGCATTCGTACGTGTATGTGTGAGAGTGAGTGAGGGAGTGTGTGCGTGCGTGCATGCGTTCATGTGTACGTGTATGTGTGAGAGAGTGTGATTGAGAGAGTGTGTGTGTGTGTGTGTAGGATTGTGTGTTAGAGAGTGAGACAGTGGGAGAGTTGATGTGTTAGTGTGTGTGTGTGTGTGTGTGAGCGCGCGCATGCGTGTGAGTGTGTGTATATGAAAGAATACAGAGAGAGAGAGAGAGAGAGAGAGAGAGAGAGAGAGAGAGAGAGCTGAGCAGATGCATGTCATGTAACACGCATGTTATGTAACACGCGAATCCATATGTTTGTGTATTCTCATCTGTCATATTATAAGTTAAATACCATTTGATTTTATCATGTATAATCTAAACTTATGTTCATTACTGTAGTTTGAGTGAGAGAGTGAGTGAGTGTGAATGAGAGACAGAATGAGTGAGCGTGAGAGTGAATGAGTGAGCGTGAAAGTGAATGAGTGAGAGTGAATGAGTGAGCGTGAGAGTAAATGAGTGAGAGTGAATGAGTGAGCGGGAGAGTGAATGATTGAGCGTGAGAGTGAATGAGTGAGCGGGAGAGTGAATGAGTGAGCGGGAGAGTGAATGAGTGAGAGTGAATGAGTGAGCGTGAGGGTGAATGAGTGAGCGGGAGAGTGAATGAGTGAGCGTGAGAGCGAATGAGTGAGCGGGAGAGTGAATGAGTGAGAGTGTCTGTGTGTGTGAGTGAATGAGTGAGAGTGAATGAGTGAGCGTGAGAGTGAATGAGTGAGCGTGAGAGTGAATGAGTGAGCGGGAGAGTGAATGAGTGAGCGGGAGAGTGAATGAGTGAGCGGGAGAGTGAATGACTGAGCATGAGAGTGAGCGGGAGAGTAAATGATTGAGCGGGAGAGTGAATAAGTGAGCGTGAGAGTGAATGAGTGAGCGTGAGAGTGAATGAGTGAGCGTGAGAGTGAATGAGTGAGCGTGAGAGTGAATGAGTGAGCGTGAGAGTGAATGAGTGAGAGTGAATGAGTGAGCGTGAGAAGGAATGAGTGAGCGTGAGAGTGAATCAGTGAGCGTGAGAGTGAATCAGTGAGCGGGAGAGTGAATGATTGAGCGTGAGAGTGAATGAGTGAGCGTGAGAGTAAATGAGTGAGTGTGAGAGTGAATGAATGAGCGGCAGAGTGAATGATTGAGCGGGACAGTGAATGAGTGAGCGTGAGAGTGAATGAGTGAGAGTGAATGATTGAACGGGAGAGTGAATGAGTGAGCGGGAGAGTGAATGAGTGAGCGGGAGAGTGAATGAGTGAGCGGGAGAGTGAATGAGTGAGCGGGAGAGTGAATGAGTGAGCGGGAGAGACAGAATGAGTGTGCGTGAGAGTGAATGAGTGAGCGGGAGAGTAAATGAGTGAGCGGGAGAGTGAATGAGTGAGCGGGAGAGTGAATGAGTGAACGGGAGAGTGAATGAGTGAGCGGGAGAGTGAATGAGTGAGAGTGTGTGTGTGTGAGTGAATGAGTGAGAGTGAGAGTGAATGAGAGAGAGAGAGAGAGAGAGTGTGGTGTGTGTGTGTGTGTGTGTGTGTGTGTGTGTGTGTGGGACGCGCTGGCATCACTACTTTTACGTCACATACTTTTATGTACACATTTTTCTCCATGTTTAGCCTTGTTTATGTTTACAACATTCATTTCACAATGTTTATTTTTCTTCCTATGTAAATGTATAATGCTCTTGATGAACGAAAGACGAGTGATTGGAAGGGCCGAATGTAAGACGGGCCTGCGCGCCCAATTTGTGACCCTAATAAAGTTGATTTGATTTGATTTGATTTGATTTGATCTCTATTAGATGATCGTGGGCCATCGGCCTCGCTCAGAAAATATAATGAACCTATCAGGGACAGATGAACTGACCACATAGGTTATCATCAGGCCAAGACAAGAAAAAAAATCAGCAAACAGAATGCGGAACCCCCCCTCCCACACCAGGGAGCACCCACTGCAATATCCCAATTACCCCTCCTTACTTAATTCTCAACTAGTAAAGCTTATCCACACTTCACTAATCTATTTTCAACTAACAGAGCCAAGTATCACTTCCCTACTCTAGTTAGTTTTCCACTAACAGTGCTAATCATCACACTTTAGTTTTAACAAGGTTACAGTCTATATTAATTAGAACTAATAGACTATATTGACTACCTTATGCAAAACCGCCTCATTCCCGGGATGGCTACTACACTTTGCCATAACGACACATGCTAGTTAATCTTAAATTAATCTAACACTGTAGAGCTCTCCCACAAACACGTCCATCATAATCCACGGTTTTGGTCAACTCTCTTTCTCCCAATCATGGTTTATGGCAAAACCTAAAATTGGTCACGTGACATGGTTGATGTCCTGCAGGTGTTATTTTGGCATATCATCCATTGTCAAGAATCGATTTTCCCTTGCCTAGTCACTGTCAAAGTTGTTATCACTAGTTTTGACTCCCCCAACAAACTAACGAGTTACTGTATGATCCCAACAACAGTTTTCCCCAACAAGCTGCCAATCTTCTTGATGTTCCGGAAACTATAAATTGACAGATAGACTGTTACCTGTCCCTAGCTGCCAATTGCGGTTGTCTCTGACTGTTGATAAACTGTCAAAGCGATGTATGCATTCATCTCACTTCCGAATGTTCCTATTTTTGCTGACCAGATGTACGAGTACCGCTGTTATTTATGCCCGACCTGTTTGGGAACACGTGCAGCCACAACTATGAATGTTTTCTCTGTATTAGTTGAAACAATTGTCGCTTAGCAGATCGTCCGTTTAATCAGAAATCCTCTATAATAATCAACGGGTTAAACTCACGGTTTTATTTTGTGACATAGGCCCCCTCTTAAGAGAGTAGTCCATCTCACTCTTCTCCACCGTGAGTTTAATCCAGATGATTCATTCTTCTTCTTCAGGAGCTGGGTGTCTTGACAAGAAATCCGCTCCAACATTTTCCTTCCCAGGAATGTACTCCACTGTGAAATTATAAGGTTGAAGTAACAACGACCACCGCATCAAACGTGCGTTGAGCTTCTGAGAAGTAGCCAGGAACATCAGGGGCTGATGATCCGACTGGACTCGAAACTTAACTCCATACAAATATGGCTGGAATTTTTGCACTGCCCATACGAGGGACAAGCACTCTCTCTCTCGACGGTTGAATAATTCCTCTCCGCCTGTAGTAATTTCTTGCTTGCGTATGCCACAGGTTTCAAAACCGAAGCATCGTCTTTTCCTTCCTGTAACAGAGCTGCCCCAATCCCAATCGCACTCGCATCCGTTCTCAACACAAATGGTTTGGAAAGGTCAGGGAGCTGTAATACAGGTTTGCTGACCAAGGCCTCCTTTAACTGACTATAGGCATTCTCACATTCTGGTGTCCAAATGATTTGGTCCGGGAATCCCTTTTTCAAGGTTTCCGTCAATGGAGCTCCCAATTCAGTGAAATGTGGGATAAATTTGTGGTAGAACCCACACAACGAGAGAAAAGATCGCACATCCTTCTTCGTATTTGGCCTTGGGGCATTTCTGATTTTCTCCAGGTTCTTTTCTTCCGGGACAATGTGTCCTGGAGTGATGGTGTGACCTAGAAATTCCAGAGTCTGGTAACCAATCATGCACTTGGTTGGACGAGCAGTAAGCCCTGCTTCCTTGAGCCTATTAAACACTCTCTCCAAGGATTGTAAGTGGTCATCCAAGCTGGCACTGGAAATCAGAATATCATCCATGAATGAGATGATGGACGGATCCAGTAACGGATCTAGTAAAGTCCTCATCATGCGTGTAAACACACTAGGTGCATTGCTGAGTCCAAAGGGCATGACCTTGAATTCGTAGTGTCCACTAGGTGTACTGAAAGCCAGCAGGGGTCGAATCTCCGGTTTGACTGGTATCTGATAGTACCCCCGACTCAGATCCACCTTTGAAAAGTACCGAGCCTTATGGAGCCTAGCGAATAACTGAGTTGGATTCGGCAAAGGTTCCACCTGAAATTGTGTATGACTGTTCAGAAGTCGGTAATCTATACACAACCGGTGTTCTCCACTTGGTTTCCGTAACAAAACTACCCCTGCATTGTATGGGGATGTGGATGGTGCAATCACGTCATCCTCCAGCAGTTTCTGTATTTCCTCCTCCAGGGCCTTTTCTTTAGAGAATGGCACTGGGTAAACCTTTTGGCGAACAGGCTCCTGTGTGGTCAAAGTCATCTCGAACTCCACCAACCTCGTTCGTCCTGGTTTATCAGTCAGTATCTCCTTATGAGACTTGAGAACCTGGGTTATCCTTTCCCTCTCCTGGGAGGTCAGATCAGGGTTCATGTCCTGTTATTCCCGAGAGGAGATTGAAATCAACAAGCACATCTTTAAACTTAGTATCTTTTGGGCTTATTGACTGACTTTGGTCTACACTCCTCTCTTCTGTCTTCCCTTCCATATATCTATTTCTTTCTCTCTCTCTATTATTCCCTCAACACATACTCCGACAACAGTTCCTTTCAACGATAAGATAAAAGATTTATTAATAAAAACTATGTCTGGTGTATGTATGGATATTGTCTATGTAGTTGGTATGTTCTTCTAGTGTGGTTGCCAGATATGAACTCTGAATGTCTATCAGCAGTGTTGCTTCTCGCCCTTTCATTCTTCAAGATCACAGGACAGCACATCAAACAGGACAGAGCTCACCCGGGATGATCCGTATGCTTGAATCTGATGGTAAATCCGTTATTGAATGAAACAAAAACTGTTCACCACTGAGTCAAGGTACCGTAATAAAAGTCCCGTCAGTTTATGAATGCGCCTGAATCTGTTTCATGACGGTAAGTATCCAACATCGAAAAAACCACCACATCGTCACAGTTCTTCCTATAGTCTTTTACTACTAGCGCTGTTTTACTTGTCTATTCTTTCTTCCTTATGCATACAATACGTATGTAGTTTTAAGTATCCCTGCTTGCCACAGGTTAACATCTTTTCCTTTTAAGTGTTTTAGGGGTATATTCATTTGAGCATACAGTGTTCTGTATTTTAATTGATTATTTCTTCATCTTAAACCATGTCTGTGTTCTTTTTGGTTCTAAGTAGGTACTTTGTTTGTTCAAGTGTAGTACTCTTCATCTCTTCTCTGATTTCACTAGGAGATTGGAACCTTATAATAATCCTAGTCTGAATTGGGAGTACTAATGCACAATAGATACACAAACGTTCTTCTGAACGCAGCACATCCCTTTCCATAATCCTTTGTCTCATGAAACCCAAGAATCACACTAAACTTCCACAAAGAGTTGCCACTCTTTATAGGTCATTTTTGCCGCATAGTCCTTGACCTTGCTGGACACCTCACATCCAAACTTCATTATCATCGTTAGTGGAAAATTACAGCTCTGAACCGTTTCACATCCATACCGCAATATGCTGTCCAATAATACTGTCTGCCTTTGTCTCAAACCAATTTTTCCACGCGACTGTTCCCTGGGCTGTTGGCGGCCCCTTCTGTCTTGACCTATAAACACCTGTGCCTGGTCAACCCGTTTTTTGTTACCCTTACTGCTTCGTTTGTTAACCCTTCTTCTACCTGGTTAGTCGGTGTATACAGTCGTCTATCTGGGAATCATTAACTCTCAATATTTCACGACAGTTCACTTGCATATCCCTATATGTTTCCTGGTGTAGCAGGGGATATTCCCTGCCCTCGCTGGTTCCCACTTCTGTCTCCACTGCAACTGCCATTGCCATGAGGTGAGCTGCCTTGTCTCCGGGTCTCTCTTCGTATTTCCGCAAGAGATTGATATGGAAAATCTTCGACTTTCCCCGGATCCGGATTTGATAGTTGGTTCTGGATATCACCCTTTCCACGGGAAATGGTCCTTGCCAACCTATCTCCAGTTTGTTGTTTCCCGTTGGGAGTAGCAACAAGACTTTGTCTCCCACCTCTAGAGATCTTTCTTTAGATCTACGGTTGTAATAAGCCGCATGTCTTTTCCTGGCCTTTTTCAAGTTTTGATTTGCCAGAGTCCATCCCCTTGTGGAGTTTTTCTTTCAGTTCCTCCACGTATTTATAGGATGAGATCACTTCTTCTGACGTCCCCTCTTCAGTCCAACTCCTCAACATGGCTTCCAACGGTCCTTTGATTGGACGACCAAACAGCAACGTAGCGGGTGGTAGTCCTGTTGAGCCATGAGGAACTTCCCGATAGGCAAAGAGTGCTGCTGGGATATATTCATCCCACCTATCAGGTTTTTCCTGCGCTAGTTTCCTGAGCATTGTCATCAACGTGCCGTTGAAACGCTCTACTTGTCCATTGGCTTGAGGGTGGTAAGGGCTGGTATGCATGTGGTTAGAGTGAAACACCCTAAATACCTCCTCCATGAGTTTTCCACAAAACTGAGATCCATTGTCTGTCAGAATTTGATCCGGAAAGCCTAATCTGGTAAAGGCCTCCATCAGTGCGTCCGCCACTCGTTTCGAGTCAATCGTGGTCAACGGTATAGCCTCACCCCACATTGTACAGCAATCCACCATTGTGAGTATATACATGTTCCTCTTCCTAGTCCTGGGAAGTGGACCCACGATATCGATGGCTACCCTCTCGAAAGGAGAGTTCATGATGGGCATCTCACCCAACACCACCGGTGCTGTCCAGTGTTTCGGTGCCACCCTCTGGCACTCAGGGCATGACTTCACATACCGACGCACATCATCTGTCATTCCCGGCCAATAGTAATGGCAGGAAATCCGCTGCATGGTGGCGGCAATACCCATGTGTCCACTAAAGGAGATGGTATGCCCCATATGAAGAATCTGGGACCGGTGAGCTTTCGGGACCACCAACTGACCGTATAGGTTGTCTCCCCTTCCTGCTCTCCTGTAGAGTATCCTATTCTTCATGTAGTACTGCCCCCGTCCTGGTGGATCAGCACTTTTCTGCAGCTTTCTGTAGCAAGGACGTAAAGTATCATCCTCACTCTGGGCAGTTCGTAGCTCCCCCGGCATTGGGTTAGTCACAATTGCGTCTGCCTCTTCCGTTTTCGTCTGAGAGCGAGTCTGCATTGCTCCCATATGGATTGGCTCCCTGGGCATTCCCAGAAAGACATACCGGAAACCTAGGATGACTGGAAAAATGGGATCGGTCAATACAGCGGCCTTGATGGTGCCGGTGACGTACCTTGACCGAATCTCCACATTAGCAATGGGCAACTTCATGACTACAGCACTCTTCTGTGCAGGCTGTATCTCCATGGTTTCACCTGTGAATTGTTCTGGATGTACTAGATCCGCAGAAATCACGGCCTCCCCGTCCAGTCCTGTGTCGTATAAACACTCCACTTGACGACCGTTAACCTCTACCAATTCCACTACAGGTGGTTTTTCCTGGTCTGGAGTCTCTTCCTCGGCCTCGACCTGTTCGGTGGGCTCCACCTTAGGTTTCCCGGGGCACACGACGAATTGAGTGTCTCCTGACTTTCCACTGCAGTCAATGGCATTGTGCGTATTCGACTTGCATTGGTTGCACCATTTCCCTGTCCTAGATTTTCTTGTGCTGGACTTGAGTGAGCTCTCCTGGTGGGGAGCATCCTTGTCGACCTTGGCATTTTCCGTGACAACCTCCTTAGAAGTCACTTGACATGCTGCGAAGTGAGGGTTCTTAGCCTTCGATTTGCAGTCCCTCGTATTGTGAGAGGGTGACTTACAAATTGAACACCACTTCTCCGACCACGGTCGTTTTGGTGTAGAGCTTGAAGTGCTCTTGCTTCCCTCCTTCTTCTTCTCTGAACTATCCTCTGATTTTTGCACATAAGGTTCCCACTTTTTTGTTCCTGAGTTTTTGGCTTTCTTCTTGTCATGTTTCTCTTGACTTTTGGTGTTGGTGGAAAGGTTCTCCCCTGCCTCCCCATGTACCTCGACGAACCGTTCTGCTAATTTAGTCACGAGGTCAATACGTTCCGCTCCTTGTTCTCCCAGGAACGTCCTGAGAGGTTTAGACATTTGCTTCTTCAGCTGGTCGACCACCATGAGCTCTTCCAGACTCCCATAGTCATGTGCGAACCCAGCCAAATCCATCCACTTATGGAGATAAGATTTTAGACGCAAACTGTAGGCGGCAAACAACTCCCCCGGTTCTCGTTTCGCTGCTCGAAATTTTTTCCGGTAGGTATGTGACGTAACCTCGAATCGTTTCAGCAGAGCCGTCTTTAACTCGTCATAATTGTTCTCATGTCCTGGTGGCAGGCGAGAATAAACCTCGTAGCCGGTCCCGCGTAAACCCTGGGATAGCTTAAGATTCCATTTGTTACGCTCCAGACCCACCGACATAGCCTCGAAGCGTTGAAAGTACTGGTCAATCTTCTCTTTGTCCTCCTCGTAGACCGCTAAAGGAAACTTCATAGCATGGTACCCATGTCCACCTACTGGTGTTGAGCCTGGGATGGAGGAACCTCCAACTGCTCCCTCAGTTTCTCCATTAGATTGACTCTTCAACTCGAGTTCCCTCATCCGGTACTCGTGCTCCCTTTTCTGAGCCTCCTGCTCCGCTTCCAGTTTCCTAGCTGCTTGCTCAGCTTCAAATTTCTTAGCTGCTTGCTCAGCTTCCAATTTCTTAGCTGCTTGCTCAGCTTCCAATTTCTTAGCTTCTTGTTCCAACTCCATCCTTCTCAATTCCAACTCGGCCTTTCGATCTTCCCGTTCTGCTTGACGATACTCTCTCTCCACTTCCTGTATGTAATCCGTTAGAGCAGAACCCGACAATCCCATGTCTTCCCCCTTTGCCTTTAATTCTAACGTGGTTAGTTTAGGGGTGGCCATTATACAGAGAGGTAAGCTAGCAGGTCGAGTACAATATAACTGCAAATTACTATACAGATATATGAACAAGTACTATAAATCTAGATATTACCACACACAGCACATTCACTCAGTGACAAGAGTAGAATCAGGACCAGAGACCTATGCAGACGTGTGAAGTGTGAACAGGTAAGATATTAGTCCTAACCCCTATCCACATTCACTCTAGCTGGATTCTCCAATATGATATCTCCCTCTTATAACTAAGGATCCCGTGTCAAAGGTTCCTGCTTGCAGGAGATCTCGCTGTCCAAGGATTCCGTTATCGAGAGATCCCGCTGTCCAGGGATTCCGTTTACGAGAGATCCCGCTGTCCAAAGATCCCGTTTACGAGCCCCCAATAATGTCGTGTCCTCCTTTTAAAGTGTCGTCCCTGGAGTGAAGAGAGTCAACACCCACATTATATTTTTTTTCCTTATCAATATCCTGGAGAATCCACCAGCTTCCGTCCAACACACTCCATCAGCCCGTGGACACCTTTTCCTATCACTCTCTCACTGTCGTACTATGCCCCCTCTAATACTTCCCCAACGCAACATACTCAACAACTCTTGCTTCTAAAAATTAATAAAGATTAATTTATTAAAAGAAAAGTGTGACGTATATGAGACGTGTGTGTGAAGAAAATGTGTGTCGTGTATTATAACATAACTGTATGTGTCAGCCTTCAAAGTTCAGGATCATAGTGTACACATCATGGCAAGGATCACACGACCTCACAAGACTCATCACAAGGGACCTCACCGAAGTCGTGTCCTTCTCTCCAGACATGTCCTCCTCCAGGAACTCTGATGACCATGAGATCTGAATCCCATGTAACTATATAATCCGTGGAAAAAACTATTATTGTTCCTAACGCAACTGTTCCTAATAGTTTATAGAAACTCCGGCTTCATAATTCCGTCGCGGTGAAACAAACCTGGAACACTGTCCTATGAACAAGACTTTTTGTCTCTTGATAAATGTTCACTAGTTCTCACGTTTAAAAAATTATTGTCTATACTCCAATAGAGTCCTTTATTTTTGTTCTAGTCATAAGTGAACTGAATATCCATCACTACTGGTCTGTTAAAACTGGTATGACCTAAACTCATTCGGTATTTATCCGGTAAGATACATATACCATTCAGCTCCACTGAGCAATGTTGATCATCTTCCTCTAGCATAATCTCTGTTGTAAAGTTGCTGGCCAATCTTCCTGCGCCAAACTTTATCCGGGATTGGATTGTCTCTTGGTTTCATGTTCTTCATTCCAACCAGAGGGAACCTGTAACATAAATCATATAACCGGTGATAGCCTCCCCGTCACTGATCTCTATTAGATGATCGTGGGCCATCGGCCTCGCTCAGAAAATATAATGAACCTATCAGGGACAGATGAACTGACCACATAGGTTATCATCAGGCCAAGACAAGAAAAAAAATCAGCAAACAGAATGCGGAAACCCCCCCCCCCCCTACACCAGGGAGCACCCACTGCAATATCCCAATTATCCCTCCTTACTTAATTCTCAACTAGTAAAGCTTATCCACACTTCACTAATCTATTTTCAACTAACAGAGCCAAGTATCACTTATCTACTCTAGTTAGTTTTCCACTAACAGTGCTAATCATCACACTTTAGTTTTAACAAGGTTACAGTCTATATTAATTAGAACTAATAGACTATATTGACTACCTTATGCAAAACCGCCTCATTCCCGGGATGGCTACTACACTTTGCCATAACGACACATGCTAGTTAATCTTAAATTAATCTAACACTGTAGAGCTCTCCCACAAACACGTCCATCATAATCCACGGTTTTGGTCAACTCTCTTTCTCCCAATCATGGTTTATGGCAAAACCTAAAATTGGTCACGTGACATGGTTGATGTCCTGCAGGTGTTATTTTGGCATATCATCCATTGTCAAGAATCGATTTTCCCTTGCCTAGTCACTGTCAAAGTTGTCATCACTAGTTTTGACTCCCCCAACAAACTAACGAGTTACTGTATGATCCCAACAACAGTTTTCCCCAACAAGCTGCCAATCTTCTTGATGTTCTGGAAACTATAAATTGACAGATAGACTGTTACCTGTCCCTAGCTGCCAATTGCGGTTGTCTCTGACTGTTGATAAACTGTCAAAGCGATGTATGCATTCATCTCACTTCCGAATGTCCCTATTTTTGCTGACTAGATGTACGAGTACCGCTGTTATTTATGCCCGACCTGTTTGGGAACACGTGCAGCCACAACTATGAATGTTTTCTCTGTATTAGTTGAAACAATTGTCGCTTAGCAGATCGTCCGTTTAATCAGAAATCCTCTATAATAATCAACGGGTTAAACTCACGGTTTTATTTTGTGACAGTACTAATAAACAGCGGAATGACTACCTCTGTATGTATGTAGGTAGGTGAATAAACGTACTAATAGACAGCGGAATGACTGGCTACGTCTGTAGGTAGGTGGATGAATGTAGGAATAAAGAGCCGACTGACTATTTCTGTAGGTCGGTAGGGACCTAATCACTGGTATCATGATGGCTAATAGACTACAATGGCTGGGGCATATAGAAAGAATGGAAGATAATAGGGAAACAAAACTCGCTTACACTCAGGAAATAAATGACCGTAGACCCCGAGGTAGACCAAGAAGACGGTGGAAAGATAATATACATACAGACCTACAAGCACTTGGAATCAACGACTGGCAAGAGAAGGTCAACCAGAGAGACGAATGGAGAGGGATTGTATCTGCAGCAAAGAACCTCAATGGCTAGGAACGCTGAAGAAGAAGAAGAAGAAGAAGAAGAAGAAGAAGGTACGGAGGTAGGTAGATAGGTGGATAAATGTACTAATAGACGGTGGACTGGCTACCTCTGCAGGTATGTAGGTAAGTGGATAAATGCACTAATAGACAGCGGACTGGCTACCTCTGTAGTTATGTAGTTAGGTGGATACATGTACTAATAGACAGCGGACTGGCTACCTCTGTAGGCATGTAGGTAGAAAGGTTGGCTAATTGCATACACAATAGTGGGATTTTCCATGTGATATCAATACTCCCCGACAATTCTGAAGTGTGTATATAGGCGCGCACGCAACGTCCGTGCATGTTGACTACACACATATCACAAAACAAACGCCCCCCCCCCCCCCCCATGTACTACCACTTGCCCACCTTGTATTCTGCCTCTGTTTACCTCCCGTAAAACCCTGTTTCCATCTCCCGTAAAACCGTTTCCATCGCCGGTGATATATTGTGGTACTGAATTGAACAGATTAAGCGTAACTAAAGAATTACCGGTCTTGACCTTTAGGTAGATAGCAGGAGACGCCTGCATGAAAGGATTCTCCGCGGGTTCAATGTCAGGTCGGCTGTTTGTATTAACGGCACGGATGTGTTTACTTAGTATCTAGGATCTGGATGTCTCAGTGTGGTTTCCAGCATGTATGTCTGGGTTCAAGACCTCGATGTTTGCTGGATTTGGGGGTTAAGGGATTTAGGCTTGGTGGGGTGGGGGAATTACGCGGGGGGGGGGGGGGGGGTGTTCACAAAGGGATTTCCTCGATACATTTCAGAGAAGTTTTGTTCTGTCGGGTTTAGACTCCTTGGTTTACAGGGTGTACAGGGTAACCGTAGGGATCAGCCTGTTTTTGTTTACTGAATTATACTGTGTTTAAACAAAAATCGCCGTTTTGCCGATTGTAACCATGTGTAAAAGAGGTGGTACGAGGAATGAGCGTAGAGAGAGAGAGAGAGAGAGAGAGAGAGAGAGAGAGAGAGAGAGAGAGAGAGAGGGAGAGAGAGAAAGAGGGAAGAGAGAGGTAGAGGGAAGAGAGAGGTAGAGGAACAACGAGACAGAAATAGGGAGAGATAACGAAGGTGAGATATAAAGTGGAGAAAGAGATGGAGAGAGAAAGAAAGAAAGAAAGGAGAAAGAGAGAAAGAGAGAGAGAGTGAGAGAGAGAGAGAGAGAGAAAAAGAGAGAGAGAGCTATATTTGGGCAGAATTGGTAGCAAATGGATTCGGCGAGTATGCATTTCCCTACTACTCATGCAGTATTTTTAAGAATCAAAATTGAAGAGGAAGGAGTAAACCTCTCTCTTTCTCTCTCTCTCTCTCTCTCTCTCTCTCTCTCTCTCTCTCATTCTCTCTCTCTCATTCTCTCTCTCTCATTCTCTCTCACACACACACACACACACACACACACACACACACACACACACACACACACACGGGCATTAACACAGTAGATGTTAAAGCAGTTATGGATATTAACACACTTGTGTGAAAAATAGCGCTTGCTGTCTAATGATAATGTCCTTGTGCGATGTGTTGAGCTTTGTGATGTCACCTTTACATCCTTCAGAACAGATTCATCTACATGGATAGATAAATAGATAGATGAATGGATGGGTGGGTGGGTGGATAGTTAGATGGATGGATGAATGGATGGGTGGGTGGGATGGAGTGTGAGAGATAGGGCTGTGTTGGATGCAAAGTTGAAAGCTGAAGAAGTAGAAATAGATGCAGTTGATATAAGAAAAAGATGATGATAACATAAGAATAAACAGAAGAAAACGACGACGACGACGACGCGCCGTCCCTTTGTTGAATTATTCCCGGAAGAAATATAACGACGCGCAGCCATTATCACTCAATGAATACATTTCTGTGATAGGTCTCAGGGTTTGCCATATTTCTTCGTTTATCACGCACTAATGAAGCAGCTAAGAAACGGCTCTCGTCAGTCTGTCGAGTCTTGTAGCGCCTGAGATACGAATTTCTGTTTCCTAGCCTGAAGAAAGCCATCGTTTCCTTGGCGCAAGATCTAAAAAAAATGCCAGGGAGATAACGACGTGTTGCAATGACAGTTAGAGAACGGGTTGTTTGCTCTTGGTAGCAGTTTTTTGCGTAGGCAAGAAACTGATTTTTGCAGAGCTGTTATCAGTCGTTGATAGTAGAATTTAGTCTTATCATGAATTTGCTGCCGTTCTTTGCTCCTGGGCTGTTGTGCCTATGTGACGAATTTAAAATGAGGTTGCGGAAATCACTCTGATCCAACGAATGAGGAAAATAGCTAGGCTGCTTTATTCTGACCCGCGGAGAAAAAAAAAAAAACTGGGTGTTTCACACATCTAAAAAAACACAATATTGTTATTACTATTGTAGTATGTTATTACTATACGCAGCTGCTGCTACTACTAATACTGCTTGCTGCTGCTGCTATTAGTATCATTTGTCCGTATTCGGTATATTAGTCAAACTATTTAGCTGTTTATTAGTATCATTTGTCCATATTCCGTATGCTAGTCAAACTATTTAGTAGTTTATTAGTATCATTTGTCAAATTTCGAGTACTAGTTAAACTATTTAGCTGTTTGTTAGCATCATTTGTCCGTATTCCGTATACTAGTCAAACTATTTAGCTGATTATTATTATCATTTGTCCGTATTCCGTATTACTTGTCAAACTATTTAGCTGATTATTATTATCATTTGTCCGTATTCCGTATACTAGTCAAACTATTTAGCTGATTATTAGCGTCATTTATTCCATTTGCTAGTCAAACTATTTATCAGTTTATTAGTATCATCTGTCCGTATTCCCACACTAGCCAGACTACTCCGTACACTCTCCACACCCCTTTTTCATGAAAGGATTTCCTTACATGTATAATATATCTCTAGGTGTTCTTAAACATGTCAAAGTCGAACATTATACATTAACAATTATCATAAATATATACAGGTGAATAGTCACCAATATGTATACACCACTTATGTTGCACTATGAAGTACCACTGTCAAGTACAATCTATTTAATGGGCATTACCTCGCTGTGACCCAGCTAGTCCGGTAGGTATCGGCTAAACTGGCCCCTACCTCACAACCAAGAACAAAAATACTAAAATAATCAGGTCAAGCCGTGAGCATCTCCCTCTGAGATGACTCCTCCATCAGACCTCTGTTTAGAGTTTCTAATGGTCAACAGTTTTGGCAATATACTGTCCATATCTAAACGATGTTACATTGACATGTTATTTATCAAGCACACGTGTTCATGGTTACAATACATATTTACATATCACCAATAATTTAGAATAATGTCCCCTGGTTATTATACAGAAAAATTAGGAACAATAATTTATCGTCGTTTACAAGACATAAATTACAATTGGAAATTTATTTCTTAGTGTCATAATTTGATCCTTATTGACAAATGTGCACAAAAAGTCACGTTTGTAAAGAAGCAATCAAGTTACGATGCTGAGATTACATCCTAAAAAAAAAATCGACATATACAATTCCGTATATGGAAATATTTTAAATTACATTTTAATACAATTGTCATACATTTATATACTTTTAATATTACTATGCAAAAAATCGAAAGTATACAGCTGTACTATTACATGTGTTGTGATGTCATTCATACAACGTTGGTCCGTTCTGGATGGATCTTCTATAAACGGAGTAGTAGTTGTTACCATAAGCTGTTGGATCGTCTCTTCCGCCTTCTGCTCGGATTGTACTGTCGCAGTCATCTTTCGTACCTTGTTAAAACGTCTTGGACACCTCGGTCTGGATACCTTCAGGATTACCTCACGTTGTAGTGGCTTGATAAATTCCTGGATCTTGTAGTGTTGTCCAGTGACACTTCTCTGTAGTGTCTGGTTGTTACAATATTTATGTATTTACAATAATAATTACATTCTTTCTCATATCTCACAGTTATACAACACATTAGTTTACATAATACTGATTCCATTCTTTCACATATCTCACAATTATACACGCATTCATTCGCATGATAATAATAAGAATCACAATATGTACATAAGTTATATACATTGGGAGATACAATCTTCCCCATCACAATGGTGTACACAGCGTTACTGACACATTGTCACAATTGGCTGTGGTACTGAGCACTATCTACGTTGCAGTTTTATACACCCTCTGCACTGTGCTCTGGTGTCGACTGGGTATTAGGTTCGTTGTATGGACATCTCGACAAAAGGTCTGCAAGACAGTTTTGTGAACCCTTTATGTGGTTAACCTCATAGCTATAGTCCTGCAGAAGAAGGGACCATCTTGCCACCCTGCTGTTACTAGGCGTTCCTCTGGTAACAATTGTCAGCGGAGTATTATCTGTTTCAATAATGAAATGTTTGCTGAACAAAAATCTAGAAAGTTTACGTACCGAAAATACCATGGCAAGAGCCTCGAGTTCCGGTGTACTGTAATTTCGTTCGCTGGTGTTCAGTTTTCGAGAGACGTAGTATACTGGGTACAAGATTTGGTCGTGTTCTTGGAGAAACACACCTCCAATGGCTACGGAGCTCGCATCACATCTTAATCTAAAAGTAATATTCAAATTTGGCAATTTCAGAATAGGTGATTTAGAAAAATATGAAAGAATTTTCGTAAATGCTGGCCTTAAACATTCACTGTTCACAATCACATTGGGTTGTTTATTTGTTAGTAGATCAGTGAAACATTTGGTCAATTCAGCAAAATGAGGAATAAACTGTCTATAATAATTTAAAAGACCTAACACACTTCGCAACTGTTTCTTAGTTGTCGGAAGCGACAATTTCAAAATTCTGGACATGATGTTATCGTCAGTTGATATAAAGCCATTTGAGATCTTATAGCCCAAAAATGAAATTTCCTGAAAGGCTATATCCACTTTGGAAGGTTTTACAGTCAGTCCATGATGTTTAATTCTGTCAAATGTCTGCTGTAGTGCTGTTATGTGCTCTGTTATGTCCTTTGTGTGTATGCAAATGTCGTCCATGTACCAAATGATGTTAGCAATGTCTGTCAAAAGAATTCTTGTCATTCTGACGAAGGTAGCTGGTGCATTGACGGATCCGAAAGGTAGTTTACACCATTCGTATAAACCCCAAGCTGTGGCAAATGCAGTCAGATGTATACTATCAGGATGTACAGCTATCTGCCAGTTGCCTTTTGTCATGTCAAGTTTAGTAAAATAACGTGAGTCAGATAGTTCAGTCAAGATGTCTTCACAGTTGCTCATTGGTTCTAAATCCAACACTGTAATGCTGTTGAGCTTACGATAGTCCACACAGAGTCTAATAGTGTTGTCCTTTTTGCGTACCAAAACTATTGGTGAACAGAAATGAGATTGTGAACGTCGAATGATATGATTTGCTTCTAAATCAATGATTTCTTGATGAAGTTTTTCTTTATAGTGTATAGGGATGGAATATGGTCTACACTTAATAGGCACGTCAGATGTTAAGATGATTTGGTGTTGCACTAAATCTGTCTGTCCTGGGCTGTCAGAAAAGATAGTCCTGTAGTCTTGTATCAGTTGTTTGCAACTGTCAGTTTGTGTCTGAGTCAGTTTAGGATTTACCTTAATGTCTTGTAAGTTGGTCGTTGCGTCAAGAACTGGTGTCGGTATCTCGTCAGTGTCGTTGTCGTCCGTCTGGTCCACTATGGAGGTGCTTGCTGCAGTCTCTACTTGTTCGTCTTGCCTGTGGTGATAAGGTTTGAGCATGTTAATATGGAAAATTTTATGTTTGTCCCTAACTGCAATCTCGTAATCTACCGTCGAAATTTGTCGTAGCACTTTGAACGGTCCTTGCCATGAGTCAGTTAGGAGATGTCTATCACTTGGCAAAAGAAGAAGAACGTCCTGTCCTGGCGTCAGTGTAATAGTTCTATTTCCTCTGTTAGCATATTGTCGGTAAATAGCTCCTGATTTTTGGAGAGCTTCTTTGGCTAATATACATGATTTCATAATTCTATCACGCAATGATGTTACATGTTCATATGGTGAAATGGGTATAGACACAGTTGTACTTCCAGTCAACACAGATTCATACAGAGATAATGGGCCGCGTGGTTGTGCACCATATAACATTTCGAATGGTGAGAACCCAGTGCTGGAATGGGGCACTTCCCTATATGGAAACAAAATGGCAGGCAGATAAGTATCCCAATCTTCAGGATGTTCTTGGGTTACCTTAGAGAGCATATGTTTCATATCGCCATTAATCTTTTCTACTATACCGGTCGAATGTGGGTGATATGGACTGTTGAAGCATTGTTTAACACCCAACATAGATTGGTACATTACTAATGAGGAGTGAGTGAAATTGGTATTATGGCTCCCTAACTTAGTTCTAATATGGGAACAGACTTCCCTGATGTCTTTGGAAGTTATGGTTTTAAAAGGACTCGCTTCTGGCGAAATTTAGTACCTCTTGATATTATGTGGTCAAGAGGTTCTGTCGACAGAGATATTTTTGAAAGGTCTGCTTGTTGACTCTGTTAATTGCAGTTCAGCTTGCGAGTGTTTCTTCTGTTTCACAAGCTTATGGCAGATGTCACAACTTCTGCAATACCGTTTGGTATCACTGCGAAACTTAGGCCAATAGAATTGAGTAAGTAATCTTGCTCTTGTTTTAGCATCAGCTATATGCCCTGCGAAGGGTATGTCATGTGCTAGCTTTAATGCTTGATTGCGGTTTTCTGCAGGTAGCACCGTTTGTTCTGTAGTGCTAGACTAGAACCTTTGGTATAGTACCGTGTCAGAATTCCGTTTTTCAGAGCAAAATACCATGTAGCATTCTTTGCTACTCGTGGCTTTTGGCCTATAAGTTTAAAATACTTCTGCAAAGATCGATCGGCTTTCTGGGCTGTTATAAACTTCTCCCTGGTTGTTTCAGGAGATGTCACAACTGGACTTATTTGTTGTAAAGCCTCTGTTAGATCGATTCGATCTTGCATTTGGGCAGTAGATCTGCTTACTGCATTTGTAATATCGCAACGATCATTCTCATCACACATTGATGTTACATTCACACAATTACATGTATGTTCTGGCATAGCCAGGTTGGTATTTGTACATTCATTTACAGGTGGTAATACATCATGAATGGTGATTGGTGATGAAGGTGAAGTGGTAGTATCAATATTACAACTGACAGATGATGTATTGATGTCATGTGGTATGTCATTCACTTCAGGAAGGTTTCCAATGATAATATCACAGCAAGGATTGGTTAATGCTGCGCATTTCACCTTTCCTGTAAGGAATGGTGTAGTTATATATGCCCATGCAAGTGGATATTTCTCTATGTTCCATGAGAATGTCCTGCATGTGACATATTTACCACTATATTGTGTTGGTAAAATATAATCTCTCTTTACACCAATGAGAGTACTCCCGCTATCACGTAAGACTGTGGCAGCTTTACCATTAACATACCCCTGGTGTATGTTTAGTATACCTTTGGAGTTTACTACAGAATTGGCCTCCTCACTGGTAACAGGTATAGAATGGCCGCATGTTAACACGCCATCCTCATGAAATTGATCACAAATGGTACATTTTTCCTGATGGAACACTTTAATTGAATGTGCTGAGTTTACTGGGTGGTCTTGTACACTTTCATCTTCTGATGAAGAACTGTCAAACACGGCTGCATTAGCCTTTTTGGTCATTGACTTGCCTTTACAATCCTTACGCCAGTGACCAAAAGCCTTACAAAGGTAACATTTTGTAAGTTTTTTGTAGTTCTTCCTTTCTTTATCTTGCTTAGGAATGTAATTATGCAAGTAAGCAGTGTACCCAGGATGTTGGTCGCACATATCATGCTCATTGTGTGTATAGTTGCAATATCTACACTGATATAATTTCTCTGCACTTTGCTTAAGGTCTTTGTTTGCTATTTGACCCTGCCTGATATTTGCCATATGTAGCTGCTGCTACAAAGTCTGTGCTGGTCAGACTACTAGAGAAACAATGCTTATTGGCTGCAAAATAACCAGAGCCACGACTTTCAATCTGTTGAACACTTTCACACTGACATTCCAACAAAAATTTAGAAAAGGGGGCTGGGAGAGATGCAATAATCTTATCTCTCAACATAAGATCAACTAATTTGTCATAACTTCCATTTACTGTGGCTGCTGACAGCCATTTAGAAAAAAAATATTTTGAATTTCTGAGATGTAATCAGAGAACGTGTGTGTTGGCTTAGGAGACAACTTCCTAAACTGTTCTCTATAACCTGATTCATCTAGCAAAAAATGTGACATAATTTTTGCTTTTATGTAAAGATAATCTTCTTTCAGGTCATTTGGGATCGACTCTATGACTTTAAGAGGTTCCCCAGAAAGACTTCTTACATATACTATCCCCCATTCAGGTTTTGGGATTTTGTAATGATCCATAACAAATTCAAAATTTTGGGTGAATGCTGCTATGCAATCACCTGTGTTGTAATTTCTGATCAGACCTTGGTACTTCTTATGAGGTTGATCTTTGTCTGTTTCTCTATTCACTTTCTCTTTAGAACATTCAGCTTTAAGTTGTTCAATTTTCATTTGTGTTTCTTGCTCTTCTTTCTTACTTTGTGCTAAGATCTCAGCTTGCCTCACTGCAGCTTCTGATTGTGCTTGTTGAAGCTTTAGAGCAGCATCTGATTGTGCTTGTTGAAGCTTTAAAGCAGCTGCTGAGTCTGCCTCTTTACTTTTCAGAGCAGCTTCTGATTGCTTTAGAGCAGCTTCTGCTTGTGCCTGTTGAAGCTTTAAAGCAGCTTCTGAGTCTGCCTCTTTACTTTTCAAAGCCCTTTCGGCTGCTCTCTCATCCCTCTCACTAATTTGCTCTTGTTTCAAACAATATTCTGCATATTTACTTTCACTCCATGCTCTCAATACCTCACCAGACATATTCATTTTTAAACCCATTTCAATGAAATCGTTTAAAGAAGACATGATGAACAATAGGTATGATGGAATAAATATAAACAAAATTACTTATGATGTTAGTAAGTTACAAATATTTATAGCACAGTTAATGTCTAAAGCCAGACTAACGAAAGTATAAAGAAAGCTGAAAAAAAATTTTATACTCAAGTAATCCTTGGGTACTGTGCTGTTCAGTGGTGCTCGAAATCACACTGGAACGTCTTTTGGGTTGACGCACACAAAATTTTTGAAGTTCACCAGACTCAGGTAAAGTTGTCACAAAAACCCTGTACTTTTTCAACTAAACGAAATTAGAACGTTTGTAAATGTATGGTGTGTGTAATGTCACTGAAGTCTGTAAAGGTTTGTATGCTGTCAAGTATTATTGTTAGTCGTTACCACTTTCAACAACTTTCACGCTCACACTACCTCTACTCAGTGACATTCAAGGGCACGGCCGCCATTTTGGATTTTAGGTACAAAATTTGTTGAATTTAGTGCTAAGTCTGAAGACGCCTCGGTTGGCTTCAAATAATATCTTCACACTTATAATTTAATTAAATCAACTCTATTAATTCGTTACTTTACCTTAATCTATGACTTGCGCACTTCTATCGGCATGTTCACATTCGCTTCAAACTCGGACAAAAAAAATAATTTATACGTTCGCATTTGATTCAAAACCCGGAGAAAGCCTCCACATTCGCACTTGTCAGAGTCTTGCATAACACAAGACAAGTAGCTCGTTTTCTGGCAAGTGTGAAGTAATATCAAACTATCAAATCACACGAAGTGAATATCCGAAAGTATTATTCACACGTTTTATTGACGCGCCGCATTTATCATCGCACAAACATCGCGCACTGACAATCCATAACAATCATTATAGCATGAACAATATCACTACAATACATAATAATACATGCAAGCAATAAACATCTCACTTACAGTCAACCTATACAAGCGTTCGAACCAGTCTCCCACTGTCATACAGGCTAGCTCTCAAGGCAGATTCAAACTCAACTCGCATTCCCTTGCGACCTGTCCGTTCAACGATCTAAGCCCGTCTGCCAGTTCTGGCGTCCTACACGCTACACGCTCACGTCAGCTGGTGTCCCCTGCACGGTTCACGGGGTGAACTCAATTGCTGTGCGTGGCTGCTTATCCAGGCGTCGGCAAAGACGCCGCGTTCTCTATGCCGTGTTTAACATTACTCAGGGTTGCGTGTTGTTATGGTGTCTGGCGTTGGTACAGACAACGCGTCGCAACCTCGGCTGTGAGACCTTGACAAGTCAGACTACTAGTCTATTATGTAAAGCTGCATTACTTTGTGTTATTTTATATTACATACTGTAAGTAAAGTAAACCATCCTTTCACACACCTTGGTGCATGGCGTAGCGGGTACGTGATGCTAGCCCGTAAGTTTAACTAAACCGGCATTCAATGATTGATGTAGTCAGCATCACGCATCTTTACTTCCGAAGACATTTCCTGGTACCCATTTAAGGCGGTCGACTTGGGAGCTCGTGTCAGTTTAAAAATAAATAGCCTAGATGGGGATTTGAATATATGACCACCGGACTGGTGGGCACACATGCTAGCATCTGCGCCATCGTGGCCCCCTACATATTGTGGTGCGCCTATTTTAACTCTTTCCGACCAACCAACTAACTCGCTACGTGGACACACCACACATAGTATACTACTCTTGCTGCACCCTATCACAGACAGCATTCTATTTTATCCTAGCCTATTTTAACTATTCTAATTTATTCCAGCCTATTTTAACTATTTTAATTTATCCTAGCCTATTTTAACTATCATATTTTATTCTGGCCTATTTTTACTGTCCTATTTTATCCTAACCTATTTTATCCTAACCTATTTTATCCTAGCCTATTTTAACTGTAATATTTTATCCTATCCCGTTGTAACTCTTTCAGTACTAATTGTGGGTTAATATTTTGTCTATCCCAGACAACGAAAGCAATATATTATCCTATTTATCCTAGCCAATTGTAAATATCCTATTTTATCCTAGCCTATTTTAACTCTTTCAGTACTAATTGTGAGTTAATATGCGGTCTATCACAGACAACGAAGGCAATGTTTTATCCTATTTTATCCCAGTCAATTTTAACTAACCTATTTTATGGTAGCCTGTTTTAACTCGTTCAGTACCAATCGGCTCACTATAGTTTCGTGGTCACACCAAAGATAGTGAACTACTCTTGCTGCATCCTATCATAAATAGCATTAGCGGGATACTATCCTATTTTTTTTCCTAGCCTATTTTTAACTATTATTAGTACTGGCCCCTGTGTCACACTCTTCCCCAGTGTTATCTGAGGTGCCTGGCCTGGGGATCTCGCCACCAGATCTCTTTCTTATTATGTTTTCTTTCATGGTTGCTATGGTTTCTTGGCAAGTATTGCAGAAGGTAGTTTGCCATTGCTTTCCTTCTGGGTAGTGACTGTACTAGTCGGTGGCCATAGCCATTGTCTCTACTGATGAGATCATCTGCCTATCACCGCAGAGTGCAGACCATAACCAACAACAATCTGTCGGCTGCTCTCACACTCCATCCACCACCTGCTTCCATGGCTTCACGTAACCCTGATCGGGGGGCTAAACGGGTACTCCACCTTGCCCAAGGGTGTCCCGTAGACTAACGGAGGAAAGGGGGCGTCTTACATCTCCTTTGATAGGGGGTACCCCTACCCCGCTAACCAGCTTGTGATCGAGAAGTTTTCCGGAGGTTTATGAGAGCGAGATTCTGCTAAAGGACATGCTACTGAATGAATGAATGAATTTTAACTATCCTATTGTATCCTAGCCTGGTTTAACTCTTTCAGTACTAATTATGGGTTAATATGCTATCGCAGAAAGCAAGAGTAGTGTACTATCCTATTTTGTCCTAGCCTATTCTATCTATCCTTTTTTAACTATCATATTTTATAGTAGCATATTTTAACTATCATATTTTATCCTAGCCTACTTTAACTAAACCTATTTATCCTAGCCTATTTTAACTATCCTATGTTATCCTAGCCTGTTTCCTCTCTTTCAGTACCAATCAACTCACCGTAGATCGTGGTCACGCCAAAGACAGTTTACTGCTCTTACTGCATCCTATCACAGACAGCACATTAACCCACATTATTTGTATTGGTAGCTTCTTATGCTTTAGTCCAGATTTAATTGTGGTCCCAGCGAGCAGAGGCTTATGAGGGGACGAGCCAGACATGTCTACAACCAGCGGGTCTCTGGAACGATTTCCATCTTTACAATTCCAGTGGGGAAGCCTCCATGACTAACTCGTTACGCCAACTGCCTCGCGTTCCGACGTAGTGGATTCGATATCGGCCAGCGTCGTTCGGTTCACGAGTGCAGTTTTCTCTGAGACTCGTGGGGGTCGTCGCTGGAGCTACGAATTTTGTGCTTAGTGCGGCGCTTTCGGCATGGCCGCCTGGCGGAAAGAGACCGGGCCATATGGGATCAAACCCGGCGCAATGAAGTCGATCCTCTTGCATTTTGAACCATTTATCCTGAAAAGGTTAACCCGGTCAACAAATGCCCACAGAAGTCGGATGTGTCGCAGCTCTGCTGTAAACAGGCACAACGCAATCAGAAGAAGAAGAAGAAGAAGAAGAAGAAGAAGAAGAAGAAGAAGAAGTAGAAGAACCATTTATAAACATTTGCCGAGGGAGGCAAAGTAAAGTAGGATAGGTGAAGTAGGCTAGATGGAGCACCAGGGGGTTTGTCTGAAGTGTATGGTGTCGATGTATAGATTGCAAGAAGCCAAACCTAGTTTTAACTCTCTTGTCGTAGTCCTTTAATAATTTTTTCAGATACAAATAGGCTTTGTTTTAAAGTAGACCTTCGTGGAATTAGAATGGGTTAAAGTAACAACTGTCTGAGACACAATACAGTTAAAGAACAGGCGACCCCGAGCGGGGCTGAATTCCGCAAAGTATCCACATGCCTAGGTTGTCGAGAAGGCATGCCTGGAGCATTCCTCATGGGTCGGCTGCCTATCTCGTCGGGCAGCATCACTAATAGACGAACAAGGAGAAGAAATAAACAAGCGAGAACCAGTATCGCGCCTGTCTGGGTACCCTCGTCTGAGTAGTTTATGTTGAGAATGCTAGTATGTGTATTATTACTGCCCTTGGCTTTTCATTTTCTCAAGTACTTCCATCTTTTTCTTGGTCGGCGAGAGAGAGAGAGAGAGAGAGAGAGAGAGAGAGAGAGAGAGAGAGAGAGAGAGAGAGAGAGAGAGAGAGAGAGAGAGAGAGAGAGAGAGAGAGTACACCACGTCTACCGGGTTCGTTTGTATGTATTCAGCTTGTTCCTCCCATCTCCGAGAAATTCTCTCCCTTGCCACTTTAACCCGTAAACAGAAGGATGCTTTGTTCCCTAAGACAAAATAGTGTATGCTACTTGCAAGAAACCGCTACTCATAAGCCTGATTATCTGAACGTTTGTTGCTGGCCTGAAAGTTAGTCAGATAAGTTTACCTGGCTTGTAAATTGTGCATGCTCGTCTTCATCTGGAAACCGTTTTCAACCATCCGGTGTAAAGAGACTACAGACCTTCTTTTGAAAATACACATTACAGGAACGTAAAAAAACATAGCAGTAGTATTTAGTACAATTCTCTGTCTGTTTGTTTATTTTTGTTGTCATATTGCTGTTATTTCGGTTTTTGGGTTCTTTTGTCTTCCAGTGGAAGACTTCTACTATCATTTTTCTATTTTTATTTAAAAATTATAATAATTATGTTTCGTTATATTTTTGAGTTTAGGTTTTAATTTTTAATGAATCCGTTTTACTCAAATGTTGGGCCTTCCCCCATTTCCATGGGACTCAGAAGTTGCGCTTTTTTCGTTACGAATTTGGTATTTTAAAACTATTTACCTTTTGTAATATTATTTGTTAAATCTCTCTCTCTCTCTCTCTCTCTCTCTCTCTCTCTCTCTCTCTCTCTCTCTCTCTCTCTCTCTCTCTCTCTCTCTCTCTCTCTCTCTCTCTCTCTCTCATATACTCATATTCATGGAATAGCTTGAGTCAAAACGTTTCTGTTAACTTATTTGTCTATCTAAAAGTCAGTAATAGTAATACATTTTACACTACACTTCTTTCAATATTGTGTGTTAGAGAATAGTGTGTAGGAGATTGGTGTGTAGAAGAACTGTGTCTAGGTGAATGGTATGTTAAAGAATTGTGTGTAGGAGAATAGTGTGTTAAAGAATTGTGTGTAGATGAATGGTGTGTAGAAGAATTGTGTGTAGATGAATGGTGTGTAGAAGAATTGTGTGTAGAAGAATTGCATGTAAGGGAATGGTGTGTTGAAGAATTGTGTATAGGTGTATGTTGTGTAGAAGAATTGTGTGTAGATGAATTGCATGTAAGGGAATGGTGTGTTGAAGAATTGTGTATAGGAGAAAAATGTGTTAAAGTTAATGAATGGTGTATAGGGGAATGGTGTATAGGGGAATGATGTATAGGAGAATGTCGTGTAGAAGTATTGTGTATAGGAGAATAGTCTGTAGAAGAATTGTGTGAAGTAAAATATTATTAAAGTTAAAGAATGGTGAAAAGGAGAATGGTGTTTAGGAAATGGCATGTAGATGAATTGTGAATAGGAGAATGGTGTAAAGGAGAGTGGTGTGTAGGAGAATGGTGTATAGGAGAATGAATGGTGATATAAGAATGGTGTATAGGAGAATGGTGTGTTATAGTTGAAGAATTGTGTATAGCAGAATTGTGTGCAGAAGATTGGTGTAAACGAGAATGGTGTGCAAAGTTAAAGAAAGGTGAATATGAGAATGGTGTTTAGAGGAATTGTGTGTAGGAGAATTGTGTATGGTAGAATGGTATACTAAAATTAAAGAATGGTGTATAATAGAATGGTGTGCTAAAGTACAGGAATAGTGTATATGAGAAAGGTGTGTTAATGTTAAAGAATGTTGTATAAGAGAATGGTGTGTTAATGTTAAAGAATGTTGTATAAGAGAATGGTGTGTAGAAGAATTGTGTAGAGGAAAATATTGTGTAGAGGTATTATGTACGGAAAGATGGTGTGTAGACGAATGACATACAGTCAGATGGTGTATAGGAGAATTGTGTGGTAGAAGAATTATGTACGGAAAGGTGGTGTACAGGAGAATGGTGTAAAGGAGAATGGTGTGGAAGAATTATGTAAAGAAGAATGGTGTATAGAAAAATGATGTAGGAGAATTATGTACTGAAAAATGGTGTGGAAAAGAAACGTGTGGAGAAGAAAGATGTATAGATGAATTGTCTACAGGAAAATAATGTGTGGAAAGATAATGTATTCGAAAATAATGTATGTCTGGGAGAAACCGTAGCTTTAGTTTATACTTTGTTAAAGATACCATCAATTTATCGAGGGAGAGATTAATTCTAGCCTGGTTAATTAATTGTCAGGGGAGAAAATGTAAATAAATATGGTGTATAACAGAATCATTTGTCCATGGGGGGAAAAACTGTGATTCTGCATGTAGAAATCAAAGACCCTTGCTGCACATCAAGGTGACTGTATACCATGCTGTGCCCTGACATATGTTTACGTTGGGACAAAAAAAACCTGACATGTCAGTCTGGTGTTTGCACACATTCCTTTAATTAAAATTTTATCTTTTTGTAATTTGCTTTACCTATATTAAAAAAATGCAAACTGGAAAACAGAAAAATTTAGCAAGAAATATTGGCTCTAATTAGCAGTTTAAAAATAGTCAATTAAAAAATGTAATGCTATCAAGATGTAAGTTTTTGTTTCTGCTTCCTGGGTTACTAGATGTTGGTTTATTGTTTCAGACAAAGGAGAGCACAGGGGTCAAGCATCTTTGCCTGACATGCCTGTTGTTACATTGAAATAATTTCAGTCAGCAACTTTGTTGTATATGATAGTTGTTTGTCTACAGCCATGTGATATCTTGACCCTATAGAAATGTGTTTTTACAGAAGAATTAAAAATAACTTAGGCATCCAAAATGGGTCTTGGTGGACTAGATCAAAGGCATGTGTCTCTGGCTGAAGCAGACCAGACTCTCACTTTGACAGTTTGAATGTTCACAAAATAATAAAATGGTATGGTATACCCCCTCCCAGATCCTAGAGTTGAATCGGATGTTAGGCCTTCTTGGACAAGAGTGAAAAACATGGATAAGCCACATGCATTTTTCTCACGTTATAGCCCCTAGGCAGTTGGACATAAAAAATATCCCTGGACAGTTGGACATCGAAAAAATTTGTGGACAGTTGGACATAAAAAAAAATCTCTGGACAGTTGCACATCACAATTAAATTCCTGGACAGTTGGACATTGAAAAAATCCCTGGACAACTGGACATTGAGAAGAGTTCACACACTGTGCTGAGATTCTCCTTCTGTTATCAGTCCTTTGCAAAACAAAGCAAAATGGGTAGTGAGAATTTCAGAAATAGGCTGTAGGCACAAATAAACTTATTACTGATATCAGGATAGATATACATTGCACATGGACATCACAATCAACCCCAGCATGTTTTGTCTGTGATGTTCTAAACAATTTTACATTATGTAATTTGCCATTGCTTTCTGAATGGCCAGTGTTAACGGAATTGTGAAAATCAACACAAAGCAGCCTGATTCAGAATTGCCTTTGATTGGCTTAGAACCTGATGTATCAGGATTGTGATACTAGGTTCAGTCAGTACCCCTAAGGACAAGAAATCAACTGTAAATCATCATAACAAATCATAAGATTAACGAAAAGTGATAACATGATGGCAGAGATATAAGATATTTGTTATCTTGATATATAATGTTAGAACCAACAAGCTTGCTCCATGGCAAAGGGGTTACAGAATCAATCCGTAATCCCGTATACCCGTGTTCGAAACACAACTGCGGGTGATTTGGCAGCAGACTACCTTGCATTGGTTTTTTATGAAATGATATGGGTGCCGGTTATTCAGAAAGCAATGGCAAACGTAAACTTGCCAAGAGACCACAAACAGCAAAAAATGCTGGTGTTGACTGTGACGTCCTGTAAAGGACATGCAACTAAAAAAAAAAAACCAGTAGATCTCCAATGTTTTCACTCCCACACTCTTTTTTTCCCTCACTCTCTGCCGCCCTGTTTTCCTTGTCCATCTTTTGATGTTTATCTTCTGATAAAGACAGGAAGAAAATTTATGCACAGCCTGAGAAGGCAGGGAAGCAGATTAATCAGTATCCTTGGAAGACATGGAGAGAATAGGTGTAATGGTTAGGAGGTTACGCTGACAATCGCATTAGTGCTGTCAGATAAGAGTTCAATGTCAACTCTTGTCATGCACAATGGGGGGAAAAGACTGGCCACCTATTTCTCAGTGCAATCAGGTATACCAAATGTGATGGTCTTAACACTTCACAGATCCACTGCAGATTCCTAATACCGGGCTTGTTTGTGTGTGTGTGTTTGTTTTGGAAGACAGGGAAGGAAAATTAAAGACAGGGAAGAAGATGAAAGACAGGGAAGAAAATGAAAGACAGGGAAGAAAATGAAATACAGGGAAGAAAATGAAAGACATGGAAGAAAGTTAAAGACATGGAAGAAAATTAAAGACAGGGAAGAAAATGAAAGACAGGGAAGCAAATGAAATACAGGGAGAAAGTGAAAGACATGGAAGAAAGTTAAAGACATGAAAAAAAATGAAATACATGGAAGAAGATGAAATGCATGGAAGAAAATGTAATAATAATAAGAAAATTAAAGACATGGAAAAAAAATTAAAGACAGAAGAAAATGAAAGACAGGGAAGAAAATTAAAGAAAGTGAAAGAATGGAAGAAAATGAAGGGAAAAAAAGGAAATACATGGAAGAAATGAAATACATGGAAGGAAATGAAATACATGGAAGAAAATGAAAGACAGGGAAGAAAATGAAAGGTAGGGAAGAAAATGAAAGACAGGGAAGAAAGTGAAAGACATGGAAGAAAATGAAAGGTAGGGAAGAAAATGAAAGACATGGAAGAAAGTGAAAGACAGTGATAGACATGGAAGAAAATTAAAGACAGGGAAAAAAATGAAAGACATGGAAGAAAATGAAATACAGGGAAGAAAGTGAAAGACATGGAAGAAAGTTAAAGACATGGAAAAAAATGAAATACATGGAAGAAGATGAATTGCATGGAAGAAAATGTAATAATAATAAGAAAATTAAAGAGATGGAAGAAAATTAAAGACGAAGAAAATGAAAGACAGGGAAGAAAATTAAAGAAAGTGAAAGAATGGAAGAAAATGAAGGGAAAAAAAGGAAATACATGGAAGAAATGAAATACATGGAAGGAAATGAAATACATGGAAGAAAATGAAAGACAGGGAAGAAAATGAAAGGTAGGGAAGAAAATGAAAGACAGGGAAGAAAGTGAAAGACATGGAAGAAAATAAAAGGTAGGGAAGAAAATGAAAGACATGGAAGAAAATGAAAGACAGTGATAGACATGGAAGAAAATGAAAGACATGGAAGAAAATCAAAGACTTGGAAGAAAATGAAAGACATGGAAGAAAATCAAAGACTTGGAAGGAAATGAAAGACATGGAAGAAAATGAAAGACAGTGATAGACATGGAAGAAAATGAAAGACATGGAAGAAAATGAAAGACATGGAAGAAAATCAAAGACTTGGAACAAAATGAAAGACATGGAAAAGGAAAGAGAATGACCATGAAGGAAATAAATGCACAGCCTTGGAAGACAGCAATAAAATTTGATGATCTCCCTCAAGACCCTGCGATGCATGATTGTGTTAACGTATTTCCGTTATGTTTATTTCACAGAGTCAGACCCTGGATCTATGTGCAAGTACACCTCTGTCGCAGGCATACCCTGCACTTGAGGGCCAGAAAGGCATAGAGGCTAGATCTCTGCTGTACATTCCAGATGTCAAGGTCACATCCCTAAGAGCTGTGCAGGAAGATGGCCAGGACATAGTTCATGCTGGGTCAGCTGCAGGAGATTTCATTAAGGTAATACTTTGTCTTGAAGACCTTGCAACATTTACTGAGGTGAAACAGAGCATTTTTAGGTTTGTTCAGAGTTAGGTGATGTCATCTTTTAAAACCAAGCAACCATGAAACTCTTGTAGACGTTCATCCTTCATTTTCTGTCTGGAGTGTTGTGATGTCATGTTTTAAAACCAAGAAACTATGAAGCTCTCGTAGACATTCATCCTTCATTTTGTGTCTGGAGTGTTGTGATGTCATGTCTTAAAACCAAGAAACTATGAAACTCTCGTAGACATTCATCCTTCATTTTCTGTCTGGAGTGTTGTGATATCATGTCTTAAAACCAAGAAACTATGAAGCTCTCGTAGACATTCATCCTTCATTTTGTGTCTGGAGTGTTGTGATGTCATGTCTTAAAACCAAGAAACTATGAAACTCTCGTAGACATTCATCCTTCATTTTCTGTCTGGAGTGTTGTGATGTCATGTCTTAAAACCAAGAAACTATGAAACTCTCGTAGACATTCATCCTTCATTTTCTGTCTGGAGTATTGTGATGTCAGGTCTTAAAACCAAGCAACCATAAAACTCTTGTAGACTTTTCATCCTTCATTTTCTGTCTGGAGTGTTGTGATGTCATTTCTTAACACCAAGCAACTGTGAAACTCTTGTAGATGTTCATCCTTCATTTTCTTTTGCTGCCTTCCATTCCCCAATGAAGCATAGGCCCTTTTACCAACACATGCCAATGCCTTTGTAGACTGTTCCTGATTGGTTGTAGTTTTCAGCCATAGTTTCCTACAGAAAGAAGCAGCCAGTATTTTTCAACCCTCCTTAGTTGTCTTTTATGACTTGCGCGGTATGTTCTTCATCTGCTCTTTATATCCCATTGGAGAACAGGTCTTTAATCCTACTATTTCTTTGGCACTTTGGATTATAGACAAGGTAGTGTCTTCTTATGCTAATATCAGACTTCCTCATTTCTATCCCGCTCTAGCATCTCTTTTTCACCGCCTGATTTACTGGTATGTGGTTAGATTTCTCCATGAAGTTCCATATTCGTGATTTTGTCATAAAGTTTGTCCTATTCTGCGCAGGCATCAATGAATAAATATGTAGTTTATTAGTAATTGTGAAAATATTTTCAGAAATGTAGAAGATATGAAAGGAATCATCATTGGAGGAAGAAACATCAGTAACATTAGATATGCAGATGATATAGGATTGCATGTATTCATATTGTGACCTCTATATTTGCACAGATTTTGATAGGCAAAACCCAAGCCACAAAGGTGACACAGATTAGCCTGGATGTGTCCGAGCCAGTCCTGGACATCATCAACTCCAACAATGAAGAGCGAGTTTATGTCCTCACAAGCACCAAGGTACGTAGATGATGGTGTGGTTAACACATTATACACATGTGTTACCTCTGTGCTGTGCTAGCATGTATGGCACTCACTATTTTAGTTTTAGGGTGTACATGTTTGGCTCAGTGCACGAGCAGACGACAGTTTAACAAATTAATGCTAAAATATAGGTTCTCATAACTTTAATGCTGATAACTCAGAAAGTATGTTTTCTCACACTATACCACAGCTTAGTTAGAAGTTTAGTTTCCAGGACCTCATCTAAGTAACTCTTTTGCAGTTTTTAAATGTAGTTGTCTTTTCTATGTGCTGATGAAGGCTTTTGAGCTGCAATGTCGGTCCTTTTACTGGTTTTGGAAAGCTGACTAATTCCACTTTGTGTTTGTTGCTTTACACACATCTTAAAGGGAACACTGCTCTATGCTATAGCACTCAGAAATAACAGGAGTCTTTTTGTTTTACCATTTTTGAAGTAAGCCACAGGTGACTTGGGAGCAGACCTGCTTTACTTTGAGGAAGCAATGGCAAACTACTGAACATACAATTGCCTAGTAAACACAAGCAGCTAAACCATGCTGGGATTGACTGTAACATCCTGTAAAGGACATGGATAAAAATACTTTGTACAAGAGGGCTTCAAATGAAAACCGTAAATGTTTTATGTGTGTGAATATATTCTGAAAAATTAAAGAACAAATGTATCATTTTTCAATATAGTCACCACTGCGTTCAATGCAAATCCTCCAGCGCCGAAAAAATCTTTGATTCCTGTAGAGTAAAATCCTCTGGGGTCACTACTCGATGTGCCTGACCCGGTCGTGAACAGTCCGTCACAGAAGTTTTGAAACTTCCTACTTCACTCAAACACTTGCTGTACTGACAGGCATGCATCACCATACTGGACTTTCACCGATGAATTTCTATAGATTTCACCCCTTCACTGATAAAACAAACGGATAACAGAAACACCGCTGCTCTTTGTTGCATGTCAAAAGTGGGGCAGCCATCTTTAAACTGTCCTTATGATGTCACTGTGTTCGTCTACACGTGCTTAACCCTCCTGACATCCTTAACAACAATATTGATAGGATACAAGACAAAGCATGGTTATTGTAATTTCTATCACAATTGTAAGGTTTTCATGTGATTCCCCTTCATATATACCGAACAGAAAACATGTTTTGTTTACAACAGCGCACAGACACAAGTATTTTGCAGGCACCACCAGACAGACATAAGTTTTATTTTGGCATACAACTTCAAACAGATATTTTAAATAGAACATGAAACTGAAAAATATATATTTGATAAACAAACTTTAGATATATAAAATGACGTGTGTAGAGACAAAAAATATTTTGCTAACATCAAACAGGCAAGTATTGTATATAATATCAAACCAGTTTTATTATTAGTATACATCAAAAAGATAAAATGTTCCATGTACTGCAACAAACAAAGTTTTGTGAACTGCAGTAAACTGATAAAAACAATTTGTATACATCATAAAACCAATAACATGCCTCATTTGAAGCATAAGACGGATGGCACATTTTGTATTTATCATCAGACAGAATAACAGTTTTGTAAATAGCAACAAATAATAAAAACGTGCAATGCATCCCCACACACACATGCACGCACGCACACAAAAAAAATAAAATAAAAATGAAAGTTTCTAGTTTCAAACTGTTTATAATTTTTATGATGTAGATTAATAATTGTTTTGACATTTGAAATTCATAGATTCACACTAGTTTACACATTTTGAACATGGAGATTCACACTTTTGACATGTAGATTTGACACGTAGATTCATACTAATAATAGTAAGTTTCACTTTATTTTACATATTACTACTCTCTAGATTCACATATTTAACATATTTCAGGTCTACTTAATAAACACCAATCACTGTGAGAACAGACAGTCATGTGACCTGTGTGTTGATGGGATTGATCCATTGTGTGGATGGTGTGTTATGGAGAACAGTTGTACCCTGAAAGGACCTTGCTCTGCTTCTGCTTTCACGCCAAGTTGGCTGCCTGCGACCCAGAATACCTGCTTGAACATATCAGATGTGGACCCTAGTGTTATCAGTTACCAGGCACTGCAAGAGTCCGCTAGTAATGACAAGGTAGGTCTACTTTTGTTAGGGAGTCTCTTTGGCGAAGTGGTCAAGCCGTTTGACTCGGGCTGCAAAGGTTATGGGTTCGATTCTAGGCCGCGTCCTTCGGTTCACGAGTTACATTTTTCGGAAACTCCTGTGGGTCATCACTAGAGCTATGGAGTTCGTGCTTTGTGTGATGCTTTCTGTGCTGCTGAAAGAGACAGAGTCTTATGCGATAAAACCCGGTGCAATGAAGTCGACCCTGTCGACTTTTAAGCGACTTTTGTTTATTCTTTATACCTTGTTCTTCCTTATCCGAAACAGTGTATTCCCTTAGTGAATTTAAATGTAGAAGCCACAAGCATATCAAGTAGCCGAACATATACCAGTGTAGGTAGACAAGAGAGTTCATCAGTTTTGAGGAATCCTTGTGTAGTTAAAAGGCTATAAAACATCGGTATCGTTGATTTTTAAACACCTAATAAAATATGGCCATAGCGTGAACAATTAAAAAGCATTTCATATATTGTATTCAAGGAACAATAAATAATTTCTCAAATAGTTAGCAATTTGTGGTTCCAGGTGGTTTTGTGCAAACTGAGAGAGGCCGTGGTAAATTTGAAATTACCGTGAAGATAACATGTTCCACATTTGAACAATTTCTGTGACTATATGTTTTAATTGTTTCAGCTTAAATAATATTCATTTATTAATTTCATATGATATATAACTCTGCAGTATGCACCTGACAAGATACAGTGAATATGCCAATAAATCAGGCAAAATAAGGCAATAAATCGTGCAACATATTGTTTGTGGCTTTTGCGCTCAAATTCTTCCTTATTTTCAGATACTGTGTCAAAATGTAGTGCAGAACATCACTCTTCTCAAGGCCCACCAAAAAGATTCTTGATCCTCTGTCAGTTCCCCAACCACATGCTCTTTCATGCCCCAGGTGTCTTGATTGTCTGTGTCTGTCACATTTTTCAGAAATGCCAGTCTGTTCTATTGACCTTCTTCCTCTCATCCAGAAGATTCACAGGGTGGAACTGTCATATAGGTTGTGGTGCATGATGGTCAGTTTCTACTCCTCCTTCCTTTCTCTTTAGAGTGGGGGGGGGGGGGGTATCACACCTAGTTATGAATGACATTGATCAGTGTGTGTTACTTCAGCATCCATTTGTTTGGTGCGTTTGCTTGCTTTGAACTCAAGTGTAGTCTTTACAGATGCTACTACTTCTAGTGCACTGGACTGTTGTTTATTTGTGGATTAGCTTTCCCTTTTACCAGTGTCCCTCGCCATCAGGCAAACCCACTCTGACTTTTGAGTTACTTGCTGCATCTCATCAGGTACGCACCGCAGAAATCACACAACATAAAAAAAGTGAGTTGTATATCCTTTACGTAACATGCCAGTCAACCACAGAATTTTTCAGCTGTTTGCGATTTCTTAGCAAGTTTATGTTTAGTAGTTTGCCATGACTTTCTGAATGACCGGCACTCATACCATTGTATGAAAACCAACAAAAGACGGTCATCTGCCATATAATCCACAGCTGTGCTTTGAACGTGGTATGCAGGATTATGAATTGCGCCCGTAACACCTTCGCCACAGACAGAACATAAACAAAAGCAATAAGATTAATCCTTCAAGCTGAAATAGAAAAGAAAAACATATTCACACAGTAATTTGAAATGCCTACCATGGTAAATGTAGGTTTTTATTTTTATGTTGGGCATATTCTGTTGGCTCTCCACGATGTGAAGTACCGGTAAGGTAATATTCCAGTTTTGAGACATTCCTTAAGAAATCTTAATTGGCAATTCTATACCACTCATGCAATCTATTGTTTGTGTCTTCATTATTAAATTTTACTACGGGAAAATATTTGTAATTCTCTACAAGCATGTATTTATGTGAATATGAAATTAACATTTCAAAATTCAGTTTCAGGCAATTCAATTACAATAATGAAGTTGGTATACATTCATTTTTAAGCAATTCAATTACAATAATGAGGGTGGTTTACATTATTTCATCTTGCAGTTGTTGAAGTTCTCACTGGAGTCAGTAATTCTGACGCCATCCAAAGACCTTGACCTAGGCTGCATGTATAAATCTGGGGAAATGCAGCATCGCACACCTGCCTCCATTTCTAATGACCGCCATATCACCTGTCCGCTGCCTCAGGTGGGCCAGCTTGCCCAAATACCCCAGGGTAAGGGTGAGTAAGGTTGCTGTTGTGTCTCTGTGTGAGTCCACCTTGTGACTGGGATAGATTTTGAAATTAATTCTTTAACAGACAGTATTACATTAGCTAATGTTCCTAATTATTAATTAAATTAATTCTGTCTTAGTTGCTACAGTAGTTCATACTGTCCTGGTTGTTACTTTAGCTCTTTCTGTCTGACAGTTTTTACTTTTATTAACTCTTTCTGTCTTGGACAGTTGTGCAAGTAGCCAAATCATTCAGTTGTTACCTTAACTGTTTCTGTGCTTCACAGTTGTTACAGCAGTCAACACTGAGTTCAGTTGAGTTGAGCTAAGAACTGACATCACTGCACTCAGGACCTTACCATACACCCTCCGTCCTCTCATTCAACAGCCAGCGAAGAGTCACAGTACTAATTGTTCCCACTGCTATCTGATTGAAAGTTCTCCTGGTCTTCCCTCTGTTTTGAGATTATTCCAGAACCCCTGCCGATCCCCTGCAATCTCATTCAGTCCACATACGAGTTCTCAATCTGTTAACCCGCCTTCTCCACCTGGTCCCACAGGTGCTCGACCACCTCCCCCTTGTCCATAGGTAATCTACCACCAAGAGGTGCATTCCCTACCAGCCTATCAGTCTGTTCATTCTCCCGCACTCCTGCATGGCCAGGGCAAAAAATAAATCCATACAATTCTCACAGTCTGTGACCTCTGATAGCCATTACACACGAAACATTTCTTTCTCCACATTACTAGGCATACTCCTTGAGTCTGTAATGAATACAACGTGTGCTGCAGTGGCCTCCTCTAACCAACAGATTACCGCTGTTACTGCTTCCACCTCCATTCTCATGCTGGAGATCGTAGTCTCATATGACAGACTCTCCTTTCTCAAGAATACTTGTTGCCTTGACTCTTTTTGTAATACACAGTTAAGTATTCTGCTGTGTTCTATTTGTTACTTTAACTCTTTCTGTTTCTACACAGTTGTTAAGTATTCCACAGTGTCACACTTGTTACTTTAACTCTTCAATTGTTACTTTAACTCTTTCTGTTTCTACACAGTTGTTAAGTATTCCACAGTGTCACACTTGTTACTTTAATTCTTCAATTGTTACTTAAACTCTTTCTGTTTCTATACAGTTGTTAAGTATTCCACAGTGGTCACACTTGTTACTTTAACTCTTCAATTGTTACTTAAACTCTTTCTGTTTCTACACATTTGTTAAGTATTCCACAGTGTCACACTTGTTACTTTAACTCTTCAATTGCTACTTTAACTCTTTCTGTTTCTACACAGTTGTTAAGTATTCCACAGTGTCACGCTTGTTACTTTAACTCTTCCTGTCCTCAACAGTTGGCTATTTTAGTCTACTATTTCACATGCTTCCCTAACTTCTTGTTTCCCAAACAGTTACTTCTTTAACTCTCTCTGACTTGTTTCTCCAAACACTTGTTACTTTAACTCTTGATAATTCAGGCAGCCGTGGCTTAAGCTTTGTGAGGTTAAAGTACGTGATTTTGTTAGGCTGTGTTCTTCCTCATCCTCCTTTGCAGTTTTCTTTCCAGCATAAACTGCACTATCCTCTGCCACTTCTACAACATTCATTCGAGAACATCATTTAAGAACATCATTCTGATTGAAGGCAAATCACATCAAAAGACTGCTTGAGAAGTAGGGAAAGATTATTTAAGGTATTCAGTATAAACTTCCATATATTAAATACAGCAACTCACTTTTGTGTCTGCATGCATTTTTGAAATCATTGTTTTTTAATGAATTTCAGATCATGAGCAAGTCTCCGTCCATTTCCATGTTAAAGGAAAATCAATTGTGACAAGAAGTGTTTCAGTGTACAACTGCAGTGCCCACACAACGTAAGTTTCCTTGATTCTATGCCATCTAATGTTTTAATTTATTGCACACAACGTAAGTTTCCTTGATTCTATGCCATCTAATGTTTTAATTTATTGCACACAACGTAAGTTTCCTTGATTCTATGCCATCTAATGTTTTAATTTATTGCACACAACGTAAGTTTCCTTGATTCTATGCCATCTAATGTTTTAATTTATTGCACACAACGTAAGTTTCCTTGATTCTATGCCATCTAATGTTTTAATTTATTGCACACAACGTAAGTTTCCTTGATTCTATGCCATCTAATGTTTTAATTTATTGCACACAACGTAAGTTTCCTTGATTCTATGCCATCTATTGTTTTAATTTATTGCACACAACGTAAGTTTCCTTGATTCTATGCCATCTATTGTTTTAATTTATTGCACACAACGTAAGTTTCCTTGATTCTATGCCATCTATTGTTTTAATTTATTGCACACAACGTAAGTTTCCTTGATTCTATGCCATCTATTGTTTTAATTTATTGCACACAACGTAAGTTTCCTTGATTCTATGCCATCTATTGTTTTAATTTATTGCACACAACGTAAGTTTCCTTGATTCTATGCCATCTATTGTTTTAATTTATTGCACACAACGTAAGTTTCCTTGATTCTATGCCATCTATTGTTTTAATTTATTGCACACAACGTAAGTTTCCTTGATTCTATGCCATCTATTGTTTTAATTTATTGCACACAACGTAAGTTTCCTTGATTCTATGCCATCTATTGTTTTAATTTATTGCACACAACGTAAGTTTCCTTGATTCTATGCCATCTATTGTTTTAATTTATTGCACACAACGTAAGTTTCCTTGATTCTATGCCATCTAATGTTTTAATATACTGAGATTGCCTAGTGGATATGGTACTCATCTGTTGGCCTGGCTTCATGTTTTTCATAACCATGTTGACCCTAGGGTAGACCCAACATCATGATGTGGTTAATGACAAGGAGTGATGTTGTATGTATTGATAAAATTTATGGGTTGATCTTTACTTTATGTTAGGTTCTTCTTCTTCTTTGAACACTATCAGAGATCAACGTAAATATATTTAAAGAAAGTAGCAGTCAGCATGAGGTTGTTCATCTCTGCATAAAATTTGTCTTCAAATAGAGAAGGTGAGGGCTGAAATTGTTTTCCCTGTTCTGCATATGTTGGACACTTGCGGCAAATGCTTAGCTATCACTTCAGCAATTTCACAGTTCCACAGTATCTTCTATCGTTTGTTTATTAAACAAGTGGTACATCAGCCTGTCGTGTCCTGTACAGTCTTCTATCATATCCAATTCCTGTTTCCAGAACACCACATAGTTGAGACATCCACACAAATTAAAATAGACAATTACAGTAAGGGTGACAGGGAAGGTTGAAACCATATCAAAGGAGAAATGCAGACACCTCCTTCCATCTCCTAGCCTACAGGACACCCTTGGGTAAGGTGGGATACCCTTTAAGCCTCCCAACAAGGGTAACATGAAACCATGCCAGCAAGTGATGGATTAAACATAAGAGTAGATAGATGAGGTATAGTTGTTGTGATGCTGGTTATGATCTCAAATTCATGAAGGTTGGCAAAGCATGCTTTTATAGGGTAAATGGTTTGTTACCTATTCCCAAATTTGTGGCTTATTCCAGAATTGTTACTGACATCAAACTATGGACACCAAATTTGTTACTGATTCCTAAACTTGTTACTCATTCCCAAACTTGTTACTCATTCCCAAACTTGTTACTGATCCCAGACTTGTAACTGATACCAAACTTGTACTCATTCCCAAACTTGTTACTGATCGCAGACTTGTAAATGATACCAAACTTGTTACTCATTCCCAAACTTGTCATTCATTCTCAGGCTTGTAAATGATACCAAACTTGTTACTCATTCCCAAACTTGTTATTCATTCTCAGACTTGTTACTCATTCCCTAACTTGTTATTCATTCTCAGACTTGTAAATGATACCAAACTTGTTACTCATTCCCAAACTTGTTACTGATCCCAGACTTGTAAATGATACCAAACTTGTTACTGATCCCAGACTTGTAACTGTTACCAAACTTGTACTCATTCCCAAACTTGTTACTGATCCCAGACTTGTAACTGATACCAAACTTGTACTCATTCCCAAACTTGTTACTGATCCCAGACTTGTAACTGTTACCAAACTTGTACTCATTCCCAAACTTGTTACTGATCCCAGACTTGTAACTGATACCAAACTTGTACTCATTCCCAAACTTGTTACTGATCCCAGACTTGTAACTGATACCAAACTTGTACTCATTCCCAAACTTGTTACTGATCCCAGACTTGTAACTGATACCAAACTTGTACTCATTCCCAAACTTGTTACTGATCCCAGACTTGTAACTGATACCAAACTTGTACTCATTCCCAAATGTGTACTCATTCCCAAACTTGTTACTCATTCCCAAACTTGTTATTCATTCTCAGACTTGTTACTCATTCCCAAACTTGTTACTCATTCTCAGACTTGTTACTGATCCCAGACTTGTAACTGTTACCAAACTTGTACTCATTCCCAAACTTGTTACTGATCCCAGACTTGTAACTGATACCAAACTTGTACTCATTCCCAAACTTGTTACTGATCCCAGACTTGTAACTGATACCAAACTTGTACTCATTCCCAAATGTGTACTCATTCCCAAACTTGTTACTCATTCCCAAACTTGTTACTCATTCTCAGACTTGTTACTCATTCCCAAACTTGTTACTGATCCCAGACTTGTAACTGATACCAAACTTGTACTCATTCCCAAACTTGTACTCATTCCCAAACTTGTACTCATTCCCAAACTTGTACTCATTCCCAAACTTGTACTCATTCCCAAACTTGTTACTGATCCCAGACTTGTAACTGATACCAAACTTGTACTCATTCCCAAACTTGTTACTGATCCCAGACTTGTAACTGATACCAAACTTGTACTCATTCCCAAATGTGTACTCATTCCCAAACTTGTTACTCATTCCCAAACTTGTTATTCATTCTCAGACTTGTTACTCATTCCCAAACTTGTTACTCATTCTCAGACTTGTTACTCATTCCCAAACTTGTTACTGATCCCAGACTTGTAACTGATACCAAACTTGTACTCATTCCCAAACTTGTACTCATTCCCAAACTTGTACTCATTCCCAAACTTGTACTCATTCCCAAACTTGTACTCATTCCCAAACTTGTTATTCATTCTCAGACTTGTTACTCATTCCCAAACTTGTTACTGATCCCAGACTTGTAACTGTTACCAAACTTGTACTCATTCCCAAATGTGTACTCATTCCCAAACTTGTTATTCATTCTCAGACTTGTTACTCATTCCCAAACTTGTTACTCATTCTCAGACTTGTTACTCATTCCCAAACTTGTTACTGATCCCAGACTTGTAACTGATACCAAACTTGTACTCATTCCCAAACTTGTACTCATTCCCAAACTTGTACTCATTCCCAAACTTGTACTCATTCCCAAACTTGTACTCATTCCCAAACTTGTTATTCATTCTCAGACTTGTTACTCATTCTCAGACTTGTTACTCATTCCCAAACTTGTTACTGATTCCAGACTTGTTACTGATCCCAGACTTGTAAATGACACCAAACTTGTTCCTCATTCCCAGACTTGTTACTGATCCCAGACTTGTAAATGACACCAAACTTGTTACTCATTCCCAAACTTGTTACTGATCCCAGACTTGTTACTGATCCCAGACTTGTAAATGACACCAAACTTGTTACTCATTCCCAAACTTGTTACTGATCCCAGACTTGTTACTGATCCCAGACTTGTAAATGATACCAAACTTGTTACTCATTCCCAAACTTGTTACTGATCCCAGACTTGTTACTGATCCCAGACTTGTAAATGATACCAAACTTGTTACTCATTTCCAAACTTGTACTCTGCCCCAAACTTACTACTGGGGGATGCAATTGGAATAAACCTTTCATGATGTCAGACACATGTTATAATTAAAAATAAATAAATATCTGTAAATAACAAATAACATCTACTAGCGGTGCTTTAATGTAACACAGAAAATATTGGCCACAATGAAACAAAAACAAAACAAAATCTTAGTATGTATAATTATAATCTTCCTCATTTGCCAAGCCACTAAGCCATATCACACAACCATCAGTGTTGGAACAGATCTTTGTTCTTTCCCCTATTATGACATTCAGCCAAGTCATCTACATATTTATCACCTTCTCTTCCTTTTGCTCTTTTCCTCTCAAGCTTTTCAGTGTTCACATTTTCAAGTTTATTTTTCTCCATAACATGCCTAATCAATCTGGACTGTCTGTCTAATTTCTCTAATCAGTTTACTGTTTTCATCTGCTTCTTAAAGGCTTATCTCAATTGCTTTCTATCTGTCCATGGCCTTCTTTGCTTTTTCCCTAGAAACCACATACGTTAATGTCTTTACTTTCCCAAAAGTTCATGAATTGCCATATGTTAGATTCAGAGACTGACATTAACTGATTCTCTGCCAAACAAAAAGTGGGTCCTGATCAAACAGAAATCCATGACAGAAAATGGGAAGTAGGGGTGTCTCACAATAATGCTTTTAAAATTGTTAAAATGGTAGTAGATATATTGTATTATATATCAAATTAAAGAGGATTGCACAGAGAACATGACAGTGTTAATAATTAATTGATAGGTTAGAAATATGACAATAATGAGAGGTTTAGTAATAACAATTGAAATTAAAGAGGTAAAAATTATTTAAAAATGTCACTTACCAAGGCTTTAATTTATAATCCTCTTATGTTGATCCTGTTTAATTTACTGAATAATGTTACACACACCATTTGTCTTTAACAATATGATAAGAATTGCTCCTTAAAACCATCCAAAAAGAAGTTCTGCAGCATATTGTGAAGCATGTCTTTTTTTACACAAAATTGAGAAAATCAAGAAAACACTTGGCAGATTTGTTCTCAATAGATTGACAGTTAATATATACACATTTCTGTTATTCATTATTTATAATACTGTTAAACCTATTTGTGATGAAAGGCTGCAAAGCAAACTTTGGGGCACAAGTTTGGTCTATTAGTGCAGTCGGAGCAAACAAAAGATGATCTGTGTCGTCTAGCTCGAGTGCTGCACAAAACACAGTAATTGTGACATCCTTATATTCATTGTCAGACACCTCAGTTGATGACAAACTTTCACTGTCATTGTAGGTTTTTCTATCACCACGTGCTAAAAATTTAGACTCGCTACTAAAACTACTATGAGAATCTTCGTTCAGATCGGAATCACTATTGTCTAAAACCGTTTCAAACAACAATCTAGCTTGTTCTGATGTAAGTCTACAAGGCTGCATACTAGAAGGCATTGCCATTTGTAAAATAACCAAAGCAAACAACTTAACACTCGTTGTCTCATAAAAAACAATGGATATGCAAATGGAAGGGTACAAGCCTTACTCTAGTGCGAGGAAATGCAATGTAAAGACCAAATGTTAGAGCAGACCGGGCCCTAAGCCTTGGTCAGCGACTGGTCTAGGATGGCAGCTCTGACAGGTGGACAGTTAGATTATTGCTTTTCTGATCCGGCAGCTTCTGCAGCTTGTCTTATTCCAGATGTATTGGTGTTACCTATCCTCTGGAGTAAACCAGGCCGGCTGAGAGAGGGATCTTTATTAGTATTTACAGATTTTCATGATGTGACTTCTTTTACTTTACAAGATTGATCTGCTATATAAGAATTCTTGTTATTGGCATGTATTGGTTAATCCTACTTTGTAATTCCCTATGGCTGTCTATCTTACATCTATCATGAGAGAAATGACAAAATTTTTTAATCCTGCTGTGTAGTTCCCAATGGCTACCTATCTTGACACATGTACTATATGATTTCATGAGGGAAGTGACAAAATTGGTTAATCCTGCTGTGTAGTTCCCTATGGCTACCTATCTTGACACATGTACTATGTGATTTCATGTGAGAAGTGACAAAATTGGTTAATCCTGCTGTGTAGTTCCCTATGGCTACCTATCTTGACACATGTACTATGTGATTTCATGTGAGAAGTGACAAAATTGGTTAATCCTGCTGTGTAGTTCCCTATGGCTACCTATCTTGACACATGTACTATATGATTTCATGAGGGAAGTGACAAAACAAATAAGAACATTTAACGGGCACTTAAAGGCAAGAAGATCGACATCACTGCACCGGGTTTGATCCCATATTGCTCAGTCTCTTTCTGTAGAGTAGCCTGTTGAAAGCGCCACGCAAAGCATAAGATCCGCAGCTCCAGTGATGACCCCCACCCCCTTTTCCCCGAGGTCTCTGAGAAAACTGCACCCGTGAACTGAATGTTGCAGCTCAGAATTCAACCTACAACCTTTGCGAGGCATGTGGCTTAACCACTTAGCCACAGTGACCCCCTCTATAAGAACATGTTCAAGAACAATTGCATAGAATGCATAGATGGATCTGTCTTTTATGGTGTCTGTTTCAGATGTGAAAGCTGTGCAGACAGCACATTTGACTGCAAGTGGTGCTATGCTACTGGTAAATGTGTAGAACCTCGTGTTGGATGTGTGCATCAAGATGGAAGCAGTGTAAGTAACAGAACATTTTACATTTATTCAGTTTATTTATACATAGAAGCTGTTAATGACATATCTTTGACAAATTTATAGTGATAATGAAAGGAACATTCACAGTTTAATCATTATAATTGTTTAGATTGTTGTTAATTTGCCTCTGACCTTTCACTGGATGTCTTTGCAACTGGGTTGTGCACTATTTAAAAAAAAACTTTACCTCATTCTTTTTCTTCACTGCTTGGTCTGGAGCAGAAGTCTGCAGTCATGACTCCTCTTGTTTTCTGATATTTTAATGGTTAGTATTGCTTGTACTATTATTTGTTGTCCAGCTATTTATTTCACACATACTCCCTGGCCTAGGGGTTAACGTCTTTCATTGTAATCCCGTATATTCTCATGAGTAACGTAACCTGTGCAAGAATCCGTAGCAGTTCTCGCAGCGTTGGTAACTTACGGGTTATGTGAGCCGGTCGCTCAGAAAGCTGTGGCAAACTACTGAGCGTAATCTTGCCCAATACATCAACAGCAGCTGAAAAATGCTAATGTTGACTGCAACGTCCTGTAAGGGATATGCAAAAAAAAAAATCAATCTTTGTCACCTCTGCCTCTCTTGAATAACATTTTCTCACATAAGGCTGTTTCTGTACACATTCCCTTGACAGCCCTGAAAATGTTGTCTTTTGCTTATAGTTTTAATGAGTTACCTAGTAACAACAGCAGGTCTCGATGCCTCAGCATTTCTTTTCTTCTTTGATCATGATATTCTCAACATTCTTCTAAAAAAACCACATCTCTGTTCCTTTCAGTTTCTTCACCTTTTCATTACTCATTCTCCCACATTTGCATATCCAAACTGAATAACAGAACACACACAACTTTTCAGTAAGTGGATTGTTGTAATTTTCAACGGACTCACAGCATATGATGAGAAAGATGCAGAGAGACATGCATTGGGCTTAATGGCAGGCTTCCATGTACCAATGAAAAGTAAAGTGAATCTGTTGGATTTTCCCCTCAGGACATTCTAGTATGGTAGGAAATTAGCAGGCAAACATAGTGTAGCCTAGGTATTGAAAACAATTGACCTGTTTACTTTAAACCTTTTACTATACAGGGTATATTGGAATGTTTTATTTCTTGGAAAACACCATACATCTAGTTTTGCTAATGTTTAAGATAATCCTTTCTTTTCATTCTCCTCCACAATTTTTTCAAACTGATATTAAAGCTGTGTCGTTTGTGCAACTTTAAATATTTGTTTTAGGCCTCCAACTGCACTTCCTTCAAGATGTTTGATGTTGACTATTGTCTAACTTTAGATGTTGAAGATGAAGAAATCAGATGCTATTTCCTCTATGTCAAATTCTTTCAATATGTCTGATATTTTTCAGGGATTCGTCTGGCCCCATATTAACTCATTAACTACCTTAAATTGTTGGTAATGCTATACTTTATGCAATTAAATTTCATGCTGTTAGAATTTATATAGTTAGAATTAACATTTTGCAACTGAAATTATGCAATTAAATATTTCATACTTTTAAAATTTATATAGTTAGAATTAAAAGTTTGCAGCTGAAATTACAGACATCTCGGATTGAAGAAAAAAATAAGTAAATACATTTCTTTGACAGCATGTTTTTTAAATGTGGGAGTAAATAATTTAAGTAGCTATATTTGCAATTGTGTTTTCTTTTTCTGTAATCATATTATTTTAGGATCTTTTCAATGAAAGAATTTTATTAAAGTTTATAAAAAAAACTAATGCTATACCCAGATTTAGAGAAAAGTTAACTTTTCTCCATTCAGGCAACCTGGATAGATGCAGCAGATAGCTGCCCTAAAATCTGGTCACAGTCCAAAGATTCTGGCATTCTTGTCCACTCTGGTCAGGAGAAACAGATTGCTGTCCGTGTAAAGAATTTACAGGTATGTGATCTACATGTTATTATTAAATAAGCGGAGGCTTAAGGTGATCAGAAAGCAATGGCAAACTACTGAACGTAACACTTGCCTAGTACATCAACAGCAGCTGAAAATGCTGGTGTTGACTGCAACGTCCCGTAAGGGATACACAACAAAATTTTAATTTTTTAAGGTGATCCTGAAGCAGATATTATCACAGTGCTGTGAAATATTAAATGCTTCAGATGCACAGCTCCATCGCTTTCATGTAACAGGCAATAAGATCCAAATAATTGTTGAGAATTCTAGAAGGTGAGGCCTGTACACAAGAGAGAAATAACAGGCAGAAGTTCTGAAGAAAGGAATTAGCAGATTTGGGTAGGAAGGAACTGACAAGATGACTTAACCACTGATCATTAGGCACTACTACCCAGGAAGGTTAACCCGGTCAACAAATGGTCGCAGAAGTTGGATATGTCTGCCTAACGGCGCAAGAACGCAGCTCTGCTGTAAACATGCACAATGCAATCACGTCAACAACAAAAAATCTCTGGAGGAGCGCAGGACAACACTGACCACAAGACAATATGGATCACAAGACAATATGGACCACAAAACAATATGGACCAAAAGACAATATGGACCACGAGACAACACTGACCACGAGACAACACTGACCACGAGACAATATGGACTACAAGACAATATGGACCACAAAACAATATGGACCACGACAATATGGACCACAAAACAATATGGACCACAAGACCATATGGACCACAAGACCATATGGACCACAAGACCATATGGACCACAAGACCATATGGACCACAAGACCATATGGACCACAAGAAAATATGGGCCACAAGACAATACTGACAAGACAATATGGGCCACAAGAAAATATCTGACACAAGACAAAACTGACCACAAGACAATACTGACACAAGACAAAACTGACCACAAGACAATATGGACCACAAGACAATACTGACCACAAGACAACATGGACCACAAGGCAACACTGACCACAAAATAACAACTGACCACAAAATAACAACTGACCATAAGATAATCACTGACATCAAGACAACACTGACATCAAGACAACACTGACCACAAGACAACACTGACCACAAGTTAACCACTGACCACTAGACAATCACTGACCATGACAGCCACTGATCACTCACTAGACATCACAGACCACTAGACATCACAGTCCACTTGACAACCACAGACCACTAGGCAACCACATCTTGTATATGCAATGTGTACATAATACTAAAACCATTTTGTAACTATTCTTAATATAGGATGACCAGACCTCGAATGTTAAATGTGCTTTCACTCATTCTGGGAAGGTTGAAGTTGCTGATGCCTCCATAACTTCCTCCAGCCTGACATGCAATTCTCTGAAGGTACATAAATGTTTCCACTATCTTTTTTTTTTTTTTTTTTTACATAATTTCTGCTTTTGATTCAATATTCTGTTTTTTCCATTCCTTTTCGAAGAAAATGCAAAGTGTGTGAACCGCTATAGCTATTATGTTTTTGTTAGAATTTGGATATTTACAGTGTAGATTCTTCCCTTTTTGTTTTTAATGTGAATGTCTGGTATTCTGTCTTCTGTGTGTGTGCATGTACATGCACATGTGTATGTGCATGAGTGACTGTGTGTGTGGAAAAATAAGCGATATTTGAGGCTATTAACATATTTAAAAAAAAAAATACTTGCATATCCTTTAAAGATATCACAGTAAACCCCAGCATTTTTGGCAGTTTGTGATTTCCTGGCAAGTTTTACATTCAGTAGTTTACCATTGCTTTCTGCCTACCGGCACTCACACCATTGCATGAAAACATGCAATCTGCTTCCAAAACACCTGCAGCTGTGTTTCAAATGTGGGATTGTTGAATTGTGTTCATAGCCCTATCGCAGATGTAAAGATTTATATTGTCTGTTATTTTAGATTGAACATTGTTGAGAGCCATGATTGTCCATACCAGGTGCATGAGGTTGTTGTTTAATATTGATAAGCCCCTGTTTAATATTAAGTCCCTGTTTAATATTGATAAGCCTCTCTGCAGTGTCTCCAACTTGAAGTGGTAGAGGGGCATGTATGTTCCAGTAACCCTCTGAGCTGTGCCAATGGTAGTGCTGCTACCTACTGGTAGGGTCTCCCATGTTGGGCTGGTCAAGAGATAGGAGCCAGATGATGAGAGACACAAACCTGCTGCCTTGTAGAAAAAATAAAGAATGAAATCTAATACAGCCTAGCAGACATATCACTAATCAGGAGGACAGCAGAGACAGAATATGAAATACACACTATTTTTACAGCCACCCTTGGCGACAAACACAAGTGCATTTGTTTTGTATAAATTACATGGTTGACTTTTTAATATACAGTTCAGTTTTGATGGAGACAGCCCATATGCTGTTGCTGATTTCAAAGTGACATGGGGGTCTATGAATTTACCCCTGGATAACCCCAGTGGAATTCAAGGTATGTGCATGTATGTGTGCTTTTTAAATCTATTTTTAAATACTTTGGTATATCATCTTTATTGTCATCATCATCAAGTCCCTTGCCAATTGGTGTGAGTGTCCATGTTTGCACGCAGCATGCCTTCTTTACTGTTGAACAATTAATGTATTGAGGAGTGTTTTGTTGCACAATCTGAAACTGAATAGTATTGTCTCTGTCATCCATGATGGCTGTTGCACCCATGATGTGCCGTTGCACCTGATGTGTTCTAGCCCTTGATGTGCTCTAATCCATGATGTGCCGTTACCACGGCTGTGCTATTACACCTGTTGTACTGTTACCGCTGATGTGCTGTTGCACCTGCTGTACTGGGAATATATAGTCATCATTCTTTGGCACCTTGCCGTCTTGACAGACGATAGTTTGTTACATTTTGCTTCAAAAAGGCATAACTACAACCTATGGCGGTAGCGAATGTGACTGATAAGGCCAATTCGCACTGTAAATGTTCGTCCACAAGGGATGCATGTGAACACATGGTCATTTCCACCATCATGCACCATCTTACGTCTCGCACTCATTCTCTCCTTTGTCTTTATTCCATTTCTAATATTTGCCCTCCTCAGCAGCAACTTGCTCCCAATGTACATTATCAATACCTGTATCAATCATGTCCCGCTTATTCACATCTTTGTATCGTAGTAGAGGCTGACCCTGAGATCTCCTACCCGTCTGTAATTCACCAAAAAAGATGTCCTTTGGTATTCTACCATCATCCATCCTCCTAACGTGTCCTATCCATCTAAGTCTACGAAGACTGACCATGGGACAAACCATCCCACAACTTGATCTTTCCAATAGTTCAGTATTTGTGATTTTGTCTTGCCACTTAATACCAAGTGTATAAAATATGTAATACATATTTCCACTAAACAATAATCAGTGGAGGTAGTTACTTATTGTTTTTATTTACACCATGTAATTTCCCACTATGCTGGGTCTGTTAACAATGAAATACCCAGAACATGCTGAGGAAACATGACCAACCTGGGCCTATTGGTGGCCAGTCCATGTCCTGCATTTACTCATGGCTTGGTTACATCCTAAGATGCCCCCTTGCATATGTGAAGTTCCACTTCCAGACTTGCACTTGCCACTGGTTTCTGCCTTGGAGAGGGGAAGGAGAGTTCTGCAGCACATTTACTGTGGAAAAGGTACTATGGTACCAGGTGGGAAGAAAAGTCTCCTGTCAAGCTCTTTAATAGAAACAAATCCATTTTATGGCTGAGACAATCTGATCGCTAAAACATTTTATGGCTGAGACAATCTGATTGCTAAAACATTTTATGGCTGAGACAATCTGATCGCTAAAACATTTTATGGCTGAGACAATCTGATCGCTGAAACATTTTATGGCTGAGACAATCTGATCGCTAAAACATTTTATGGCTGAGACAATCTGATCGCTAAAACATTTTATGGCTGAGACAATCTGATCACTAAAACATCAAACTTGAGTTTTTTGTTTTTTTGTTTTGGTATTTGCTCACTTTGAACTCAAGCTAGTCGTACTACTTGTTGTGCACTGGACTGATTTTTGCACGTGGATTAGCTTTCCCTATTACCAGTGTCCCTCGCCATCAGGCGAATCCACTCCGACTCATGAGGTACTTGTAATTTACGTCCCCAAGTCAAGGGCAAGAAGTCACCAGTTTAGTTCAGCTGACCAGTGTAGGTTTGAACCTGCTACCTCAGCATCAGCACACCGGAAGTTTAAGAGCAAATGCTCTTATTCATTTGGCCATGCTAACCTCCACTTAAGAGTTAAAACAGTCTTCCAGAGGATCCAAACTCAATGAGGTCACCAATCATATGGAATATAACACACAAACAATAAGGAACACGAGGATAGTATGCTCTGCCCTGATCCTGAGGTAACGGATTAGAAGTCAAGCTTTCATGGACACAAGTGAAAAATAGAAACTTTGCTGTGTGCACTGTGTATATTGAAAAGCATTTACAAGTTAACAAAAACAAAAGCTTTGCTGTGTGCACTGTATATTGAAAAGCATTTACAAGTTAACAAAAATAAAAGCTTTGCTGTGTGCACTGTGTATATTGAAAAGCATTTACAAGTTAACAAAAATAGAAGCTTTGCTGTGTGCACTGTGTATATTGAAAAGCATTTACAAGTTAACAAAAATAAAAGCTTTGCTGTGTGCACTGTGTATATTGAAAAGCATTTACAAGTTAACAAAAATAAAAGCTTTGCTGTGTGCACTGTATATTGAAAAGCATTTACAAGTTAACAAAAATAAAAGCTTTGCTGTGTGCACTGTGTATATTGAAAAGCATTTACAAGTTAACAAAAATAAAAGCTTTGCTGTGTGCACTGTGTATATTGAAAAGCATTTACAAGTTAACAAAAATAGAAGCTTTGCTGTGTGCACTGTGTATATTGAAAAGCATTTACAAGTTAACAAAAATAAAAGCTTTGCTGTGTGCACTGTGTATATTGAAAAGCATTTACAAGTTAACAAAAACAAAAGCTTTGCTGTGTGCACTGTATATTGAAAAGCATTTACAAGTTAACAAAAATAAAAGCTTTGCTGTGTGCACTGTGTATATTGAAAAGCATTTACAAGTTAACAAAAATAAAAGCTTTGCTGTGTGCACTGTGTATATTGAAAAAGCATTTACAAGTTAACAAAAATAAATTTTGAAGCAGAAAATTGCTATGGGTCTGTGTTCTGCTAAGACCATATATTTGATGGGCTTGAAATGCATGTAGGCCAGACTTTTCCTCACTTTAGCAGACAATGGCCTCTGAGCCTCAACTGACCGCGGTAATGACATTAGGTCACATGGCCAAACTGATAAGAGCACTTGCTCTTAAACTTCCTGTGTGCTGATGCCGAGGTAGCAGGATCAATTGTTACACCTGTCATTTGGAGGCGTAAATTACAAGTACCTGCTTAAAAAAGTCGCCTAAAAGTCGACAGGGTTAACTTCATTGCACCAGGTTTTTATCCCATATGGCTCTGTCTCTTTCTGCAGCACGGAAAGCATCGCAAAAAGCACGAACTCCGTAGCTCCAGTGATGACCCCCAGGAGTCTTTAAAAAAATTCACCCGTGAACCGAATGACGAGACCTGGAATTGAACCCACAACCTTCTGAGCCCGAGTCAGACGGCTTGATCACTTTGCCACAGAGACTCCCGTATAGCTATAGGCCTGAAATGCATGTAGGCCAGTCTTTCCCTTACTTTAGCAGACAATGAACACTGGCGTCTGACCCTCATATGACCGCGGCCATGACATTATCACCGTAGCTCCCTAGTGACTACACTAACGTTAATTAGATAGTCAGTTAGTTAGTCAGTCAGTTTAGTTAGTCAGTTAGTCACGGTTCCAGCTTCACTGCAAAAGGTCGCCCCATTATGCTCCGTTCCTGCACCAGTGAATATCCCACAGAATGCTCCTCACTGCCCCATGTGAAACGTGGAACAGACAGGGGTCTCGACAAACCAGCAGCCCGCACAGGTATACAATGCATAATGCCGCGGCCAGAATGCCAACACAAAAGTCTGCTACAAAAAATACAGTTCAGCGCTAAAAAACCAGTAGCCACACATTACTGCATAAATCAACACTCCCACGCAGGTCTTAGGTATGTCACTGTCAACACATTCCATCCCAATAATAGCTTTTAGTTGGCCAATGCACTGACAAGATACTATACGATTAGAAAAGCTACACAGCAATGGAATATTTATAGCATGAAAATGTCTTATACAGGTGTGAAAGAAAAGGGAAAACCATCACATTAAATTTCTCAAAAATAAGTTTTTTATGGGCCATCAAGTTAGATAGAAAATAGTGTCATGCTAAAAAACTTTGCACCAGTTTTTGTATTCAATATAATATGACATACATAAAACCATTGTAAATAGCTGTGTTGTTTGTTTTCATTTAAAGACAAATTGGAAAAAAAAATGTCTTGTAAACAAGCTAAACAGCGCATAAATGCCTTTGAATATAAATGTTATGGATGAGTTCTAAGAATATCTTGGATAAAGAAAAGAACAAATGCATCTATACTTCAAGAGCTGAATATTGAAGAAGGTTGGCTATTAAAGACAATAAACAAAAACAATTTAAATATTTTGGTCACTTAAAACGTACACAAGTTTGGAGAGAACAATAATGGAGGGGTATATGCCTGAGAAGAGGTGAAGAGAGGAAGAGGAAGGCCAAAGAGGAGATGGGTGCAGGATTTGTCGGATGATCTCCAGATGGGTGTTTCGGACACGGGACATCTTGCTTATGATCGAGAGGTTTTCCGGAAGGTTGTTATGGGAGCGAGGTTCTGCAAAGGACATGCTACTGAATGAATAAATGAATGAATGAATGAATGATAAATTATTGATTGCTTACTTTTATAATCTCTGACAGTGCGTATATACAAGTGCCAACAGATGGTCAGTTATTGCGGTCAGTGTCTGTCCATGGATGAGGAGTATGAGTGTGGCTGGTGTGAGGGCAAGTGTGAGGGCACTACCAAGTGTGAAGGCAAATGTATGCTGCAGAAGCATTGTTCCAGCAATTGGTTGGACCGAACAGCAACTTGTCCAAACCCACAGATAACCAGGGTTAGTATTTGCCATTATTCCAGTATGTGTTTATAATAAAATTCTTCTTCATTGTTCATTCTCCGATGTGCTTGGTTTATAAAGTAGATGATCAGCATCAGATTTGTCTCACTATGATACAGATTTTGTTTCATCAGCTTCTGACTTATCTCACTATGATAGTTTTTGTTTCATCAACATCAGACTTGTCTCACTGTGAAGCAGTTATTGTTTCATCAGCTTCAGACTTATCTCACTATGATACAGTTTTTGTTTCAACATCAGACTTGTCTCACCCTGGGAAGGTTAACCCAGTTAACAAATGCCTGCAGAAGTCAGATGTGTCGGTCAAAAGTCACAAGTTTTGCAGCTCTGCTGTAAAGAGGGACAATGCAATCACATCCGGAAAAAAAAACTCCGGATGAACGCAGCAGCAGAAGAAGATATATCATCATCATCATGTGCTAAGCCAAGTGGCTTAGGCGTTCATGTATCTCAACAGATCTGTCTTTGGTGCTTTGGATCAATTCTATGATGATATTTCCCCAGACCGCTGTCTTAGACCATTCAGTATTATTTCTCTCAGTATGCCTCTGCCACCACTAATCTACCAGTCATCATGATGATTTTCTTGCCTCTCTTCTCATTTAATTACCAAAGAACGACATCTGTCTGTTTCTTATAGTTGTAGATAATGTTCTACATTTATTAGCCTCTTCAATGTTTTTGGTAGTTACTCTGACACTCCATCATATTCACAACATTTGTCATGAAAACCATATCTCCATTGCTTCCAAGCTCTTGCACATTTGTTTGTTCAAATTTCAAGATTTACGCCCATATGGCAGAAGGGGTTCTACATAACATTTAAGCAATCTTCTTTTGCATTTAATGAGAGTGACTTATTGCATAAGATGCTTTTCTTCTTTTGAAATGCCATTTTTACTTGACCTTTTCTTTTCTTAATATCTATCATACATATTCCATCTGATGTTATGATTTTCCCTAGATATTTGAATTAATTGATTTGGTTAAGCATTTTCCTTTCTATTCTATCTATATTCATAAATTTTGCATTCATTCTTCGCTTTATCGTTCACCTATATTTTCACACTCTTCAACTGCTATTGTTATAAATGTCAAAGTTCACAGAGTATTTTTCACCTTTACAGTTCAGTCCCACGTCCGGTCCAATCAAAGGTTCTACTTTGGTTACAGTTACCGGCATAAATCTGGGGAAAACTTACACAGACATCAGTGCAGAAGTGGCTGGTAAGCCATGCAATATCAGGCCAGACCACTACCAGCCAGCCACTAGGTATGTGGTTTCAATTATTTTGGTGTTTGAAGTTTTTGTTTGTTTGAAGTGCATAAAATATTGCAAGACCATATCATAATTCTAGTCACCAATGAGTTGTCACAATTTATGACTTCAGCAAAGAACAAACATCGAAGTATTTAATATGTTTTGTCTCTTTCAGATTTGTGTGTGAAGCAGGACAGGTAGATGTTGAAAACAGCGGTGTCATCTCTGTCACGGTTGATGGACAGTATACTGCAAAGTCTGACTCAGAGTTTGTCTTTGTGGTGAGTGCTGCTGTCTTGTATGCCACATAGTCAGCATCCTCATTGCCATCACTGTCATCATCAAAATCATCATCATCATAATTTCAACCACCACTGCCAATAACATTGTTGTCAGGGGTCGGTAGTCGTCACCTCATTATGTCAGGACTCAGGTTTTGACCTAAATTTACTACTGTTGAATTTAATATTCAATTTAATTCAATTCAATTCAACTTTATTTTAAAAGGGTTATAAATTTGGCACGCAGGCCCATCTTACATTCGGCCCTTCCAATCACTCATCTTTCATTCATTAATAGTGCATGATACATTCACATAGGAAAATACATTGTCAAATAATATGGAGTCTAAGCCCAGTATCGAGCTCTCCAAGCTCAATTATTTAATTTTGCCTAGGGATTCTTGCTTGTTGTTACTACTCAAATGCAATACAGGCCTTTAACTTCTTCCCTCTAATTCAGAAACCACTAACAACACACTCAATTATGAAAACACTGCACAGAACACAGCATGGTTTAACATACTATAATTACTCATCAAGCCTGGAATGCAATTCACAATAATATTAGTATAAATGCAATTCACAGACATCCATTCATCAAACCAGGAATGCAATTCATACATTCACATCTTAAAATAATATTTTAAAATATCTCTTATCTCTACATTCACTCTGGTGGCAATGTGATTGCCACTGCCAACTTCAGGCTTTCCATCCATAATGTTCGTTTGGTGTCTTGGACCCGACTAACTCTGTTTGTGAGTCTTTTCAATACTTGCATTTGTTGACATATGCAGTATGATAAATTCATGCTGCAGACTTTGACACAAGCTCATTTAGCTCCTATAATTCATCATCATCATGAGCAATTTGGTTATTACCATCATGATGATTATCATCATCATCATTCAGATTTCTTACCAAACGTGATCAAAGTTGTAATATTGAAGCTCATGTCCACTTTTGCTTGCTCTTACAGTTATGATTTATTGCTTATTTTCTACAATAAAATTGCCACTCATTTTCTCAGTCTATTTCATAAATCCCCTACGGTTTGTTGGCACACTGTAAGCTGGTCCACAAATATAAGTTGATAGTTGAATCTTTATTTTAAAGGTAAATAATGTAGATAATGCCAGTGGAGTGTAATATGTTATGAATCCTGTGACTATATCCTGATAATGCCAGTGGAGTATAATATGTTATGAATCCTGTGACTATATCCTGATAATGCCAGTGGAGTATAATATGTTATATATCCCGTGACTATATCCTATAAATCTTCTTATTCTAGGCCATTGCGTAATGAGGTGTTGTGGCTAGTTTCCTTCCTCACTGCCTGTCCTCAAGCAATTCGCAGTAAATTCTGAACATCATCTTGTACCAATTTTTAGAAGACCTGATCGACATCATAGTTGTGTTGGCTTAAAAATAATACTCCTGCCAAAGCTGGGGATTGAATCCAGACCACCATCTTGGTAACTTAGTGCTTTAATCACTATGCTACCTTGACCCTGGTCTGTATTCTTTGCTGATCAAAAAGAGAAGCATAGAGCAGTAATCTTGTTAGAAGATAACTCTGTTTTCATAAAACAGTCACAACAACTATGTTTTCATAAAACACATAAGATACAACAGCAAAGAATACATCGCAATATCCAGATATGCAAAGCGTTGAAGAGAAGAAAGTACGACCAAAGAATATGTGATAAATATGGCTATGTTCCTAGTAGCTTGTGAACATTCATTCATTTATTCATTTAGTAGCATGTCCTTTGAAGAACCTTGCTCTCATAACAACCTTCCAGAAAACTTCTCGGTCATGAGCAAGATGTTCCGCTTTCGATACACCCATTTGGAGATCATCTGACACATTTTGCATCCATCTTCTCTTTGGCCTTCCTGTTTCTCTCTTCCTAGGCATATACCCCTCCATTATTGTTCTCGCCAAACTTTCATGACGTTTCAAGTGACCAAAATATTTCAATTTTCTTTGCTTTATGGTCACACACCTCAAGGAATTATTGCATAAAATATTCTATGTTCATGGCATATTATTGGTGTCAGTAATTTGTAGATGTAATTTAGAAGTATTTGTCAATGAATGGTCTATTAATTAGAAATCATTTTTGAAAACTTATTTAGCCAACTTTTCTTCGTTAACACTTTCTCATTGAAACTCAAGAAACCTCTCATGGAACTCAATTTTCAAGAAACCTTTTATGGTTTTGTTGGAAGGAAGTGTTGGCAGTTGACTGGCTAGTATCCCAGGAAGTGATTTTACTACTGTAATTTAATCTTCTCTAGAAAGCTCTTTATTGGTATATGGATGTTCGTCCATCACGAATGATGAGGACCATTTATTCATTGCATCTTTTGATTTGATGAAGAACGAATGACTTGCGCTTTAGTTTGGATTTTAGTGAGGAAGTGGTTGCGCAACTCCGTCGACCTCACTCTCTCGGCTGCGTCCATCTGGTTCCAGTGGCGAGCATGGCAAGATGACTAGAGACGGACACAGATGCAGTGGACGTTAGGCTGCCACGGCCAGTTATCCCTGTATATATTGGCTCTCAACAACAAATGGTAGCCTAGAGCCTCCTGCAAACGGCCCTTCCGTCAATACCTTTAATTTTCAGCTTTAAGACAAGGGTAGTGACAAGCGACAAGCATATGAATACTGATAGGATCAACCAGATATCAGTCGGATAGACAGACTGACCGTCAGAACAGACCGCACACACATGTGGCCAACGAGATTCTGCCCACAGAAGATATTGCTCGTCTAAATTGCGAACAAATCTCCTGATTTATGGCTGAGCCTCATCAGTTCACAAAGCATATGACTACTGGCAGGATCAACCAGATATCTATCGGACAGACGGACTATTCACGCACACGCAGGCCAAGAGTAGCATCGCTAAAGCGCGCCCTCCCGGTACAAGGTGATACATGCAAAACCACTGGACGCCTACTGACGAGCTTTCAAGCTACACCTGCAGGACTGACAGAAAAGCTATACTGACTGCAGGCCCACTACTCATCGAGAGAGAGTGGGCATATATTGGTGTATAATGCTGTGATGGCTTCCTTATTATTTTGTGCTTAAATTACTTGTATACATAGTCTGATATTTGTAATTGTTTCTCACTGCCAGGATCCACTATTAACTTCCCTGATTCCAAAAGCGGGCCCAGTATCTGGGGGAGTAGTAGTGACCTTGACTGGAGATCACCTAGACTCAGGGAGTGATATCACCATCAAAATGGCTAGTGGCATGTGTCCAATTGTAAAGTAAGTTTTAGACTGCTAAACCTTTTTCACACACAACTCATATATTTGCTTTGTGTAGTTAACCAATATATTCTATGTTAAGTTTCTGCAGAACATATGATATTTAATATTGAGAACAATATGTCAGAAAAGAAATGTATACAATTAAAGATAAGGCAAGTAATAACTAGACATTATAATAAAGATCCATTTGGCAAGTCCCTAAGCATAGCCATGTCTAGGCCATTAACTGAAAACATCACCAATTTGGCCTGATGTTTTCTGTGTTTGCTATAATATCATACATGATTACTGAAGAATATCAGAATTTCTAGTATATATTTCTTGCCTTTGTCAATGGGTTATTCATAAAATTGAGAGATTCTTTAGTGATGTTTTTATTTTTTTGTTATTGTTTTAACCAAGGACACTTGATAATTTAAAAGATTGTGAGCAGTTAATGTGTATTTTACTAATGCTTATTTAAAAAAAAAAAAAACCTAAATTTTCCATTCTAACAGTTTATGCCAACTAAATTGTTTATGCACACCTTAGACTGTTTTGAACTGTATGTTCCCCAATGAGTCATTCATAAAAAATCATTGCGACGACACTTTGACCTCGATTAGTGGGGTTCAGTACAGATGCTACTAATATTTAAAAAAATGAAATCTTTAATAATTCATGATTATTATGTTCTTGTAAACTTGTAATTCATCTCATCATCTCATCTGTTATTTTCGTGTGTTTTGTAATGTTATTTTCTTTAATGCAGGCAAAACAAAACAGCTTTGGAATGCAGAATACCGGCCTTGACTAGTAAAACTTTCAGTGAGAAGATTGAAGTCAGTTTTGGTGGTTATAGGAAGGAAGTTCCTGAGGCATTTACTTATAAACCAGATCCCACAATTTCCATGATAGAACCATTAAAAACAATTTTAAGGTAAGATGTTTTAAAGATCATATATGATTTTAGCAGGACCAATAGAGAAATAGATAGAGGATAGCATGTGGAGCAGAGAGTCCACAAAGGGCTTGGTGTGAATTGGTTAAGGGCCTATGCTCCATTGGGAGATGAAAGGCAGAAGCATTTCCTGAAATACCGGCTGAGTGTTCAAAATCAGTTGCGGGCAATATGGAAAGAGACTGCTTTCGATGGTACAAGTGACCACTGTTCAGAAAGTAATGGCAAACTACTGAATGTAAAATTGCTGAATAAATCACACATGGTCAATAAATGCAGAGGTTGATTGTGGGCCCGAATGCACAGAGGAATAGAATAGGTGGCAGATCTTTTGCTCACTTTCGCTGGTGACTAGCCCAGAAGTCTTGTCAGATAAGGCTGGAAAAAATTCCACAGTAATTTGAAATCACAAAGATTGGGAGGCCATCTTGCTGCTGCCCTAGTAAAGTTGTTAGGTATTGTTGTTGATCACGGGAAGGTGCAGATTCTGTGTTTGGTAAAAAATACCTACCCCTATTTATTATCATATAGCATAATTTCCTTTGCAGAACATCGATCTCATCACGGTCACTGTAAAGTTTCTGAATCCCTTGGCAGTTCTCCTACATCATGTGCCCTCAGACAAAAGGTGTCTGCGGTCTCCTGTGTTCATCTTCAACTTCTGCCCCATCTTCTAGAACCATGCCTTCCACCGCTGTTCTTTCTTTGGTTTCCACTCGGGGGAGTACCCACACACTAACTTTTGGTTTCCACTGAGGGGAGTACCCACACACTAACCTTTGGTTTCCACTGAGGAGTACCCACACACTAACCTTTGGTTTCCACTGAGGGGAGTACCCACACACTAACCTTTGGTTTGCACTTAGGGGAGTACCCACACACTAACCTTTGGTTTGCACTCAGGGGAGTACCCACACACTAACCTTTGGTTTCCACTGAGGGGAGTACCCACAACTAACCTTTGGTTTTCACTCAGGGGAGTACCCACACACTAACCTTTGGTTTCCACTGAGGGGAGTACCCACACACTAACCTTTGGTTTCCACTGAGGGGAGTACGCACCCATTAACCTTTGGTTTCCACTGAGGGGAGTACCCACACACTAACCTTTGGTTTCCACTGAGGGGAGTACCCACACACTAACCTTTGGTTTTCACTCAGGGGAGTACCCACACACTAACCTTTGGTTTCCACCGAGGGGAGTACCCACACACTAACCTTTGGTTTTGACTGAGATGTATAACTGGTTGTAACACCCTGCCATAGTAAGAGGAATAAAGGTCAGCATGGCCGAATGGATAAGAACACATCTTCTTAAACATCTGGTGTACTAATGATGAGGTAAGGGGATCGACCCCTTCACTGAACAGTTGGATTAAAATGTTGACCTCTCATCCTTGGCTTGCGGATGTAAATTACAAGTACCTCTGAAGTTGGAATAGGTTCGCCTGATGGTGAGAGACAGTGTTAATAGGGAAAGCTAATCCACATGTAACATTCAGTCCAACACTACTAGAAGTTGTGTGTATGGACTATGCTTGAGGTCAAAGCAAGCGAGCGCAAATAAAAAAGTAAGAGGAATGAAGAAGTAGAAGAAAATGTACGTGTATCATTTGTCCATGAGTAACCGGAAACATTAATTTTATCTAATTTCATAGAATTTTTGTTGTATCTAGAACCAAACATGCTCTATGGTAACCATTGTTTTATGTCACATATAGTGGTGGCACATCAATAACAGTGAGAGGAGATGGCCTGAACCTCATTCAGAAACCAGAATTTGTGACTTCATATGGCGGGAAATTCTTTAGAGAGGTATTGATAGTAATTGGTAATGTAGAATTGTCAAACACAGTTTGATTGTATTATGTTTGTCTTTATAATTTGTTGTAATATTCTTTGTCTTGATAATGTTGTAATATGAGTTCGAGTCAAGTAAAAAGGTCACAGCATTTTAACGAAGAGTCCCACAGAATTAACTACAAAATGAAGTGAATAGATTCTCTGCAATTTATCTTTATCAATCAAGATGAAGAAAACAGTTGTTTAGAGCATATTTGAGCCAATGCTAATGTATGGAAGTGAATCATGGACAAATAGCAGAGATGTGAGGAATTAGGGAAGTTGCAGAGATATGGTTATATAGAAGAATGATGACAACACCATGGACAGACAGAGTAATGAAGATATCTGAAAGAAATTAATATGCTGCAATGTAGCCAATTATCATAGTGTTTTGTTTTTAAACATACTATTTTGTGACTTTTTAAAAACATACTATTTTGTGACTTACTTACTGACTTACCCTCGTATGTTTGTTTTATATAACAGATGTGATAACTACTATTTCCCAGGGTTGTGAAGTAATGAGTGTGAACATCATGGAGTGCAGAGTCCCGGCAATCACGATACAAAATATCAACATCACAGAGACAAGCCCATTGGAAGTGCACTACTCATTCAATATGGCCAACATAACAGCTCTGAGAAATATTTCTCACAACTCTACCTTTGGACCACTGATGTATTACCCAGACCCCAGTGTAGCCTACTTTGAAGAGGAGGATAGGACCAAAACGTTTCATGAGTCTGACTTCCTGTCTATCCAGGTCAGTTGAGGGTCCAGTTAGTATGTGTTTTTCAGGGTTTGCTTTTTAATTTGTCTGTGAAATCTTAAATATCTGGAAAAAACAAAAATATATAAATATGTCACACCAGTTTCATAAAAATATCAGATAACAGAGATTTGAAAATCATGATTGTTGTTGTCTACTCAAGGCCAAGCAGCACAAAGAACAAACAAATGAACAAACTTTATTTTCAAAGGGTTACAATTTGAGCACCCGGGCTCATCTTACATTCAACCCTTCCAGTCACACATCTTTTACACGGCAATTATATGTGATGTATTATTCCCTTTATAGCGAAGTAATAATGAGAGGGATCAAAGAGATGCCAGGAATACTAGTTGGAGGTTATAATATAAATAATATACGCTATGCAGATGACACAGTATTGGTGGCGGATAATTCAACAGACCTACAACAATTATTAGACGTTGTAGTAACAGAGAGTGCAAGGAAAGGACTCTCCTTGAATATCAAGAAAACAGTAACAATGGTAATATCAAAGAAAATGGTGACACCAAAATGTGACATAGAAATAGAAGGGAAAATCCTTAACCAAGTTGATAATTTTATATACCTAGGGGCATTTATAACATCAGATGGAAGATGTACAACAGAGATTAGGAGCAGAATAGGGCAGGCAAAAGCCGCGTTTCAGAAAATGAAGAGTATCTTATGTAATAAGTCACTATCACTGAATGTAAGAAAGAGTGATGAAATGCTATGTAGAACCAGTTTTGCTGTATGGCAGTGAATCTTGGAATGTAAATGAACAAATTAAGAAGAAATTAGAAGCAACAGAGATGTGGTTCCTGAGACGAATGTTGCGAATTCCTTGGACTGCCAGAGTAACTAACGACGACTGCCTGAAACAGGCTAACGAAACTAGAACATTATATACAACAATAAGACAGAGACAAACAGCTTTCCTCGGTCATGTGATGAGAAGAGAGGCATTGGAGAACATCGTAACAACTGGAAAGATCGAGGGGAAGAGAGGCAGAGGTAGACCAAGAGAAGTGATGCTGGATGGATTGAGACGGTGGCATGGAGGAATATCAGCAGCAGAGTTGATCCAGAAAACCAAAGACCGAGATCTATGGAGAGCCATGAACGCCTACGCCAGCCGGCACGGCACTTGATGATGATGATTATGCTGGCTGAGTGGCTAAGAATGTCATTCTCCTTCGGGAGACCCTGGTTTGAATTCTTGGTAAGGTGTGGATTTTTGTCCGGAGGAAATAAGGAAAACTATAACCTGCATCGTTTGCGGCGACTGCACTAGCCAGACGGCCTTAATTCCTCAGGCTCAAGACTCCTGTCCTACACTGCAAGTTACTATAGGCAGTGGATGACAGACAGAATTATGCATGTTACATTAATGTAGAAATAAAAAACATGGAAAAGAAGAATATGACCAGACATTAAGTATGATAATGGAAATAAAATCTGTAGTCATTCAGATGAATTGTAATCAGAGCAATGCTCAGAAAAGGATATGCTACATGAAGATGATGATAAAAAACCCTTACAGCTGATAAGGGCAGTTTAGTTTGTTTTTATTGTCACATGTAATCATTCACAAGTCACATCTAGCAACTCAATTTTAACATTTTCGGACTGCTAAGGCCTAAACTTTTTCTGTAACAAACAATGGCATTGTTAGGTTTGCTAAATGATTACTTTCATTGCACAAGGATATCTCTATAAGGGCTCAAGCCTTCTATATGAGAATCTTAGGACAGTGCACAAACCCCGTGGCATCAAGGAGGATCAAAATGTGTATAGACCACAATTACATATGTTATAAATATTATTATGGGTATATTTTTAAATTTTGTGAAATTTAACTTGGGCAGTAGCCAATTTGGCAGCTGTTATGATTTCTAACTGCTGAGGCATTGTTAACATGAGTGCCCTGCATACAGACCACCCAAGTATTTCACTCTTTTTTTCCACTGCAAGTACCAAGGTAAAACAAGAAATGCCATTGATTTCCACAGGGCCGTTTCCGAATGGTGAATGTGCTGATGGCAAGTGTGCGAGTGTTTGTGGGAGACGAGCCTTGCAGTGAGACCTCCGCCAATGATTTGGCCATCACCTGTAAGCCACCCACAAGCACACCTAAGGGAACTGATGCCTCAGGGAAAGCACCTATAACTGTAAGTTTTGCAGTGTGGGTGTTTATGTATGTGACTATGTTGCCTACTTAATTGAATTGTGTCATTAACAACAAGCAGGTGTGAGAATAACTGCTGAAATATCAAACTTATTTGAGGTGCAAAGGGACTGCATTCTCACCCCATACCTGTCCAACATTTATACAGATAATGTAACGAGAATTGTTAAACAGAACAGTCTGGTGGGAGGTGCCTTGAAGAGATTAGAATAAGAGTTGCTATGGCACAGGTAACCTTTTGGAAGATAGAAAAAAATAATGACCAGTAAAAAGATTTCATTTGTATTGAGAAAAAAAGTTGAAGTGTTACATAGAACCTGTACAACCCCGGGAAGGTTAACCCGGTCAACAAATGCCCGCAGAAGTCGGATGTGTCGGCCTAACGGCGCAAGAACGCAGCTCTGCTGTAAACAGGCACAACGCAATCACATCCGGAAAAAAAAACTCCGGATGAACGAAGAAGAAGAACCTGTACTTTTGTATGGCTGTGGAACATGGACAATGAGCAGACAAGCTGTAAAACATCTAATGGCAGTGAAAATGTGGTTTCTAAGGAAAATGCAAAGAATACCATGGACAGACAGAAAAAAACCAATTAGCAATTCCTACAAGAAGCAAATGAAAACCATAAGCTGATTAGAGAAATTAGACAGTCAACATTTTTTGGGCACATCATGAGAAGAAATAAATTAAAGAACTTGGTGACAACTAGCAAGATTAAGGGGAAAAGAACTAGGGGAATGCAGAGAAGTAAATATCTGGATGGCTTGGCGACATGACATGGACGAGACAAGTGTACAGAGCCGATCCACAACTGTGATGATTGTGTGATTTGATGAAACATGACCAACTATTGGCATGGCACATGATGATGAAAACAGAAGGAACTGAAGCTAGGCTTACTGACATCAAAACTTGAGAGGCTACTTCTGCTGTGAAAATCCAGTATGGAATTCAATTTCCTAAAAAAATCCTGCCGGCTTCGTGGCTTAGAGGTTATGACTTTTCTCCGTAATCTCGTATACTCTCGTGGGTAACGTGATGACGGTGAGAATCAGCAGTGGTTCGAATTGTATCGGTAACTTAGGGGTATGTAAGCCGCCCGCTCAGAAAGCAATGGCAAACTACTGAGCGTAATCTCGCCAAGAAATCAACATACAGCTGAAAGATGCTGGTGTTGACAGCAATGTCCTGTAAAGGATATGCACACAAAAAAATCCTACCATTAGAATGATGGAGTGACTATGGGAGAGCTGTGTAGGTCCCATTTCTAGTGGACATCTTTATGATACACTTAGAGGGGGGGGGGGGGGGGGAAATAGATATTTGAATATTAAAGACCTGGTTCTTCACCACTGGTATGTGGATTGTATAATAGTCATCACCAAGAAGAGAGAGCAAGCATGATCATCTCAGGCCACTTTCAAGCAACTACACAAGAATATGTCTTTGCTCCTAGATCAAGAACATGATGACATATTGTTTTTAAACATCTAAATACAATGCTAGATCAATCTACTGCAAAGAAACATGACTCAAATTTCAACAGTTTTGCACCTGTCCAATACAAGTAAGGTCTAGTTCGGACTTTAACTGAGCTCGAAAGATATTGTCTTACAGTTGACTGGCACCTTACCATCTTGACAGATAATAGTTTGTAAAATGGAGTTATACATCTCCATAGCACACAGCCTGGGCTGAATTTAGAGACCATGTATTGCAACATGATCCCTCTCCCAGCCAGCCTAGTTCACTCCAGAGAAAAGGTAACACCAATACGTCTGAAACAAGACCAGCTGTAGAAGCTGCTGGATTAGTAAAGCTATGCTCTGTCTGCTGGTCGGAGCTTCGATCCAAGATCAGTTATCAGCCAAGGCTTAGGGCCTGGTCTCCCTGCCATGACATTTAGTCTTTAGATTACATTTCCTGTTTTCAAATATATTTGTGACATCATTTGGTTATTTGCATTGCACTGCTTCATAAAGCCTGTGACTCAATACATCCAACTTCGTCAAGAATTTTGTCCGGTTAGCTTTCTCTAGAGTCTGACTGTCCCCAATCTGCCTACAAGGAAGCCGGTTTATGTCTCTCTTCATCTATTCCTATCCCTTGACCTGTCTGGCACATGCAACCTATTATTTTCAAATATATTTAATACTAGGTACAATTGTTGAATACTAAAAAAGAGGGATACCAAACATTTGAACATCTGTTTTTTGGTTTTAAAAATTTGAAACATTAAATTACTCGAATTTACTCTGGCAAATAATAATTGTTTCATACAACAGGTGACAATTGGTAACATGAGATCAATCCCTGGGTACTTACGCTACTTTCTGCCCAGCGAAAGCAGCAAGCCGATCACCCTGGGAGTGGTTCTTGGAGTTGTGTTGCCCATCCTCTTCATTGTTGTACTGCTGACTATATGCGTGCTGCGTCGTCACCGCAAGCACAAACCAGAACAAAACTTCATCCCTGACGTCTTGAAGGATTATGAAGGGAAGAAAGAGGGGGAAGATGAGGAGGAATTGATTGGTATGGATAATATTCCCATTAAAGTGGACATGAACGGAGGAGGACAAGCAGATAGGAACTCAGGTAGGCTGTCAGTTTGTGATGCCAAAATGTCTGTATATAAGTCATCGTCATCAGCCTGTGCCATGTCAGCATGCAAAGGTGTTCATGGTTTGGCATCCCGTGGGGGCTTGCAAACGTGGTTCGTGAGCCGGGCACCAGGCGTTTGAAGCTCAGCTGCGACTGATTTGTGCAGCAGACCGTGCCGTGTTGTGTTATAATGTGCTGGTATGGGAGCTGGTCGTTCAGAAAGCAATAGCAATCTACTGAACGTAACGCTTGCCTAGTACATCAACAGCAGCTGAATAATGCTGGTGTTGACTGCAACGTCCCGTAAGGGATACGCAACAACAACAAAATTATCACCAGAACATTGGATCAAGTCTGTGTTCTTGTCCTGATTATGCTGTGCTGCCACACCATTCAGATATATATATCTATGCCTTCTCCTGGCTCTTTTCTCATAAATTTTACTAGTCTCTAAGATTTAAGCTTTCTTTCAAGTATATAATTAGTCTGTGATTAAAATGTATGTCTTGTGTCTAGGAATCATCATCATAATCTTCTGGGCAAACCAGTAAGTGTTTCGTCTCCCTTAGCAAATGTTGTAATGTGTAGATGCTGATTGTTCCAGTCAGCATTGTTTGTAAACATGTCAGATTATTCTTTTCATATGTCCTTTATTGCTGGAATCATACTTAAACCCAAGTTCTTAAACCCATAAATATGTTAATGTTTGTTGTTATTACCAAGCCAATGGTATCTGGGTTTCAACTCATGCCATGTAGTGATATGTGCAAACATTTATCAGCTGTTATGTTTTTTTAAATATCAAAATTTGTATCTGGCATTGGTGGAAGTGGCAATTTCCTGATGTTTGATATTATAAAGATATACAGCCTTCTAGTAGCTATGAATATAATAAATGTACCTAAATAATATAAAATAATTGGCAACACAAAAACTAAAGCTTACTAGAAGCTGTCTCTTGTGGCTTCCCATAATTTTGTTACAAAAGGCAAGTAGTTTCTCAATGTATACTGGTGGCTAAGAGTTAATTTAACATTGCCTTTTTCACTAATGTTTATCTCCGCCGGTTCAGATTCCACCCCATACATTAATGAACTCCTGGCAAAATTTGAGGAGCCGGTGCTGAAGCAGAGCATGGCAGCATCTCTCATTTCTCGAAGGAGATTGGATATTGGAGATTTAATAGGAAAAGGTGAGTATCGGGTGCCTTTAAAAGTGTTATATATAGTAACATTGTATGATTTTAACAGCATTTTCATTTCTTCAGTTTATCTCCTACACTAGTCATGGCATATTTGCTCAGATGCTAGTTTGATTTACCAATTTTAAAAAACGATATATCTTAACAGGCATTTTAATTTTACATATTTTGAAAGGTGGATTATTTATTGTAACAAATTTTACAAAAATTAATAAACTAAAATATAGTGACTTGTGCTTATAATTAACGGTAGGAGATGGTAGATAACACATAAAACACATTTCTTTTCTGTTTAGTTTGACTTTAAGTATTTTTGAACTTTACTTGTCACTCTAAGCAATGTTTAAATGTTTGTCAGTTACTTTGTTGTACACAGATCATCTCCTGTCATGTCTATAAATAATTTTATGTGTAAATTCTGCACAGGTTATTATGGTGCTGTCTACAAGGCACTTTACACACACTCTGACTCTGACAAGCAGGCGGAAGTAGCAGTTAAAACATTACAAGGTAAGTAACAGGGACTGATCATTTTATCAAATGTTAAATATATTCAACCCTATGTGGCAAAGAAACCTGGACAATGAACAAGCAATTGGGAAAAATTAATTGAAGCTCAGACGTGGATACCCGGGAAGGTTAACCCGGTCAACAAATGCCAGCGGAAGTCGGATGTGTCGGCCTAACGACCCAAGAACGTAGCTCTGCTGTAAACAGGCACAACGCAATCACGCCCGAAAAAAAAACTCCGGATGAACGCAGAAGAAGAAGATGTGGATACACAAAAGATTAGGACTTTACAGAGGATGCTTTAACACCTCAAAACACAGCTATTGCTGAGTGTTAACAGTGTAGGAAGAGCCGTGCAAACGTGCCTTGTCAAACAAGATCATGTGCCTCTGGAAAGAAGTCCTCTGCGTTTAATCCAAAGTTTAAGTTTAAACTCTTTAGTGAACATCTCACTGTAATGAGCACTGGTGATTATTGAACCTTTTTCTGATAGTGTTCCAATACTAGCCCTTGAGAATCTCAGAAAACAGTAAGCATACATTTTCCAGCTGATAGTTGACTTTTGAACATTTTCTTAGTCACCGGGTGGTTCCATCCCACACACTGCCATTTGCTAGTCAGGCTCAAGTGATGAATCCATGTCTCGTTACCAGTAACCTATTTGTCTTGCACCGCAGTTAATGAACTGATGTAACACGCTCACACCTACACAGCAGTGACCTTGAATAGAAAGCGCTAAGACAGTGCAGCCAACAGAAGTAAACCTGGCAGTGGATAATTTTTTACTCACCCTCATTTATATGTATATGAGTATGTGTATGTATATGTATATATTAAAGGATCCTTGTATATGCTTTGAGGCATATTGGGTATTTAGTGCTAGCCCCATATCCCATATGTTTTATAGACTAGATGAACTCGGTCAATATCATGTGGTCAATATCATGTGGTCAGTATCATGCCAGCTGCCTTTACTTTCCAGGAGATATTTGATTGACACTTGGGTCAATCTGGGAACCCCGGTCAGTTGTAAAAATAAACTCTGCCTTGATGGGGATTTAAACACTTGACCAGCAGGCAAGCATACACACACACACATATATATATAATATTAAACTAACTCGCTCACTCTTCTGTGTGTATGTAAAAAAGACAGACTCAGTAACGGCATAAGAATCTCTGCAAAACATGGCTACAGTTTTGTCAACTTCATTTATACTAGTAGGCCCACATAATAGAACCGTCACTGAGGTTTTGTAATAGAGGATGAGCAACTGATTGTTTTATGCTTTTTAATCTCGCTACATAAATTCCAGAGAAACCCCTAACCTGGCAAACCAGATAAATGGTGTTACACTTTTTTTATGAGGCTGCTTTGTGTGCAAGACATAAGATATGTACTTCCTATTTTATTAAGCTAGAATGTAACCAGAAAAAAGGGTGTATACTCTACGTACTTCTGTAACAAAATAGTCATGGTATATATATTCTCAGAACTTCCGGTCGCCAACATGGCGGTTAGGGATTGAACCATTAAGGTCTGTGGCGTGTTTACGTTTGTAGCTACGGTTTGCAATCGCATTTTCCTCATGTTGGACTGGTAGTACATGGTTCCGTCGCCCTGCTACAGTGCGTGGGCGACACTGTGAGCTGTGAGATTCACGTGGAATGCTTTTACATCTGTCCTGCACAGTAACCTGCATGTTCAGAACAATGGCTACTGGCTGTTGCTGAATTGACTGATTTGTCTTTTCGGTTCACGAGTGCATTTTTCAGGAGATTACTGGGAGTCGGCGCTGAAGCTGTGGAGTTCGTACTTTGTGCGACACTTTCGGCGGGTCACCATGCAGAGAAAGACTGAGCTATGTGAGAAAACCCGGGTCAATGAGGTCTTTCTAGTGACTGCCGAGTCCATCGACAATGAACTGTGGTTTTTCATGGATGACTTTTGTGTTGTCATTTTGGCGGCAGCATTATGCACAGTGTACCTGTGCGGGCTGTTGGATTGCCGAGACTCCTGTCTGTTCCACTTTTCACATTGGACAGTGGGGAGCATTTTGTGTGATATTCACTGGCACAGGAATGGAGCATAATGGGGATGACCCGTTGCCGTGAAGTTGGAACCTCGACTAACTAACTAACTAACTAAATATTTTCAGAACTTCTGTAACAAAACAGTAAATGATTAACCTGATTATTCTTTATCTAAAATCCTCAGCACGCAGGTCTGAAGCTGAAGCTTTACAACAGTTTCTACAGGATGTTGCCTTGGTGCGGGATTTGACCCATCCTCATCTGCTGCGGGTTGTCGGTGCTGTGATCAGTTCCAGTGATGATCCCATCGTCGTGATGCCATTCATGGCTACAGAAGATTTGGGATCATATATCAGAGAACCAGCCAAGGTAGATGATATAAACCAGACATTATTGTATCATGGTACATTTGCGTTGTAGTTTTATGGGTTAGATATTTACAGGTAAAGTTATCACATGCCACATAAGCGTGAGTGGTCAAGGTTAATCATCTCTCACAACTACCAGTCTTGGAGCAGCTCTGTGTTCTTGTCTGGATTAAGCCATGTGCCTAAGCCATTCATATATTGATCTCTCTGCCTCCCGCTTACATCTTCCCATCAATCTTGCCAGTTGTCACTAAGTTTTTCCAGTGTATTTCTTCTCATATGTACCCAAATAATCTTGACTGTCAAAGCGTAATTTCTCAAATCAGTTTATGATTTTAATTTGTGTCTTTTAGGACTTGCTCATTGGTCTTTATGTTTGTCCATGGTATTCTGCATTAACCTCAGAAACCACATTTCCACTTCCACCAAATGTTTCGGAGCTCGTCCGCCCATGTTTCACGTGCACATTATAGTTTAGGTTCTGTACAGCATTTCAACGCTCTTTTTCTCATTGTAATTGACACCTTTTTATTGTTCAGTATGTTTTTCATCTTGCAAAAAAGCTACCTTTGCCATAGCGATTCTTGTTCTAATATCTGCAAGGCATCTTCCACCAGATATTATACCTGTTCCAAGACAGTTGTACTGATTCACTTGTTTAATAATACATTTACTTGGATGTTACAGTTCCCCTGCTTCATGCATTTTCATACCCAAAGTCTTTGTAACTGATTCATTGTCAAACAAAAAGTAGGTTTGGACCAAACGTGGTATACAATCAAATGAACAAGTATTGTAATATACATTTATGTTCACTGAGCATCGAAATTGCGAAAGATACACGAAACAAAGCAAATGATATGATGACACTAATATAATATATCATCCTTCTGTCCAAGTGGGATGTCACATTTGGTGATGTATTATCCTATGGCACTAAATCAGTTATTATCCCTGTTAATTAATTGACAGATTATCCTCCATGTTGAACCATTCAGTCCATAATTGCTTGGATGCCCTTCTCAAGAATTCCCCTGAAGATATGAGGTTGATAACTTGAGTTTACTATTTTTATTTGGTTCTCTGCTTCACCTCTTTTGACTTGATTTTCTTGTACTTTGGCTAGGATTTCTCTTTTTCAATCAAGATTGCCAGTTGTTTCTAAATTGTCATGTTTACTTTTCATAACACACAATAAAATTTCTCTAATCAGTTTGTAGGTTCACATATGCTTCTTGAAGGATAGCCTCCTTTGTTTATTTGTTCTTGGATTATTAGTTCAAACAATGTTTCATGTAACTCCACTGATGTATTACTGAGGCCCACCAGGGAAGCAAAGAATGGTAACATCTTAACCTACCAAGCTTGTTGTAGCAGACAACAAAGGAAGATTTCTGTCTTGATTGCATTTGATGTTTCCAAAAATACAGGCATTGAGATGAGGTGATTTCTTCTCACCTCCCTGAGGCTCAGTCTCCACTGTGATGAATCCTGCAGAGGACACACATCTTCCATGCTTGGGGACTGAAATCAGCAAATCCCCACAGTGATGTTAGACATCCAGCACCAATGCATATTTAAAGATGTCAGTCACACAATCAAAATGAGCAGAGCATGTTAATTTCCAACTCTCTATCTTCTGTCTATCTTCTCTCACCTCTCTCTCTCTCTCTCTCTCTCTCTCTCTCTCTCTCTCTCTCTCTCTCTCTCTCTCTCTCTCGTTCGTTCGTTCGTTCGTTCGTTCGTTCGTTCGTGTGTGGAGATCAGCATGGCTGAATTGATAAGATCACCCACTAAACTTCCAGTATGCTGATGCCAAGGCAGTGTGTTCAACCCCTACTCCAGTAAGCTGGACTAAAATGCTGACTTCTCGTCCTTGACTTTGGGACATATATTACAAGTACCTGAGAAATCAGAATGGGTTCACCTGATGGCGAGGGACACCGGTAATAGGGAAAGCTAATCCACGCACAAAAATAAGTGCACTGGAAGTAGTAGCACATGTATGGACTACGTTTGAGTTCAGAACGAGCGAACACGCCCACACTGTGTGTGTGTGTGTGTGTACATATACACACAGACATATATGGATACATACCTGTGTACCTACAGAGAAGTGAGTGAAGATACGAACGCATACACTTCCTCATGCTAGAAATTCTCATTTTCAGACATTAAGCCTGGTTGACCTGTTGACCTACAGCCACCAAATAGCTGATGCCATGGCATACCTGGAGAATCTCAAGATTGTACATAGAAATCTGGCAGCTAGGAATTGTATGTAAGTACTTATGTCTGCCACTTTGTGCATTCTCTCTAAATGTGAGTCATCAGTGAAAGAACTTTCAACTAAAAAAGGGTTGAGAGAAAGAAATGAGAAAGAGACGTTAGTCATTTGTGTATGTTGCATCATGAGAATAGAAAAATTGGAACATGCAAAAACTGAAAAAATATGAGGAAAGAGAGAAAGAGGAAGACAGCAAGAGAAGATTCTTGACAGCCTTTTGCCAAGGCATGGTAAAGTGTTAACACATGAATTTATACATATCGTTTTATGTGGAGAAGCAAGATTACTCATGCCAACATTTGATGATGTCAGTTAGTTAGTTAGTTAGTCGACAGATCATCCTCATTGCACATCGAACCATTCAGTCCATAAGTGCTCGGATCCCCTCCTCAGTTAACTCTTTTGATCCCAGAAGATTACACAGGTTTCGGTCCCAGAAGATTTAACGGTGGAAGCCCAAGTGGGACAATAACCACACAAACAAAAAAATGCGAAAGTTTTATTTTTAAAGATGCAACAAACATTGTCTTATAAGTTAAAATATATAACCTTGTTTCTTTAGTGTGCTCAGATCAGACACAACGAATATAACAAGACACAGTGTGTTGCTTGATACGCAGGGACAATAGTTGATCACACATAGTGTGTTGCTTGATACGCAGGGACAATAGTTGATCACACATAGTGTGTTGCTTGATACGCAGGGGCAATAGTTGATCACACATAGTGTGTTGCTTGATACGCAGGGACAATAGTTGATCACACATAGTGTGTTGCTTGATACGCAGGGACAATAGTTGATCTCACATAGTGTGTTGCTTGATACGCAGGGACAATAGTTGATCACACATAGTGTGTTGCTTGATACGCAGGGACAATAGTTGATCACACAAAGTTTTGTCTTTTGGGTACATATGCCAGTTAGTAAATTCTCTCAAAGAAAGACAACAAAAACAAAACTGAAGATTCAATATTAATGAACATGAATCTGATATTTCTTGAAATATATATTTGTGTAAATTATGTAGTAAATCCATGTTGTGTAATGAAAATAATCATCAGCATGTGCCATGCTGGGCAGCAGAGCCAATCATGTCACTTCACAACATTTTCTGTATTCTTGATAAGTTTGCTCACTGAGCGTCTAATTTGCCATTTTTTCAACCTACCCATAATTATATCCATCTGTCAATCCCTGTCTTGAATATCCTCAATATCTCCAGTTATTACAACATTTTTCAGATATTCTCTTCACATAATATGATCAAAACATAATGATTGTTTTCTTCTAATAAAAACACGAGAACTAGTTCAATACATCAGAAGAAGACTGTCCGTGTTCTTTGGCCACATAGTTTGATGGGAAAAGCTGGAGCATGTTGTGACAACAAAAAAGTTAGAGAGGAAGAGAGGCAGGAGTAATCAGAAGAGAAATTGTAAGACAGTTTTGGCATCTTGGCCAGGAGGAACATCGGTATAAGAAATGACTGGCAGTACACAAGACGTGGACAGACATGAATACGAAGTCATTGCCGCATGGACTTAGATGAAAAGTGTATATAGTAATATCTTAGAAAATCATGAAAGTTATAACTACTTTTTGCTGGAATATATTTTTTAATATGTGATGCTATTTATCACATTAATAAGTTTTTATTTCATGTCTACAGCATTTTAGAAGAAGATAGCAAAGAACCATCCATAAAACTAACTGACTATGTAGTCACAGCAAGCCTTTTCCCTAAAGAGTTCTACACTGGAGACGATGGAGTTTCTGAATTAGTTCGATGGATGGCACCAGAAACCATTGAAGATTTCATATTTTCTTCACATTCTGATGTTGTAAGTTTTATATTATGTCACATTTGTGAACAGTTTAATTTTATTATGAAATTTATTTATTTCAAATGTATTTTATTATTCACCTCCTCATCCTTTCTTTCTCTGTTCCTTCTTGTGCCTTTCAGTGCCAGGTTAAGTAAGGACATTTGGTGTATGTTTTGGTGTGTAGTTTATGCATTGTTGCATTCACAGCCTCCACTACTCCATCAGACATTGCAAGCTGTTTCTTTTGTGTCACAATATGTAACCTGATGATTCATGATTAGTGGATCAGATACAGTGTCAAATTGATTAAGGCCCCCCCAAAAAAAAATTCTGGTCAGTGTTTGTCTCATTTATTTTAGTTTTATTTTAAAAGATAGTTTATTTTAAAAGATATTTTATTTTGTATTCAGTGAACACAAATAAGACATGGATTTATCAGGAAGTTTCTTTACATTTTCAGTGGTCATATGCAGTTGTCATGTGGGAGGTGCTTACACGTGGCGTTGAACCTTACCCTAATACACTGGCTGCTATTGTGATTTCCCTTGTCAAGGATGGGAAGAGACTGCCGAAACCTAAACACTGTCCAGAGAGTGTGTAAGTAATAGAGCATTTTTGGCAGAAATTGTTCAATGTAAGAAAAAGTAGTGGGGTTAATATTTTATTGTCATGCTTAAAACACCCTCTGTCAGTATCTGCCCAAATAGTAAATCCAAAAGGATGCAAGTTTCTTCTAAAGTGATTGTATCTAAGACAGGTCGATTTGCAAGTGAGATTACCTGAACCATGTTATATTATGTGATGCTGGGGGTTCCTCCAGGTAGCCCCAAGTTATCTCCTTTGACAGCCGTGTTTCTAGTGCTGTTCCCCCAGGTAGCCCCAAGGTATCTCCTTTGACAGTCGTTTTTATAGTGCTGTTCCCCCAGGTAGCCCCAAGTTATCTCCTTTGACAGTCGTGTTTCTAGTGCTGTTCCCCCAGGTAGCCCCAAGTTATCTCCTTTGACAGTCGTGTTTCTAGTGCTGTTCCCCCAGGTAGCCCCAAGGTATCTCCTTTGACAGCCGTGTTTCTAGTGCTGTTCTCCCAGGTAGCCCCAAGTTATCTCCCTTGACAGTCATGTTTCTAGTGCTGTTCCCCCAGGTAACCCCAAGGCATCTCCTTTGACAGCTGTTTCTAGTGCTGTTCTCCCAGGTAGCCCCAAGTTATCTCCTTTGACAGCCGTGTTTCTAGTGCTGTTCCCCCAGGTAGCCCCAAGTTATCTCCTTTGACAGTCATGTTTCTAGTGCTGTTCCCCCAGGTAACCCCAAGTTATCTCCTTTGACAGTCATGTTTCTAGTGCTGTTCCCCCAGGTAGCCCCAAGTTATCTCCTTTGACAGTCATGTTTCTAGTGCTGTTCCCCCAGGTAACCCCAAGTTATCTCCTTTGACAGTCATGTTTCTAGTGCTGTTCTCCCAGGTAACCCCAAGTTATCTCCTTTGACAGTCATGTTTCTAGTGCTGTTCCCCCAGGTAACCCCAAGTTATCTCCTTTGACAGTCATGTTTCTAGTGCTGTTCCCCCAGGTAACCCCAAGTTATCTCCTTTGACAGTGATGTTTCTAGTGCTGTTCTCCCAGGTAACCCCAAGTTATCTCCTTTGACAGCCGTGTTTCTAGTGCTGTTCTCCCAGGTAACCCCAAGGTATCTCCTTTGACAGCCGTGTTTCTAGTGCTGTTCCCCCAGGTAGCCCCAAGTTATCTCCTTTGACAGTCATGTTTCTAGTGCTGTTCCCCCAGGTAACCCCAAGTTATCTCCTTTGACAGTCATGTTTCTAGTGCTGTTCCCCCAGGTAACCCCAAGTTATCTCCTTTGACAGTCATGTTTCTAGTGCTGTTCTCCCAGGTAGCCCCAAGTTATCTCCTTTGACAGCCGTGTTTCTAGTGCTGTTCCCCCAGGTAGCCCCAAGTTATCTCCTTTGACAGTCATGTTTCTAGTGCTATTACCCCAGATAGCCCCAAGTTATCTCCTTTGACAGTTGTGTTACTAGTGCTCTCTTCTCCCCCCCCCCCCCCAGGTAGCCCCAAGTTATCTCCTTTGACAGCTGTTTCTAGTGCTGTTCTCCCAGGTAGATCCAAGTTATCTCTTTGACAGCTGTGTTTCTAGTGTTGTTCCCTCAGGTAGCCCAGAGTTATCTCCTTTGACAGCCAAGTTTCAAGCGCTGTTAAGTTAAACAGATGGAGGTCAGCATGGCTGAATGGATAAGAGTGCTTACTCTTAAACTTCTGGTGTGCTGGTGCTGAGGTAATGGGTTCAACCCCTACACCAGTCAGTTGCACTAAAATGTCCTTGACTTAGGACATAAATGACAAGTACCTCTGAAGTTGGAGTGGGTTACCTGATGACGAGGGGCACTGGTAATAGGAAAGTTATACACAACGAAAAAATCAGTTCAGTGCACTAGAATTAGAAGTAAGTGAATGGACTTTGCTTGAGTTCCTAGCGAGAGCACTCAAAAAATAACTGCACAAAACAGGTTGTTAAAAATAAATGGGACAGTTTTTCAATACTATGTCCAGTGGAGCACAAAGTAGCAAATTTCATAGCCACCTTGTGATATGTTGATGCATTTTGTGGCCATATTAGAGAGATTCATTTTATTGTTCTTAATTACATTACCCATGTTTTAGTCACAAATACCCAACTCATCTTTCCCAGAAATATGTTAGGCTTATTAGATACTACATATTCAAACCATCCCCAAAGATTTGAAAACATCAGATTTGATCACACTACTCAAGAAGCCAAGAGCTGTTGATTGTGAGGATTACAGAACTATTAGCTTAATGAGCCATATAACTAAGATACTATTCAAGGTCATACAAGAAAGAATTCAAAATAAAATAGATGGGGAAGTAACTGAAGAATAATTTGGGTTCTGCAAAAACAGCGGCACCAGAGAAGCAATTATCTGTTTGAGGATGTTAATTTAAAATATATAGAAGTTCAGAAAAATATATATGTTTGTTATAGACTACAAGAAAGCTTTTGATAGAGTACAACATGAACGACTAATTAAATGCCTTCAAGATATAGGAGTAGACGGAAAGGACATCAGACTTATTAGTAACTTGTACTGGGAACAAGTGGCGTCTATTAGATGCGGAAATAATTATTTGTCGCCGATAGAGATAAAAAAGAGAAGTAAGGCAGGGATGCGTGTCGTCCCCAAGCCTCTTCAACCTATACACAGAATTTTTAAACATGTCAAACTGCCTAGACTTAACATCAATGGAAGAATCATAAACAATATTAGGTATGCTGACGATACCATGTTACTAGCAGAAAGTGAACAAGAGTTACAAGACCTAGTGGAATAAGTAAACAGGCATAGTGTAGAATGTGGCTTAGATATTAACATCCAGAGAACAAAAACTATGATAACTAGCAGTGAAAAGGAAAGGTCATCAATGAACGTCACAGTAAATGGGAAGATACTAGAACAAGTAACAAGTTTCTCCTATCTTGGACATGTAATAACAGATGATGGCAGAAGTGAAACAGAAATCAATATGAGAATAGGAATGACCAGAAATGCTTTCCGTATCATGAAATCAGTATTAACATCTAGAGAGATTAACAATGCATTAAAAATGAGAATTTTCAGATGTTACGTATATTCAACACTACTGTATGGCGCGGAAGCCTGGACATTGAACAAGCAACTAGAAAGTCAAATAGAGGCCCTGTAGATGTGGATATACAGACGAACATGTCGTATTTCATGGAAACAAGAACAATCAAATACAGAAGTTCTAGAAAAACTGGGAGTGAAAAAGTTGATGAAAGAAATAAAAATAAGGCAAGAGAAATATTTTGGCACGTAAAAGTCATAATACGCCTATAGAAACCATACTGGAGGGAAGGGTTGAGGGCAAGTGAGCAAGAGGCAGACAACGATACAAGTGGGACAATAACATCAAGAGATGGACGAACATCAGTCCGACAGAATGTACAGTCAGGGTGATAGACAGTGTTGGAGATCCATTGCAGCCAACCTTCATTATGGTGACGGCACCCGATTAATTGATTGATACAAACCTACATTTAATGTTTGCGTCTATGTCTCTTTCAGATACCAAATTATGTTGAGTTGTTGGGCAAAGTCTCCTGAATTTCGGCCGACCTTTGCACAATTGCTGGACCAGTTGAAGCCTTATGTTGCCACAGGAGATCAGAACGGTGGAGAAAAGTCCCAGCTGCTAACTTCTCCAGTGGATGTAGGAGGCAGTGATGAATACAAACAACTTTCTGGCTGAACCAATTGTATTTTTATAGGGATAATTTTGTATGACATTTATGAAAGAAGTGTTTCTAACTGTACATTTATTGTGAGGTGAAATGTATTAGGGATTATTTTTATGTAATGTCAGAGGATTATCTCCGTATGCTGCACGAAGAGAAGGCCTTACATTTTTGTATTGTTAGTCATTCTATCTGCCAGTATTAGATTATGGTTATTTTAGAATATGTTCAGAAAGTCTGGTTATCATTTTACATTTTGCAGTACAAAATAAGCGAGAATGTGAATGAATGAATTTAAGGTTACTAAGGGAAAATATAATTTCAGCTCACAAAATTATAGTAAGTGAGACAATGAAAGTGAAAAGGAAAGCGAAGCCAAAGCAGTGAAATTGTACAGGCAAACAAGTATACAAAGATTATGTATTAATAACAGGAGTTGGAGTTTCCTTGGAAGTGAATATGAGTTAGGGGCAGTTGAGCACAATAACATGGATCTCTCCCTCCCCCCTCTCCCCCCTTCAAAGATTCCATGCAGAATAACAATGTTTTAATTTTGTATTCAAGGAAACAAAGCAAGCATTTCTTTAAGTGCAATAAACTGTTTTTATGTCACTTCCTTTTATTGTCTGCTTTTAACTCATTACAAATAAGATTTTGGAGAGGAGGAAACATATTTTTATTTTTTAAACTTGAAAATAACACAATAAATATAAAATGTGTTGATTAAGTTGGAGAAGAAGGCTCAATGTTGTTGACCTTGGACATGGGCAGGAAAACTGGCAAAGAATAGAGAAAATATTTGGCGGGCCGTGATAAGAGAAACATTCTACTAAGAACCTTCTGCATGATGAACTGTTTATGTGAATTATATGGATGGTCTATAGAAAATACAAAATGGTGTTACATGTTACTTATCTGAATGATTAGCAAGTATTTACTACCATAATTAGTTTTCATACATGTTATATTTTCAGAAGAGTATAGTAGTGCCACTGAGGAAACCTAGATAACATTTAACTTATTTTCTTTGTTTAAGATTACCATGTTTGTTGTAATAGTTGTGTGCAGGTTTAGCATCTGTTGTGCACAGCTGTCATTGGAGTAATTCTGTGCACAGCTGTCATTGGAGTAAATTTGTGTGAAAAAATGTGTTACACTTCACTAGAAGCTACTTATATACACACCCTGCCTTTATTGCATGTTTTATGAGCTTTTTCTCGCAACATTGTAGAATGTAGTTGCGCTTTGGTGAATAATGCAATCTTTCAATATTAGAATGCTAGATTAATGCTCAGCATTCTCTTCAGTGGTAGCAGACATTTTAAGTTCAGTAGTGTTGTGTTAACTACCATAAAATCTTGACTATAATATGCACAAGATAATAGTGCCCAGGCTTTATTGGTAGTCAGGTTTGAAGGTGAAACTCAAAAATGTAGTATTCTGCCGTAACTCATAAATACAGGTACATTGTTTCCTAGTAATGAGGTTTGAACGTTCCATGAGAATTGGGATGCGTGGCTGAAAAACAGATCATACCCTCACAGCAGGTGCCTCAGTGCACATGCTAGCACTACAGGATGTCATGCATGGGGTGGATATGTGTGGTGGGAACTCGCAGTAATGTGATCTTAGCAGAACTATCAAAACTACAGTTTTAGCCATCAGCAGTACAGGTTTATTCTGGAAAAAATGATTATTTAATACGTATTGTCTCAAAATTACTAAACAAATCATAATGTTTTTAGGAACACAAACACAAAAGTTATGAATTTAATTTCTGATTTCTAGAGAGCTGCCAATACTTGTACTTCCAACAGAATGTTATTACTTGCATGTATATAATTGGTAACGATGTGGATTTTGACTGGGGAGGTCTCATTGTCTTGTGAAAAGTTTATAACAAGCATACATATGTACAGTTTTGTGTAAATACATAAAACCATAACAATATTGGACAGTGTTTTAACAATAGATGTGTTCATGAAAGCTGTACATTGCTTTTAATTTCAATGTGATCTATACAAGTCAGTTGATTAAAGTCCTCGAATGAGGAGATAAAAGAATAAGAAACTTATAAATGTCTATAAATCTGTTTGATCTGCCTCTCTTGCCATAAGGAGGTCCCTTGCCAGTCTTTCTCCATTTCAAGAGCCACTTTGATGAAGCGGAAATTTCTGTCACTGCCTTGCAATCTAGCTCTGATGACTGTTAGTCAGTCAATGCTGTTAGTGACCTTTCATTGAGGCATTACAGTAGAAATTCAACCAGTCATTCGGTTTTTGCCCTTACATTTAGCCAGGCTTTTATGTTGTTTCTGTGTAACTGGCATGCCCTTTTTCTGTTTATGCCTTCTTCCTCGCTATTTAACAACCCTCTAATTTCTCAGTATGTCACTGTGATTGGGAATCCACTGTTCGAGTAACCTCCTTCAACATATATTAGTTTTTTTCTCATTTAGGTTTTGCCATACATTTCATTGTAGATGTTTTTAAAAAAAAACATCTTTGACAAAAGTCTATTGGTGCATTTTAAAAAAGTTAATTGTGCTCTTAAATGGTAAAGGTTATTCCAGTGTTCATGATACAAACTTTTGTTTGTATCTCTCGAGTGTTTGATATGAAATGTTTGGTTCACTATCTTCTCATTTATTAACTCTTAAAGCATACGTGGCCAACATTCTAGGCCAATAGTTTCAGTTGATTGTGCCGGGAAACCAGTATTCACAGCTGGTAACTAATAGTATACTGTTTGTTTCATATTTGTCTGATTATGTATTTTAAATATTAATTTCATAACTATGTTGAAAAACAGCTTTAAAAAATATTGAAATTAAAAGCTAAAATGTTTACTGACATACCCTAGTGTCAGAATGAATAAATCAAAAATAGAGCTCAAAGAATGTTTTAGAATTGTCATCCATGACAGATATCACAGCACTCAGGACATGCCCATGTGTGCTTTTTCTCTCTCAGAAGATGTTGAGGTACGTGAATACTTACAACTCCAAGAATTTGCACACATAACAGGCAACAAACACATGGCTGAAATATAAAAGGCATACAAAAGATTATAATAGAAGTATCCTGTGTCGAAGACATGCCCCATTTTGGCTTGCAACTCTTAAGAATTTAAAGCAGGGTAAATATTAAATGTTTACTTAATGAGATCTTATGATCTTGTCTCATGTTGCTGGCTCACATTATAACATTTGCCATTTTTATCTCTTTCTGTCCAAGGTCGTTGTTACTTTCTAGTCTTCCTTAAAGCAATACATGTTTAGGTATAAAGTTAAAATAATTATACCATTGAACAGAAGAAGTTAAAATAATAACAGTACTGGACAGAAGATATTACAAGTAATAAACTGTTGGACAGAAGATATTAAAGTAATAAAGCTGTTGGACAGAACACATTTAAGTAATCAAAACTATTGGACAGAAGACATTTAAGTAATGAAACTGCTGGACAGAAGATATTAAAGTAATAAAATTGAACTATTGAGGCTCTCTTCCGTGAGGGAGAAGTGGTTTGGGAGTAGTCTTAGTTCACAATTATGGGACAAACACAAAAACAAACTGAAGGACGAAGACAACGCAATGTCTTAAAATATCCAAACGCAAGGCATGAGAAAGAAAAGTGGAATCATGACCCAGGCGGGCTCACCCCCAGAGAGCGTCAAGAAGGCAATGGGCTGAAACATTCCAGGAAGGGGAAATACTTCTGATGATCAGAAGCCTCCCCTCATGCTTGCTCCATGGCGGAGTTTTATGACTAAAACTATTGAACAAAAGACACATTTGAGTAATAAAACTGTTGGGCAGGAGATGTTAAAGTAACAAAACTGTTGGACACAAAATATTAAAGTAACAAAACTATTGAGTAGAAACGGGCAAAATAATTTTAAAAAAAACCAGATAGAATTGGCTCACTTATCACCAGGCTTAGAAAGAAAGAGTTGTAAAGAAAGGTGTTTTGTATATTGAAATACCGAGTAGGATAAAATACTTTGTTTGATACAGAATGAATTCATCATCCCAAAAATTATTAACACAGTGAATGTTTGTGGGCTGCTTGAGAAAGAATGGAATGCATTTTCAGTAGCTAGACCATACTGGCTAATGAAGACCGCAGCCAATCATGAACTTATGAATAATGTATATATTTGTAAATGGTGTTACCAGAAAGTTGCTGTCTGTCTGTAACATTATTTTTTACTGATTTGATGTTTAGCATTTTTTTATGAAGCACAAATTAATTTTGAATGATGTGTTGTAAATAATTCATTTAATGTGAAATGATGTACTGGAGTTTTCAGTAATATTGTGGACCTCAGGAGGAGTTGCTATAGTGGAGTCAATCACCAAGTGGAGTTAATCACCCTAGTGCAGTCCAAAAGTACATGGCTGAAATGCTTGAAACAATGAAGATTCCCTCAGGATGATTGTGTTGTTTCACCTCTCATGTATGTTCTGCTAGATGTAGTCAAGAGATCACAATACAAAGAAGTTTGAGATTATTCCGTAAGACATTTATTGTGTTTCTGAAACCTTTCTGTGGTGTTCTGGTATTTAGATTGACATTATTTACACTTTCTGTCTCAGATTGTTATACTTAGTGTTCTAGTGAAATATCTCTTTCTTTCAAGATACAACTGACAAACAGGAGCTAAGATACTAAAACAAAACAACTGAATGGAGAACATGCTGAACTATTTGTCATTCAGAACTGAAGATTAAACGTCAGTATATGTATAAAGAGGTTTACATCAGTGTGTATGTTTGTGTGTTAGAGAAACATATTCATGATCAGTCTTCTTTATATTTATATCTGATATCAATATCCACAACAGATGTAAATAGGAATAGAAGAAAAGGAGAAAAAACAAATAAGCTGGGAAGGGAAATACAGTTAAGGTGGGTCTGGTAGGGAGAGAAGAATGAGAAGATCTAGTTGACATGTTTAACAATATTAGAGGAAATAAATGAGCAGATAGGCTTACACATGGGGTAATGTGGACAAGCAGTGGGCTGGGCTGATATACTGGTTGCCCTCATTGAGACAGGGAGATTAAACCACTTATGAATTAAGTGATGACTATGAATCTGTAACCTTGAACAAATACAAGAACATCACGTCATTGTAAAGGTTAATGGACGAGTCTTGAAAAAGGAGAGTCTGGCATATGAGACTACGACCTCCAGCATGAGAATGGAGGTGGAAGCAGTAACAGTGGCATTCCGTTGGTTAGAGGAGGTTACGGATTCAAGGAGTATGCTTAGTAAGATGAGAAAGGAATGTTTCAAGTGGAATGGCTATCCTCGCTTCAGAGTCACAGATTTTGAAAATTTATGTTTTGCCATGGCCATGCTGGGGAATGAGCAGGTTGATGGGCTGGCAGGGAATGCACCTCTTGGTGGTAGATTACCTATGAACAAGGGAGAGGTGGTCATGCACCAGGTGGAGAAGGCGGGGGAACAGAATGAGAACCCGTATGTGGAAACAATATTGAAATTAAGATTATTTCAAGATCACGTTAATACAAGAAGCGATTACTTGATATTGTTTTTCCCTCCATACTTTATGGTTATGTACTTCTCACTCTTCTGAAATTCATTTTATAAGAACCCGTATGTGGAAAAAATGATATTGAAATTAAGATTATTTCAAGATCACATTAATACAAGAAGCGATTACTTTATATTGTTTTTCCCTCCATACTTTACTCTTCTGTACTTCTCACTCTTCTGAAATGTGTTTCATAACGTAAGTAGACCTTCAAATCACGTTTTATGTAGACGTCTAGACTTGTTCTAGTATGTGTTATTAAATTTAGCTTCCATTTTTATGTATACTGTGTAGAGGAGGGGGAGGGAGATTCTGAACATATGGTGAATGGGTGCATGGGCCAAAAAAGGTTGAGAACCACTGATCTAAAGTATTCAAATGATATATAACTTTGCAGTATGCACCTGATGAGATATAGCGAAATACACCAGGCAATAAATCATGCAACATATTGTTTGTGGCTTTTATGTTTCAACTAAATAATTAATGAAACAGTTAATAACTCATAGTTAGCAGAACCTATTAGGACACCACATAGCTAGCAGCAATGTTAACATTCCAAAGCAAATTAAACCTCTTGCCTTTAAACCCATTTAAGCCGTTGGTTAACTAAACACATTAATACCTTATATGGTAAAACATATATGTGGAAATTCTACCACACAGTAAAGATATATTTTAGATATGAAAATCTTGCATCATAAATGTCGCAATCAACCCCAGCATTTTTTAGGCTAGTGTGATTTTCTAGGCAATTTTATGTGCCGTTTTATGAACAACCAATGCTCCCACCATTGTTAAAAATCAACGAAAGGTAGTCTGCTTCCAAATCGCCTGTATTTGGTTTCGAACCCGGTATGTGGAATTGTGAAACATGTTCACGGCTCATATGTCAGCTTTCCTGCATGTTAAAGTTAGTTGCATATCCTAACTCCAGCATGTTTTGACCCTCTGTGAGTCCTGGGCAAGCTTACGTTCAGTAGCATGCCATTGCTTTCTGAACGACCGACACTCATACCATTGCATGAAAACCAATGCAAGGCAGTCTGCTTCAAAATCGCCCACAGCTGTGTTTTGAATGTGGTATGTAGGATTATGAATTGTCCATAACCCCATCGCCACTGAGCTGCAGGTACCATGTTAAAAATGATGTGAATAGACCTTTAAAGTTTTGGTATGTATTCATCTGTTGATATAAATTCAATAGCATATTCAGTTGTTTGGGGATAATTTTCTAGTTTATATAACTACACCTGTATTACAAGTTGTTGGTATCATTAGTCTACAAAGAATACAATCTAAGATCTAAGTGTTTCCCTCAACATACGTTTTTATGACACTGCTTTCAAACTAGAATCCATATGGTCTCATTGGCAATAACACATTAATTTTTTGTAATTTATATTAGTGGTATTAATATTAAATCAACATCACTGTACTTGGGTCATTCCCACGCAAGCTTTGTTACCTTCTTCAGTAGCCAACAAAGAGTTCCTATACTGAAGGTACAAGTGGCAGATTGATTGAACATCCTCCTGTGATTATTTTTCCCCCCATTATCATCCGTACCGTCTGCTCACCCACAACCCTCCCTCTTAAATCAACTTCTCCAGATGTGGATCCTCTGTTGCATTTTCTCACTTGATACCAGAGAGCCTTCACCACATCAGCCTTGTCAAGATATAGTTGCTACCCAAAGGTGCGGCTGCTGACTGTTGATCAGTCTGTTCATTTCCATTAGTGGCTTTTTGCTATAGCACAGTGCTTGCCCAAACACAGAATACCATGGAAGTCTGGAGGTTATGTCCACATGAGAGGTCTTGCTTGCCTTTGTTACGAGAAAACCAATGAATGTGACCTACATTATCAAATGTTCCTATTGAAGAAAGAAGGGTGCCTGCGGCCAAGACTGGTACTGGGATTGAAACGTTCGCTTGTATCTTTGTGTTGTTACTTTCATCAAGTTTCCTAGTTATTTGTGTTCACTCTGATTTCTAACTGAAATCTATTTCAACAAACTAAAAATTAAAAGTAAAAGAAGGAAACACCAAAATACGAGAAGTAGAACAGTAAGCTTTATAAGAACATGGTCACAAGTAAGAAAATGGATGCGAGGCCAAAGTCCTCACCAGCACACAAACAATAAACACACACCGATACAACCACATGTACAACTTTTCATGAAAATATATACGTAGATAAAAGTTACTCATCTGTTTCCTTGTGGACTTGACACATATGTGAAGGAATACTGCATATATGGTTATAACAACCCAATTCCAAAAATGTACGGCATGACAAATAATCCAGCTGTTGAACTTTTAGATGATTATCTGTGTCATAATGTGGATGTCACACAATATCTACACATGACAAATAATCTATCTGTTAAACTTTTAGATTATTGGTGTCATAATGTGGATGTCACATGATATCTACGCATAACAAATTATCTAGCTGTTGAACTTTTAGATTATTAGTGTCATAATGGGGATGTCACATTTCCAATATCAGATTGGTCGGTTTATTGTTAAGTCTCCGAAAGACTTGAGGTTTAATTATGTCTGGTGATCAGAGTTCTGTTCATCTGAGCCAGAAATGAAGGGGTTTATGTTTATCAGACTGAGGTTGGTCCATGGGAACTGTTGCAGAACTCTCCTTCCCTTCTAAAGGCTCAGAAATCAGTGGTGTGTGCAAGACTGGTACTGGAACTTCACATCTGTGGAAAGGCTTTTTAGGATACAAGCAAATCTCAGTTTAGTACGGACTGGCTGAGATTTGGCTTAAATTGGTTGTGTTTTCTCCACAGGCTTTAGCCTTTTCATTGTCAACAGACACCAACCCAAAGACCAGAGGCTACAGTGTTAGACAATTGTTTTGATTGTGTCTCTTTTGTTTGATTTTATTTATTCATTGTCAGTCTAAGCTTATTTATAGTGACCCCCATCTACTTGTTTTAATGTGTAATGACATCACATTTAGTTATTTATAACAGCAAAATAACACAAACCATAAGATACAATTACTCCACTGTAAAAGAAGCAAGGCTATGTACAATGAATGAAGTTTTTAGTTTGTGTATTGCTAGCTTGCATTTATTGATTGCTATGATTGTAATGTTTTAATGCTCACAGTCGGCTTTATATTTTATTAAAATCCTGCCTTGTTAAGCAATTTTGTGTACTTTTTATGAAATCATCAAATGGTGCATTCTTAAAATTATATTTAGTGTGGGTTTATTTGTTAGAATTTGCAATGAAAGAAAGTCTGCATCACGAATATAACTATGGCAGCAATCTGTTATCTAGATCTCGCAGTCCATATTTTTATATATCTGATAGTCATGATTGTGCTTAAACTGACCAAGAAGCTACCTCTTTATTATGGTAGGATCTCTTTGGAGAGTTATACATTTTCTTATGAATAAGGTGACTTACAAGGATTATAATTCTTTTTTACTAGAATTGTCAGCAGCAATTGATATTTTTACTATCAAAATCAATGCAAACAATTTATATACATATAATTCGTTATTCAATTTCTTATTCTTAATCATCGAATGATTAAGTAATCAAAGAACACCATGTCAGGTGACATGCAGAACATCAGCAATTCCCTCCATTTTGCTATATCTATATCCAGTCATCATAGCTTATCGCAATTATGTCCAGTTTTTGTCATATCTTTAATTATGAAGCGACCATAGAACAAATAAGAAAATTATCATTAAAAAAAAACACTCTCAAACTGAAACCTTCTTAAATTAAATTCTATGTAATTGTTAAATGATATGCAAATTAGGCATATGAGCCTCTGAAAAATATAATGTAGAAGTGAGGACATAATGTAAATGGTGATTACCGTATCATTTGATGGAGCTGTGGCTTGGAGAGTATAGTGTCTGCCTCAAGCTCAGAAGGTACTGGGTTCGATCTCAGCATAGAGCTGAGAATTTTTCCAAGAACCACTGATACCTCATGATATTATGCATCCCCCTGATTTCTTGGGTAATGAACTTGGATACTAGCCCTCTTGGATTAGGCTGAAGAACAGGAGGTTCCACATGCAAATTATGCAAGTTAAAGATCCCTCAGCAGTGGGGAAATGGCAAAGTGTAGGCTGTAAGGTTACCGCTCTGGCAAAATTGTTAGGAAGAAAACACCTACTCCTGAGTAGATAGAACCTATTATCTTAGATGGAATCTGTCTAGAGGAAATAAAGCCTGCACAAAAGCACACCACAGTTGGACACACTGATCTTTGAGGCGCAATACTTGGTGTGGCACACTCCCCTTGAAAGAGAAATGTAGAAAGTGAATAATCATTTGAAGTGCTTTGATTTACATTGTCCCTAATAGAAATCAACTGCAGTGATTGCCCTTTGCTTTAGTTTGCATTCCATAGAATGGAGATAATGAAGATGAATCTGTAAAACTTTAGAACCCTCCCTTTAAATCTTTGTAGCTGTAACAGATAGAAACAGGTGTTCAATTTATTTGACGTGATGCTTAAAAAAAAAGACATATCACCATTGCTTCATTATCTCAGCGTCTAAGAATTCTATGCAGTAACTTTCAGAATTTGGAAAATACTTTATTTTTCAATTGTCATCCTTTTATCTTTTAAAAATATGTTTTCGCTTATGAAGTGCTATTACTGAGATATTGTCTCATACCGAGTTTTATTTTTAGAAGGGAAAAAAAAAATGTTTTTGTATGTTTTTCTAATCAATATTTATTCATATCATTTTTACAAGTGCAATTTTTTAATTTACTGTACAAATCTCATTTTTGTCATTGCAGGATGCAAGCACTTTTAAAAATGTCTGTACTTTTAAACATGTCTGTACATAGCCTGGATGTCTCGTATAACTAATGACATAAAGTTATCACTTTTAAAATAAGTCCATGTTTTGCTTTGTCCGTGTTTTGTTTTGTCCATGTTTTGCTTTGTTTCATCATTCTGTTACTTCATTTGCTTACACATTAACATATTCTACGCAAAATAAAATGTAGGTTTGGGCCACACAAAAAATGAAAGACGGAAAATGGGAAATTTTGGGTATGTCACAGTTATGGCTTACAAGTTGTTAATATGGCAGCATGTTGTATTATAACTCAATGACAACTATTTTGGTGATATATAAGCCCATGATTGCCGGCTCCATGGCCGAGGGGTTAGCAGCTTTCTCCGCTCCGTTTTCTTCTCTGTCTGTCTGTCTGTCTGTCTGTCTGTCTGTCTGTCTGTCTGTCTGTCTGTCTGTCTGTCTGTCTGTCTGTCTGTCTGTCTGTCTGTCTGTCTGTCTGTCTGTCTGTCTGTCTGTCTGATCCGGCCCGGCTTCGCCCAGCTCCTGGCGGGGAGCATCTCATTTAATTCATATTCGGCCGCTGCTCCCGTCCCCATTCCCAAAGCGGGGAGCGTCTCATTTAATTCATATTCGGCCCCTGCTCCCGTTCCCGTTCCCGTTCCCGAGTATCTACTGTCTGCCTGTCTGTCTGTCTGTCTATTATTAGAAAGAGCACTTGAAAGATCTTTACATCTTCCCTCAACAATTAACTTGGGTAAATGGAGCGTCTTATTTAATTCATATTCGGCCCCTGCTCCCGTTCCCGTTCCCAAAAAAGACGACCCGGCCCGGCTTCGCCCAGGCCCTGGTGATATAATTTAATTCATATTCGGCGGAGGGAGGAGGAGGCGGAAGGAGGAGGAGGAGGAAGAGCGAGGAGGAGGGAGGGGAGGAGGAGGAGGAGGGAAGAGGTTTCTTACATAGTCTTCTTTAACATACATTATTGAGCTACCGTGCACTTTAGTTAAACGCGGAAGTTGCGTTAGCTAAGGTACTTTGACTGTTTCATGTTTATTTATAGTTTAGTTGGCCAAATTGTAGGAGTGTTATTTTTCTTTCTTCTAAACATCCAATTAAACCAGCTGTGAAGTTGTACTATTTCGGAAACTCTCCTACCATAGTCAGTGCTCAAGTAAGTATAAAGTCAAGAGAGTGTAACAACTGCAGCAGGATATAATATACACCCCATCATCATCAAGTGCAATTCCGGCAGGCGTATTCGTTCATGACTCTCCACAGATCTCGGTCTCTTTGGTTTTCTGGATCAGCTCCGCTGTTGATATTCCTCCATGCCACCGTCTCAATCCATCCAGCATCATTTCTCTTGGTATGCCTCTGCCTCTCTTCCCCTCGATCTTTCAAGTTGTCACGATGTTCTCCAATGCCTCTCTTCTCATCACATGACCACAATTCTGTTTGTCTTTTTCTTATTGTTGTATATATGTTCTAGTTTCATTAGCCACTTTCCAACAGTCGTTGTTAGTTACTTTGGCAGTCCAAGGAATTCTCAACATTTGTCTCAGGAACAACATCTCCGTTGCTCCCAATCTCTTCATAATTTGGTCATTTTCATTCCAAGATTCACAGCCATACAGCAAAACAAGATCTATATAGCATTTCAGCACTCTCTTTCTTACATTCAATGATAGTGATGTATTACATAAGATATTATTCATTTTCTGAAATGCAGCCTTTGCTTGCCTTATTCTGCTCTTTATCTCTGTTGCGCATCTTTAACACACCCCTAACTGTTTTAATTTCCTATATGTATAAACTCAAGTATTTAGCAGTTTCTTTGCATAAGGTGGATGTCATCACAGCCCAGTGAAAAGTTACTCCATTTCTTGCGATGTCTCCTGCCTCCAGCAACCTCATGCCTAATGTTTTTGCATTGTCCTGTAGTCCAACTACGTGATGGTTGACCCTGTCTCTTCGTCTAGGAACCAGGCTTCTCACCACTGTGCTTTACTTTACAAGCCACAGTGGCATTTAATGTCATCATCATCATCAAGTACCTTGTCAGCTGGCGTAGGAATTCATGTCTCTCCACAGATCTCGGTCTTTGGTGTTCTGGATCAACTCTGCTGATAATATTACTCCATGCCACCGTCTGTCCATCCAGTATCATTTCTCTTGGTCTGCCCCTACCTCTCTTCCCCTTGATCTTTCCAGTCGTCACGATGTTCTCCCGAGCCTCTCTTCTCATCACAAGACCAAAGGAAGCTGTTTGTCTCATTCTGATCGTTGAATATAATGTTCTAGTTTCATTAGCCTCTTTCAGACAGTCGTTGTTAGTTACTGTTAATACTATGACAGTCCAAGAAATTCGCAATATTTGTCTCAGGAACTACATCTCTCTTGCTTCTAAGCTCTTCGTAATTTGTTCATGTACATTCCAAGATTCACTGCCATACAGCACAACAGGTTCTATATAGCATTTCAGCACTCTCTTTCTCACATTCAATTATAGTGACTTAGTACATAACATACCTGTCATTTTCTGAATGCAGCTTTTGCTTGCCGTATTTTGCTCTTAATCTCTGTTGTACATCTTCCACCTGATATGATAATTGCCCCTATGTATATAATTATCCACTTGGTTAAGAATGTTCCCTTCTATTTCCATTACTTAATATTCTTGATATTCAAGGACAGGCCTTTCATTGCACTCTGTGTTTCTACAATGTCCAACAATTGTAAATCGTTTGAATTTTCCGCCATCAGTAATGTATCGTCTGCATAGCGTAGATTGTTTATATTATAACCTTCGATTAGTATTCCTGGCTTCTCTTTAACCACTCTCATTATAATTTCACTATTTGTTGTTTGTCCATCAAGAATGATGATGACCATTCATTTCATCCAGTGGGGTTGAAAGTATGGAGCCGTGAGTTCTAAGATGGCTGATAAGGCCTATTTTGGCTCGAAATGTTCTTTGACAATGTGGACAAAGAATGCTTGACGTTTCTGGAGGAGGATTTCCTGCAACTTCACTATAGGGAGAAAAGAGATCCGGTAACAAAACACATCCTTGTCCTACTCATAGCCTTGTTTGTCTTATAAGGTAAACATTTCAACTTCCGACAGGCGACACTGTTTATGCACCAATCTTCATCGCCGTTCAGATCTTGTAGATTTTAATCATTATCTTTGGTATCATCGCAGAGTGCTATATCAGTAGTGAAACTAGGTGGTATTCGATCTCCAATAATGTTTTTACTGAGCCTTCCTTATACATTCAGCCGGGCTATATTATGACTATATCTTCACGGTTTCAGTCCATTTACATCCTTGACTCACTCTCACTCTTTTGCACTCAGCTTTCGTTGCCATTATGCCATTCTGTCATTTCTCCATCACCGTGACCTATTAAGGTAAATTAATTGTACCAGTATTCTCTCTCTGCCACCAGAGACCATTAGTTTGCTCAGTCCTGTTCACTGGCGTGCATGGTGATTGCATCAGATGTATGAGTACATAACGGAAAGGGAGGGGGGGGGGGGTATGTTACTCCAGTGTCAAATTAGTGTCACGTGTTGAGGGTCTCTGGTGTTAGTTCCTAATCACAAATTAAGTACGGACTTCTACATTTACCCAACACCTAGCTTTTACAATATTAACACCCTGGTGAATTTAGTTGTTCTACTTCTTCTTATTTTCCTCTTCCTCTCTTCCTTTTTCCTCCTCCAACACTTCTTATTCTTCTTCTTCAACATATTTTCAACATACATGATTCTGAATGTATACTTGCTTCTAAAATCACAATAAATAAATGTGGAGATTGATTGCGATGTCCTGTAAACGATATCATCATCATCATCATCATCATCATCATCATCATCATCATCATCATCATCCTCCTCCTCCTCCTCCTCCTCCTCCTCCTCCTCCTCCTCCTCCTCCTCCTCCTCCTCCTCTCCCTCCCTCCCTCCCTCCCTCCCTCCCTCCCTCCCTCCCTCCAGCCCTCCAGCCATCATCATCCATCATCCATCATCCATCATCCATCCATCATCCATCATCATCCATCATCATCCATCATGCAGCAGCAGCAGCAGCAAAGTAGCAGATCCTTGGCAGAATCTCTCTCATGACTGTGCGCAGAAATGCCTGTCTATCTCTTGCCATTATACCCGCCTCATGCGCGCCTCATTTCCCCAAGGTTCTGCAATGTCTTAGTGTCTTCATGATATGTGGTATGCAGCTGTCTTTGTTTATTTATGATGATGTTAGCAACCGACTGATAGCTGTTGAATAAGATCTCAAGCTGGCTGCGGTAGACAGATCTTTTTACTGAAACAAGGTCATCGACCAGTTTTGTCACTGCCAAGAAGGAAACTGATGACTGACTACCTTCTTCACATATTCCTAGAAAACCATAGCCGTAAAAGAAAATGGACTAGTTATTAAGACAAAGAAAGAAGAATGAGAAAAATGAAATATTTTGAAAGTATAAACAGACATGTATGTCTGGACAACATTATGTAGTTAGTCGCGGTTCCAACTGCACGGCAATGCTCCGTTCCTGTGCCAGTGAATATCACACAAAATGCTCCGCACTGCTCCATGTGAAAGGTGGAACAAACAGCAGTACCGACAAACCAACAGCACGCACATGCAAGTACATGCATAATGCCGCTTCCAGAATGCCAACACAACAGTCAGCCAAGAAACTTACAGTTCACCGTCGATGGATGCGGCAGTCACTAGAAAAGCAGCAGCTTCACACACATTACTGTATAATACAAAACTAGCTAGTTCAGCAACCGGTCGCCGCCATTTTCTGTACACGCAGTTCACAATACAATACAACGGACAGATGTAAACAAGATTATTATGGAGGGAAGTATACCAGGGAGGCGGGGCAGAGGAAGACCACGACGACGATGCGATAAATAGTGTACATATGGAGCAGCAGAGACAGGACATCCGGCGTATCCTGAAGATACATCTCCAAAGACTTTTATGGAGCTACAGTTGTGCACAGGAAAGACCTTTGGATGAGGACTTTGATTATGGCATACACATGGTTTGATCTTCACTGGTTTACAGAGTTCTTGCACTGTCATAAGAACTTCCAAGTATGATCTACGAGAGAAGTCTGGGACGCTTATGCGGAGAAGGGGGAGTTAAAATTTGTTGCATTACTTACAGGACGTCGCAATCAACCAAGGCATTTATTGATCGGTTCTAAGGGGTTTTCTAGGAAATCTTACGTTCCTGTCTTTTACCATTGCTTTCTGAACAGTTCATACCATTGTGAAAATCAACACAAAACGATCTCTCAAATCGCATGCGGCTGACATCGAACCCGATTTGTCGGGATTGTGAAACTGCTTTCACTAACCTCAGGAAACAGAGACCGAAGCTTATCTGGGCATAATTGTACATTTAAAGAGATCCTTTGCAAAAACCAAAATATTTGTAATGTTGTTTCTTTGATGGCATCAGGGTTTCCTTAACGTACTTCCTTTCTGCAGAATGATCGTATCATGACTTCACAAAATGGGGACTTGCACTCAATACTCCCGCTCAACGAAAGACAAATTGCTAATTAATGATTACGTAAGTTTTTGCTTATAATCACATACATAAAAAACACAAACATTAATGTAGAAATGTATGCACTGTTAATTAATTACGTTGTAATAACAATTACCAAATTACTTTGTTGGTTATTAATTGTCCATGTTCACAGCATGAGTAATTTACGAATGTCAAGAGGTGCAACATCGTTGGGTATGGCGAGGGAAACAAAAATGGATAGTAATTGATATGACGGGAAGGAGACGGCTGGCGATCTTGCATGTGAGAAAGACGAATGTGGCACCCGACAGCCGATTATTGGGGGAATATATGACATGTGACACGCGTCCTCCACTTGGTCAGTGCTCTATAGAAACCGCTGCTTGAAACAAGTTTCAAAAGCGTATAGAAAATGTCTGCCTATTCGATGCATCACTGGCACCTTACCGTCTTGACTGACGATAGTTTGTTACATTGTGCTTCTTACAAGGCATTATACGTTTGATCAGTCCACTTGGTTGATTATATTTGCTTGCTATTTAACTTCCGGAGTATTAAAGGTCTCTGAGATTTCATTTGAAGCTACCAAATCTGCTCAGCTTACCAGGTCACCTAAATATTGTCTTTTATTAGACTTATCTGTTGTCTAACTTTTCGATTATATTATGTGTAGTTTTCATTGCCTGTAGTTTTGTTATTGTTTGTATCTGCCGTTTTATCTTTTCATTCTGATTGATTGATTGATTGATTGATTTAGGAACCGACATCACAGCATTCGGGGCATTCCCATAAGCGCTCCGTCCTCATCCTCAGAAGCCAGCGAATAGTTCCAACCCCAATAGTACCAGTAACAATCTGATTATATATGCGTCTCGCCTTTTCTCGAAGCGTCGAGCATCGGCCAGATCCCCTCGTCACTCCACGCTGTCGCATTCTTGCCAGACCATGGTGATCCATTTGCTCCTCCGAGATGTATACGTGCTCCCATAAGGCCGCAACCACGTATGCCTTATCATGCATCAATACTTCACCAAGTTTTGCAGAACCAGCCAATCTGTCTGCCTGTTCATTCCCCAGCACACCAGCATGCCCCGGAGAAAATATCCAGACGATGCTTGCCACCCTTGACTTCCGAAGCGAAGCAAGCCACTCTGCACGAAGCTTGCCAGTCCTCACCCTACTCAGCATGCTTTCTGAGACAGTTACAGTCACGATGTGTGTGTGTGTGTGTGTGTGTGTGTGTGTGTGTGTGTGTGTGTGTGTGTGTATATATATCGCAATCTCCATCCAGCGGAAAACTGCACTGACTGCCTCCACCCCCATTCTTAAGCTAGATGTTGTGGTATCATATGCCAGGCTCTCCTGCACCAAACGTCGACCATTAGCCCTTACCAAGAAACCCCAGGCACTTTTACTACCTCTCAACACCGAACCATCTGTGTAGATAATCACATACCCCGAGTGAGCATTATCCTGAATTAGTTGCTGGATTTCCACTTCCGTGGCCCCTGCTGGCCACACCCTGCACATTGCTCAATGTGAACAAGTCTGACTGCTCCGCTGGCACTCTGACCCACTCCTCTCCTCGCCTAATGTTCTCCAAGGGGCACACCTGTCTGATTGTATCCTCCACCTGAGCCATCCATGAATCATCACCACCAGTCACCGTCCCCCAACCGCGCCCAGAGCCTCATGCAACGGGTGATCTGTGTCAGCAGCTACTCTGAGGTATGCCTTCGCCTGCATCCCCTTGAGCCTACCAGCAACAGTCGGCAAACCAAGGATGTAACGCATACACACCACTGGGGTGTCTCCGGTGCATCCCAGAATAACCCGCATAGCTTCGTTCTGTATGCGCTCCAATCCCACCAGCTGACCCCCTGAGACAGTGAGCAGTCCTAGTCTATAATCAATCGCTGAGAGGATCAAGTGCTGGTATAGTCTGAAAAGCATTCTCCACTCTATGTCTACTGCAGCCACAGCTTCAAGTGTCACAGGGCGTGGTGTCTCAGTGGTGTACCCAGGGCCACGAAGATGCAATAATCTGGAACAGCGATCGGTGCCCTGCTGATGTTAATCAGATGAGTCTCCTGGATCACTTGAGATCCTGCCACAACCGTCTCCATATGATCCCCGAAGGACAGGCTCCCGTCAAATGCGACTCCCAGACACTCCAGTTTGTTCTCTCTGCTGACGCCTCCACCATCCATCGCGAGGCTCGGAACATCAGCTCCCACAATCCTGCCGCCCAGAGAGCACCACAAAACAGCCGCCCTCTCCGGGTGGATGACAGCACTCATATCAGTGCACCAGTCAGTCACTTTGTCCACTGTCGCCTGCAGCTCCCGGGCCATTTTCTCCACATCTCTCCCCTGCCCACACGCAATATCACCATCTGCAAATGTCAGCATCCCTCCAACCCCCGGTTCCCCCAGGTTTGCAATCCCGCTCGCACACACGTTAAAGAGCACCGGGGATCCCCGTGGCAGTCCCGGGGTCAAAACATGTGGCCCCGAGGTCCATGCACCCAGACGGAGAGCAATCCGACGAGAGTGCAGGACGGCTGCTATCCAGTTCACCAACCAGGGATTGACCCCCTTCTCTATCAGTGCGGTCATCAAAATATCATATCGAACTCTATTGTACGCATCCTCAAGATCAAGCGCCGCCGCCATCGTTTCTTGTCTACTCTGGAACCCGTCATAAACATCAAAGGCAAAAGTGGCTGCATTTGATCAGTTATCTTTTCCTGGCCTGTAGCTCCCCAGGCCTCTTGGAAGAAGCTTCCCCCTTTCCAAAAACTCCTGCAGCTTGACAGCGACTATCTTCTCTAAAACCTTCCCAAATGTATTTTGAAGGGTGATGATCCTAAAGCCACTAAGCTTTGAATGATCCTTGAACGGTTTTGGGAAAGGGATGAGATAACTGTGTACCCAATCCTGCGGTACTGATGCTGTCCTAATGCACTGGTTAAATTAGTCGGTCATCTCCTTCAGGTCTGCATCGCTCAAAACCTTCATGTGGCCATACCTGACACCATCAGGCCCAGGTGCCGTGTTTTTTGCCTTTTTCAAAATATGTTTAACATCTTCAACCTGTATGCTGTCTTCATAAGGCATATTCTTTATGGTGCCAGATAACTCCTCTCTAACTGCATTCCTGGTGTCCACATCATTATGATTGGTCTGCTCTAAAAATCTCTGGAGAAACGCCTCCCCGTTCTCTGTGTCTGTTGTCACGCGCACACCATCATCTCTGTAAATTGTTCCCACTGTCATAGGCCAATCTTTTCTTTGTATTTGTCTGTGCAGTTTCCAGAACTTTCGCAGTGTTTTATCACCTCCAATCTCATTCATAAAACATTTCCATTTTGCCTTTTTGGCCTCTGCAGCACAGCGCTTGAAAACCTCCACCTTGTCTTTCTTGACATTTTCCGCCGTGTCAACTTCCTCTCGTGAGCTTCTGGGTGTCTGTCGCACTTTCCTTATCTGCTTCACTGCAGCTCTCTTTGCTTTCCAAGCCTGATCTACTTCTGGGGTCCACCATGGGGGCTGCAAAAAAGGATTTTTAACATTCCTGTTGCAAGCCCCCTGTCTGAGGTGTCCAAGAAGGCTGTCGGTCCACTCATACCGGAAGGTCTTGCGCGCTCTCCCAGCCTTAACTTTCCTGGATTTAGAGATCAGAACTGAGCATGGCATGTGATCACTCCCATGGTCATTCAAAACAGTCCACTTTACATCAAGGACCGATGACTGAGAGACAAGTGCCAAGTCAATAGCTGTGTCCGCATCGCCAGGCCTCATTGCCATTCTAGGTGGCCTACCATAATTTATGCAGACTACATCGGAGTCCACCATGGCATCCGCAAGGGCAATTCCCTGTCGGTTTTCTCCACTGCTGTCCCAATCTCTGTTCCTCGCATTGAAGTCTCCACATATGAGTAGCCTATCACCTGGTAATTCTTCCAATTCCTTAAGCCAGTCCCAGTGTTCCTTTCTGACAAAAAAGTCCACTGTAGCATATACATTTATGATGTTCCAACTTAATCCCCCAACCTCCATTTGTATACCCTGCACTATGATTCCACTGGCTCAAGTCAAGTACCACATGCTTCACTCCTTCTTTCACCAGCAGACCTTGCCAACGTCTCATCTGCCCAGTAGGCTTTATACAGTACTAGCTGACCCTGTCCGGCTTCGCCCAGTCCCTGGCGGAAAACTTTCTATCTATCTATCTATCTATCTATCTATCTATCTATCTATCTATCTATCTATCTATCTATCTATCTATCTATCTATCTATCTATCTATCTATCTATCTATCTATCTATCTATCTATCTATCTATCTATCTATCTATCTATCTATCTATCTATCTATCTATCTATCTATCTATCTATCTATCTATCTATCTATCTATCTATCTATCTATCTATCTATCTATCTATCTATCTATCTATCTATCTATCTATCTATCTATCTATCTATCTATCTATCCATCCATCCATCCATCCATCCATCCATCCATCCGTCCGTCCGTCCGTCCGTCCGTCCGTCCGTCCGTCCGTCCGTCCGTCCGTCTGTCTGTCTGTCTGTCTGTCTGTCTGTCTGTCTCTCTCTCTCTCTCTCTCTCTCTCTCTCTCTCTCTCTCTCTATATATATATATATATATATATATATATATATATATATATATATATATATATATATATATATATATAGATAGATAGATAACTGGCGTACCCATGGCAAAGGTATTTGTCTGTATTTAGCTCCTGGAGCATGAGGACATCAAAATAACATATTAGCCTCTCCAATACAGGACCTCTCTGCCTGGCACTACGACAGTTCCAATATCCCACCCTTACATGGTTGAGACCTAGTCTCTCCACTTTTCGTCTTTTTCTCCTGGCGCCTGCCCTCCTATTGCTATGCCTTCTTCTCACACCATTTCCTCGTCTTCTCCTCCTCACTCTCTCTTCGCTAGCCCCTGAAGGATGTGTCAAGCGCAGAGCACGTGCTTCGTAGCTCCGGCGACGATTCCCTTGTTTAAATAAAACCATATACACAAAGTTTGGATATTGCAGGAAATGAGCGGTCACCCTAGTAGAGTCTGCCTGCTAGGGAAGGGGCAGGGGATGTCCCTCAGGAGTCCATACGCCTGGCGCCGCCCCGCCCGCATACCAGACTTTCCATGTTCACGACCAACTCACCCGTGGCCATTCAGTCCTCGGCACGTCGGTCCACCTTCAACTTGGGGGTTTATAATCGTTTTTTAATAATTTCCATTCTTATAGTTTTTACAAGTTTCGTCCGTTATCATTGCTTTATATTATAAACTTTATGGACCACTCAGTGAACTAAAAAAGCCAGTGATGTTTATACAAGAAACAACATGGCAGATATGGACTATGCATTTCCAGGGAATGCAAGAAGAGAGGGGATCCATGTTTTATGTTTTCCTTCCCTTTTTCGCCGACTCTGTGGAGAAGGAGTTACTGGCGTAGTTTGTGATTCCTCATACCGCGTTCTAAACACGGCTACTGGCAATTTGGCAGCATACCGACTTGCGTTAATTTTTATACAATGGTATGAGTGACGGTCGTTCAAAAAGCAACGGCAAACTACTGATTAGTCATTAGTCATTAGTCGCGGTTCCAACATCACAGCAGCGTGTCGTCCCCATTATGCTCCTTTCCCGTGCCAGTGAATATTACTTCTTCCTCACTGCCCCATGTGAAAAGTGGAAAAGACAGGAGTCTCGACAAACAACGGGTGTTTATGCTCGTGACTACCGTTGCATTCGCATTTTCCTCATTTTGGACTGGTAGTTTACGGTTCCGGCGCCCTGCTACTGAGTTGAGTGCGTGGCGCGACGCTGTGAGCTGTGAATTTCGTGTGAAGACAAACTACTGAATGTTAACTTGCCCAAAATCACAAACAGCCTGACAGTGCTGGGGTTGACTGTTACAACCTATAAAGGATATGCAAGGAACTAAATATCATCATCATCTCATCTCATCTCATCTCATCATGTTCCTCTTGTACCTTGCGGTGTCGAGGTGAAATATAAACAGCGGGAGAGTGCCCGCTTATGGGCTTCATGTATCGATATTCCCGTGGACTCTGCTATTCCCTCATTCCGTCTTTTGCGTGGTTGGCCTCTTCCTCTGCTTCCATCTGGCCTGTAATCATTACTGGTTGTGGTATACTGTTAGTTGGTAACTTAGTTACGTGGCTAAACTATTTTACTTGTTGCCTGCTAATAAAATCTAGCTCTGCTATAATCCCCACTTTAGTCCTGATTTCTACATTTCTGATTTTCTCTCTTCTTGAAACATTGCGTATTCTTCTCAGGAATCTCACTTCTGTTATTGTGATTTTTCTTTTCTCTTTTTCTGTCATTGTCCAGGTTTGGCATTGGTAGCATAGAGTTGGTAGGAAGATTGTGTTGTATAGTGCTTTCTTACTAGCCATTGATACATGTTTGTTCTTTAGTATTGGTGCCGTTTGTCCAATGAGTTGGTTTGCCATATTGCATCTATTTTCGATCTCGTCTTCTGATTTGCCACTTGATGATATTATACTTCCTAGGTAGTTGAAGCTCTTTACTTGTTCCAGGGGGTGTTCTTGTAGGTGAAACATTATTTTTGTTTCTTCTTTGGTTATAGTCATTACCTCTGTCTTACGTATGCCAATTTTCATGTTATGTTCTCTACACACTTCGTTTAGCCTATTCACGTGGTCTTGTAATTCTGCTTCTGATTTTGCTATTAGTGCTTGATCGTCCGCAAATAGGAGTTCTTCAATGGTGTAATTTGCCGCTGGTTCTTCTTCCGTGTTCTGTTCTTCATGCGGTGTTCTCGCGGTTTCTGTTGGCTGATTTCTTTACATATGCTGTCTATATAGTTTATGAACAAGAGATGGGACAGGACACAACCTTGTGGTACTCGGGATACTATGGTGTAGGGTTCTGAGTGCCCTCCATTTGATCTCACTATGCATTCACTGTTGTTGTATAAGCTCATACATAAGTTTGTTAGGTGTGTACTCACTCCATATCGTTTAAGGATTTCCCACAGCTTGTTTCTATGTACTCAATCAAATGCCTTTTCTTGGTCAACAAAGGCTAAGTAGAGTATTTCATTAAATTCGATTGATTTTTCTATAAATTGTTTAAGAGCAAACATTTCATCTGTGCATCCTTTGTTGCTCCTAACTCCATCATGACCACATAATCATGTTTATCAGCATCATGTGCCACGCCAGTAAGCTTGGATGGTCATGGTCTTCTATCTCACATGATCACTGGGATCTCGGTATGTTTTCTGGCCCCGGTTATGCCATGTTGCCCAGCCATCTCCTTGCTCTGTTCCAACCATGCATGCCAATTGGCACTAAATGTTCAAATTTATTCCATAACGAGCTCAGCATGTCTTGCTTGTCTAAATCTAATGTCTCTAATTTCCCATGTTTCTTGAAAGACTGTCTCATTCGTGCTTCTGTCCGTCCATTGAATTCTCCGCAGTTTCCTTAGAAATCACACTTGTATAATTTTCTCAGCTGGGAAGTTTATTGTCAACTTTTGACATGCATACAACTTTAAAGATGTTTCCCAACACTTCGACACTCTTTTTTTCACTTCAGGTGACTGTTTGTATTGGTGAGTCTATTTTCCTTATTACAAAAGGCTACTTTTACCAGGACGATAATCTCTATAAGGCATCTTTCGGCAGGTGTTACGGTTGTTCCATGATAGTTGTACCGATTCACTTGGTTAATAGTTTTCCCATTTACTTGATTGTTACATTATTGTATTTCTTTATTCCTGTAGACGACCATAAGCTTTGTTTTCTTGCAGTTTAATGCTAACCCAAGTTATCTATGTCTGTGGTGTTCATTATTTGGCTTGTTTCTGTACGATGTAACGTATCAACGGCGCTGGGGGTGAGACAACACTGGGGTGAAGGGAATTACTTAGAGACCGAGGACAGTGAAGTGTCATGATCAGGCTACTACAACAGTCAGTCTTTGGACCGATTAACCTGATGATGATGATGCGTGTCGCCGTGAGTCTTCTTGCAGACACCCCGTCAATGACGAGACAGGTTACTCAGTTGGAAGACTGGTATGTCATATTTTGATCATGTCCGAAGCCTGGTATGTCATATTTTGATCATGTCCGAAGTCTGGTATGTCATATCTTGATCGTGTTCGGTGACTGGTATGCCATTTTTTGATCATGTTAGAAGATTGATATGACTATGGTGAACATGCTCAAAGACTTTCATGACATATGTAAAACATGTTGGAAGACTGGTATGCCATTTTTTGATCATGTTAGAAGATTGATATGACTATGTTGAACATGCTCGAAGACTTTTATGACATGTTGTTTGTCCATCAAGAATGATGATGACCATTCATTTCATCCAGTGGGGTTGAAAGTATGGAGCTGTGAATTCTACGATGGCTGATAAGGCCTACTTTGGCTCGAAATGTTCTTTGACAACGTGGACAAAGAATGCTTGACGTTTCTGGAGGTGGATTTCCTGCAGTGGTTTTTCTCTCCTGCCTTTTCTTAACATCTCTTGCAGTCCTGGTTGCCTCACACGTGACTGCACCCTTGCGTAATAATTCACGCCACAAATTTGGGTCTCTGGCTGCAGTCTCCCAGGTGTCATGATGAATTCCAAAAGCATTCAGTGAGATTTTCAGAGTGTCTTTAAAGCGTTTCCTCTGGCCGCCTTGGGAGCGTTTACCACAACACAACTCGCCGTAAAAAATTCGTTTAGGGAGCCTGTGATCTGGCATGCGAGTCAAGTGACCAGCCCAGCGAATCTTATTCTTCATTAGTAGAGTGTGGATACTGGGCATGGACGCTCTTTCTAGGACTTCAATGTCTGGGATCTTGTCTTGCCATTTAATCTTCAGTAGCTTCCTAAGGCAGACTGTGTGGAAGTGGTTTAATTTCCTAGCGTGTCGCTGATAAACAGTCCAGGTTTCACAAGCATATAGCAGTGTGGATAATACAACTGCTTTGTAGACTTTTAGCTTTGTTTTTAGGCTTATTCCAATTCTGTCCCATACATTCTTGTACAGTCTGCCAAAGGCCGCGCTGGCCTTGGAGATTCTTGCATTCACTTCGTCATCAATTGTGGCAGCTTGTGACACAGTGCTGTCAAGATAGGTGAGTTTGTCCACAACACTTAGTCTATGACCATTCACCTTGATATTCAGCACAGTGTGATTAATGCCTGGAGCTGGCTGGTACATAACTACAGTCTTCTCCAATTTGATATTGAGCCCAAAGTTGGCACAGGCATGTGAGAAAGCTGAAACATTGTGTTGCATGTCTGTCTCTGAGTTGGCATATAGAGCGCAATCATCAGCAAACAGGAGCTCTCTGATGGTGTCGCTGTTAATTTTTGTTTTAGCTTTCAGCCTTCTGAGATTGAATAACTTTCCACCCATGTGGTAGTTGATGTCAATACCAATGTCGTTGTTCTTGAAGGCATTCGTCAACATGGCTGAAAACATGAGGCTGAACAGTGTTGGTGCCAGAACACATCCTTGCTTCACTCCATTGGTGACAGGAAAGATCTCAGAAGTTCACCATTTTCCTGTACTCTTGCCTGCATACCATCATGAAATAGCCGCACTATTTGGACAAACTTTCGTGGACAGCCATATTTTGCCATAATCTTCCACAGTCCTTCTCTGCTGACTGTATCAAAAGCCTTGGTAAGGTCAATGAAAGTGGAGAACATTTCGCAGTTCTGTTCCTGACATTTCTCTTGCAGCTGCCTTGCAGCGAAAACCATGTCAACAGTTCCTCGTTATTTTCTGAAGCCACATTGAGTCTCAGGAAGAAGACCTTGATCGAGATGGACCGTGAGGAGATTGAGAAGAATTCTGGCAAGTATCTTCCCTGCAATTGAAAGCAAGGAGATGCCTCGGTGGTTGTCACAGGATTGGCGGTTCCCTTTACGTTTGTAAAGGTGGACTATTGACGCGTCCTTGAGATTTTGTGGCATGGTCTCGTTCACCCATATGTTTGTAATTTATGACATATGTAAAAGATGTTGGAAGACTAGTATGACATATTTTAATCATGTTAGAAGATTGATATGACTATGTTGAACATGCTCGAAGACTTTTATGACATATGTAAAACATGTTGGAAGACCGGTATGACATATTTTGATCATGTTAGAAGATTGATATGACTATTTTGAACATGCTCGAAGACTTTTATGACATATGTAAAACATATTAGAAGACTGGTATGATATAGGCTTTACATGTTTCAAATCTGTTATGACGTATGTTGAACATGCTCGAATACTGAAATGACATATGTTGTTTATTTTCCACAATGTAATATACAAGTAAATGGGAATATTCTTCAACAAGTGAATAGGTACAATTATCTCGGAACAGTCATAACGTCGGATAGGAGATTCCTTGAAGAGATTAGAACAAGAATCGCCATGACGAAGGTATCCTCTAGCACAGTGGTTCTCAACCGGTGGGGAATTCCCCCCCCCCCCCCCCGGGGGGAATTTTAGGGTTTCAAGGGGGGGGGGAATTAAGACCATTTCAAGATCGTGTTAATACAAGAACCGATTACTTGATATTGTTATCCCCTTCATACTTTACAGTTATGTACGTCTCATCCTCCTAAAATTCATTTTATAAAGTAAGTAGACCCACAAATCACGTTTTATGTGGATGTCTAGACTTGTTTTAGTATATGCTATTAAATTTACCTTCCATTTTTACGTATACTGTGTAGGGGTGGGGGATTTTTAGGTAGGAAATATGAAAGTGGGGAATGAGGTTCTGAAAATATGGTGAAGGGGGCACGGGCCACATTTTTGATAGGAAGGGGGGGGGGATGACGTTCTGAAAATATGGTGAAGGGGGGCACGGGCCAAAAAAGGTTGAGAACCACTGCTCTAGCAAGATGAAAAACATACACTGACCAATAAAACGATGTCAATTGAAACGAGAAAAAGAGTGTTGAGGTGCTACATAGAACCTGTTCTTTTGTATGGATGTGAAACTTGGACAATGAGCAGTCAAGCTGAAAAACATCTGATGGTTGCAGAAATGTGGTTTCTGAGGAAAATGCACAGAACATGGACAGACAGAAAAACCAATGACCAAATACTTTTTTTTTTTTTTTAGCATATCCTTTACAGGACTTAGCTGTCAACACCAGCATCTTTCAGCTGTATGTTGATCTCTTGGCAAGATTACGCTCAGTAGTTTGCCATTGCTTTCTGAGTGGCCGGCTCACATACCCCGTAAGTTACCGATGCGATTCGAACCACTGCTGATTTGAACCGTCATCACGTTTACCGACGAGAGTATACGAGATTACGGAGAAAAGTCATAACCTCTAAGCCACGAAGCCGGCGACCAAATACTACAGGAGACAAATGAAAATCGTAAATTGATTAGAGAAATTAGACGTAGACAGTCAAAATTTTTTGAACATGTTATGAGAAGAAATTAATTTGAGAACTTGGCGACAACTGGCAAGATTGAAGGGAGCAGACCAAGGGGAAGACCGAGAAGTAAATACCTGGATGGCTTGGCCACAAGGCATGGTCGAGACAGGACCACTGAGCTGATCCATGACTCTGGTGATCGAGTGAAATGGCTAGTCATGACCGCCCACGCTTTCTGGCATGGCACGTGATTGATTGATTGATTGATTATGTTTGGAGTCTAGTATAACGTATTTTGAACATATTCTAATTCCAGTATGATGTATGCTAAATGGACTAAACGATTGGCAAGAGACATTTTTAACATGCTAGAAGTCTGGTATGACGTATTTGGAACCCAAAGTCTGGTATGACGTATTTGGAACCCAAAGTCTGGTATGACGTATTTGGAACCCAAAGTCTGGTATGACGTATTTGGAACCCAAAGTCTGGTATGACGTATTTGGAACCCAAAGTCTGGTATGACGTATTTGGAACCCAAAGTCTGGTATGACGTATTTGGAACCCAAAGTCTGGTATGACGTATTTGGAACCCAAAGTCTGGTATGACGTATTTGGAACCCATTCGAAGACTGGAATGATTTAGGGCTGGATATTTATCACTTTCAAGTAACGAGACCTGGGAGGGAAAGAGTTAAAGTAACAAATGTTTGCGACATAAAGCGTTAGACAGACATTGTATGATATATAAGGAGCGTTCATTTGAAATCCGTTCGTGCCGCACCGCGAGTAATTACGTACGTTGAGCATGATCATTTCATAGTCATGTGATAAGTACTGACCCATGAATAAAAGAGTACGTGCTTATCTTCCCATGATGCATAGGTTCTGTTTCTGGCGGTTGAGAAAATGGCCGGTTGATCCAAAATCCGCCCAAAGAAGCTCAAAGAGCGGTGATTCAGTTTCTTTCATTTGAAGGATGTTGACCCGTGGACATTTATCGAAGAATGCAGGCAGCGCACGGTAACAAATGTGTGTCGAATACAACAATGACAGATTGGGCACGCATGTTTCAGAAAGGACGTCAGTTCATGACAGATCTTCGACGGCTGGGTCAAGTGCATATTGTTGCAATAGAAAAAAAAAAAAACCATCTTCAAAATTGATGCAGCAGTACAGATGAACCGTTGTCGAAGCATGCGTTCGCTAGCGAAAGAATTTGATGTGTCAATTGGAACAATTCAAAAGGTCGTTCGTAAGAAACTGTAATATCGGAAGGTGTGTTCACAGTGGGTACCACGGATGTTGACCGACCACCAAAAAGAGAAACGCATGGGATGGTGTTTGAACCACTTGCTGCGTTACAGAGTGGAAGGTGATGAATTTCTCTTCCGCGATGAATCATGGTGTCACCACTTTGAGTCAAGCAGCAAAAGAGAGAGCATGCAATGGAAGTATGCTGGATCACCAAAAGCCAAAAAATTCAAGTTACAGGTTTTCGCAGGTAAGGTTATGCTGAGCGCATTTTTTGACCATAAAGGGCTATTGTTGGCCGACTTTAAAGAACCTGGTGTCAACATCAACTCTACCCACTACTTGCAAACACTAGACAAGCTGCAAAAAGCCATCAAGAATAAACGACCCGGCATGCTTTCTCGTGGTGTGATTTTGTGCCGAAAACATTAGCAAGGAAGAAGTGGGAAACTCTGCAACATCCAGCCTGTAGTCTTGATTTGTCACCTTGTAATTTTCATATGTTCGGACCTCTAAACAATTCTCTCAAGAGGCAACGATTTCACACAGCGTAATGAACGCGGTAAACACTTCGTTCAGTGAGCAACCACAATTCTTTTTACGGACGGCATTCGCCGCCTACCTAAGCAATGGGATGCTTGCCTGAATGCCTACGGCGACTTTTTCTGACCAACCCATGGTGCATAATTCATTCAAAATGAATGCTTTGTTTAATTCTACCACACCTGTTAATGTTTCTTTCATGCTTTTGTAATAAAGCCATTGGAAGGAGTTTCAAATGAACGCCCCTAATACATATACATACATACATATTTCTTCAATGTCTCTTTTACCCCCTCTAGACAATTCTTTCTGGGCCATCCTCTCGACTTGTATTCCAATGTTCTCACATAGAATGCTCTAGCCGTTAGTTGATCTTGTTCAATTCTAACTATAAATGTCCTAACTATTTACTTTTTTCTGTTATATAAAGTTAGTAATATTTTATCGCTACACTTGTTCTAGTTTCTCATGTGTTGCTCCATCTCTTCTTGTTTTTCCGACTGCGTTTCTTATGAATCAAGCCTCAGATGACTCATCTAAATTGCTTGAACTATATTTTCTAGTCAAAAATTTTATGTTTACGTTTGAAAAGCAAATAGATAGACATAGATAAACACTAGTACGTAAAAAGAGAGAGCGGCATCAGATGAAGACAGCCCACATTCTTTGCGCTTGTCACGAGCAGGAGAAAACTGGAGTACGGCGCGACAGTGGGAAGGTTGGAGGGGATGAGAGGCAGGGGGAGACCAAGAGTGGAGATGTTGGACAGTTGGATATCATGGCATAGAGAAACATCAGTAATATGCGACATGATTGGCTGTACACGAGACAGAGAACTCTCTTTTCCACCCACACCGGTGTATGTTTAGCTTCTCGATTTGCTAATTGTCTTTATGTTCTACCTATGTAAGTTTCTTGGTACTCACACTGGAATTGATAAATACAGTTTTAGTTGGTGTACGGAGACAATAATTCTTTCATAGATGGAGTGGGTATCGGCATGATTTTATATCTGATCATTTGTTCAGCACCACATATTGCTTGTTTTACTGCTGTTTTAAGTTGATCGTGTATTCGATTTATTACGTCGTCCCCTCGAAAGGTTAGCTGAAGAAAGACTTGAAATTTATGAACCGATGATTCTGTGAGTGTGGGTTTGGGTGGCTGGCAGTGACGCTTGATGAAGTTGGCTGAATATCCATTAGACTGTAGAGTCTGGTTATGTGTTCCAATTCATATTTTTATGTGTTACCGGAGCAAATCTTTCTGGTTCGATTCAACAAGGTCCTTACGGAGTAAAGCGAATATTAGATAAGTGCTAAGATATTGAAATGAATGTATTGACACGTCCATATTTATTTTCGATAGACTGCTCTTTGGATGGTGCAATCATCTTGGCGTCGGATTAGGATGTCCAGGAACAATAAGATGTCATTATGTTCCTGATCAATAGACAAAGAGATGTTCTTGTGGTTTTGGTTCATGGTGGAGTAGAAAGATTCTGCCTGTTGTCGGGTCTCTGCGATAAATAATTTATTGTCCACATAACGGCGGTATGAGTTTACGAGGGCGAGTCAATAAGTATGTCACACAGTTCTGTGGGATGGCAGGTAAATTTAGTTGGTGTTTTCTACAGGTGTCATTAGATGACAGCAACATGGAACTTTATATTCCCGTTCGTCAGTTGGCGCTAGGTGTCTCATGCGCAGCGCAAAAACAAAATGGCGACTGTACTTACGGAGTATACAACCAATGAGCATTGTGATGTTGAGCGTTTTTTGTGGGCAAAAGGACTGCCTGCAAAGGACATTCATAAGGAAATGCTTCAGCTTTATGCTGACAAATGTTTGTCCCGTAAAGCGGTGCATAGCTGGGTAGAAAATTTTCTCAAGGACGCTCTAAAATTGTTGATGAAATCCGATCCAGTCGTCCTGTTGAGATTACAAAAGAAGCATCCGTGCAGAGGGTGGAGGAGATGATTAGAGGTGACAGGCGAGAAACGATAGACTCTGTAGCATCTGCAATAGGGTGCTCACATGGTTCAGCATACAGCATAATGCACAGTGGCGTGCAGAGGTTCTTTGATGCCCGGGACCAACCCCTTGATTGGATGCCCCTAAACTGTTCTTTACCTCATTCATTCCTCCTCCCCTCCGGCTGCACTGTGCTGCCCCCTCTCACGGCTGGATGCCCCTCTTACGGCTGGATGCCCGGGGCCGTCGCACCCCCTCTGCACGCCACTGATAATGCATGATCGATTGAAATTTCCAGGACTGCTGAATAGAGGAGTGTTGCTTCTTCATGACAATGCCAGATCACATACGGCTCGATTAACTCAGGAGAAAATTAACCAACTAAGGTGGGAAGTTCTGGAACATCCACTTTACAGCCCCGACTTAGCTCCTAGCGATTTCCACCTTTTTGGTCCACTGAAAACCCACCTTGGCGGGAGACATATCGCGAATGACGCCGAAGTTGAATGTGACTTGAAAACATGGTTTAGAAAACAGAGCACACAGTTCTATGCAGCCGGTTTGGGAGGACTGATACAACGATGGGATAAATGCATCAATGTTGGTGGAAATTATGTTGAGAAATAAAGGGACAATGTGTGTATACAAATAAACCGGTTTCAAGTTGTTATAATATTTAGTTAGTTTTATACAGCCACTTGTGAATTACTTATTGACTCCCCGTCGTATTTGGTGCTTCGGAATGTGGGGCTTCGACACTCCGATTACAGCAAAATGTTGCGTGCCTCTGAATTTCATCCCAAAGAACATGATTTACTACTCACAACATTACAGAGTGTAGCTAGCAACGAGAGCTTCTTTCATCGGGTGTCAAATGGCCAAGCAAACTTCAAATGAAGCCTTTTTGATTCCCCCGACTAAGGAATTTAGAACATTATGAAAGTAATGGACAGACACAAGATTCAAATTACAACGCTGGCGTCAATTGACCGTGCAAACTTCAAAAGAAGAATAAAATTTTTATTAGTTCGATAAGGTTATGGAGCCCATAAACGTGCACTCTCCCGCTGTTTATGCTTCACCTCGACACGGATTGGTACTAGTGGAACAAGATGAAATGATGATGATAAGGTTCTGTGGAACATTACGAAATTAACAAACCAGCAGCAGGAAATAGCACAGATAACAGATGCAGATTACAACGCTGGCACCAGAAGAGTACATTGTGTGTTGAAGATAACCCAATAATTATGCTTGAACTTAGCACGAAGATCAAATATAAAAAACTCACAATTAACATTTCGGGTTTGTTTTTTGTAGCTACCCAAAGGCCACATGCATGCAGCAAACGTAAGGTCACATTTCCATACTCGGAAACCTGGGGTCGTGAAATGATTACCGCAAAGCTACGGGATAATTTATGTTCACAACACAATATACAATTTACTCAAAATAATTTACTCAAGAATATTACCTGTCGATGTAACACAATTTATGCACTTGCGTCATAGCTGTTTGCACAATTCTACTTTTCTACAACTGGTTTCCATAAAATAGCATTAATGGGAAACAAGTATAGCTTGATAATAGATGTTAATCTGTGCTTTTATATATTGTTGTGCTATCGTTGCTGTCGTGGAAATAAGTAGGTTGACATGTTGCATACGGCATACTAAGGAATTATGCCCGATTGCTGGCCAAGGCTACCAGATCTGCCAATGTCTGTTATGTCTGACTGTTATACCCTAATGTTTCAACCATTTCTAATATCGCATGCCAAGCCTTGTTATGCTTTGTTGTCTCGTGTGATTCATGTCATGCCTTTCCCATATTATTTTTATATGTTGCTTTAAATAAGTTGGAGCGTTTCACGGAATTACACAGCGATTCACAGTAAATTATCCCTAGATCAGGAAATCATCATCAGGTTTGGTAAGGCAGCAACAACATTGAACAGGATAACAAAAAGAGTCTGGGAGAATAGGAAGCTTACTGCCTATGCAAAAGTCCTGGTTTATCAAGCCTGTGTCCTTAGTACTCTTCTTTATGCAGTGAAGCCTGGTCAACTTACTCACACCAAGAGAAACGTTTAATCATATCCAGTGTCTGCGAAGAATACTTGGTATTAAGTGGCAAGACAAAATCACAAATACTGAAGTATTGGAAAAATCAGCTTGTGTGACGGTTTGTTCCATGCTCAGTCTTCGTAGACTTAGATGAATAGGACACGTTAGGAAGATGGAGGGCATCTTTTTTGATGAATTACAGATGGGTAAAAGATCTCGGGGTCGGCCTCCACTACGATACAAAGATGTGTGTAAGCGGGACATGATTGATACAGGCATTGATATTGCACCTTGGGAGCAAGTCGCCGCTGATCGTGTTGCATGGACGGCAAAAATCATAAATGGAATAAAGACAAAGCAGAAAAAGATTGCAGACAGGTCACACACTGAGCGTGTGAAACGTAAGATGGTGCGGGATTGTGGAAATGACCATAATTTTACATACAAGCATTGTGGACGAACATTTACAGCACGAATTGGTCTGATTGTCACATTTGCTACCGCCATGGGTTTTAGCTGTTATGCCCTTTTGAAGCACAATTTAACAAACTTCTTCTTCTTCTGCTGCGTTCATCCTGAGAGTTTTTTCGGTCGTGATTGCGTTGTGCCTGTTTACAGCAGAGCTGCGTTCTTGCACCGTTATGCCGACACATCCGACTTCTGCGGGCACTTGTTGACCGGCTTAACCTTCCCTGGGGGTTTCTTAGGACATTTGACTCTCACTGTTGTGGTATTATCCCCCATCCCATCTGGCCCATTTAGAGCAGCCGAAGACATCCCGGTCAGCCTTCAAGGGAAGGCAGCGGCAGACCATGGGCAATTCCGGCCATCCAAGGAGGTTTCCATAATTGCAGAGCCGACACATAACGCTCTGGTACTGGGCTCACCCAAGGAATCGTCACGTCCTGCACATGGCTGCTTAGCCTCACTTCCGTATATTGGGCCTTCCGTTCACCACAGGCTGTTCCTCCGGAAACCAGAAGAATGCAGTCTGCAGATGACATCCACACAGTGAGCTTTCGATTCGGACTTTCCACATACTGGATTTGCTATCCAAGAAATATTCCATTTCATGCTTCTGGGACTCTTTTGCTACCGACATTCCTGTGGTATGAAGTGAGGCAGTCTAACTTCTACGTGCACCTTTAGATGCTAACCTGAATGTAGTTAAAAATGTAACAAACTATCGTATGTCAAGACGGCAAGGTGCCAGTACAGTACATAAACATTCAAACTATTTAAACATTCTTGTCACTGTTCACCAGCCAATGGCTACAAGTACAGGATTCTTGTCCCCTGCTTGAGATCCATTGAGTAAATGATGCTAACTCCATATATTTTTTATCTTATTCGGCACTTTCCATGTCAGTTGGGCTAAAATGGTGATGTCCCGTCCTTGACTTGGGGACGTAAATTACAAGTATCTCAGAAGTCGGAGCGGGTTCACCTAATGGCGAGGGTAATTGGTAATAGGGAAAGCTAATCCACAGGCAAAACTCAGTCCAGTGCACTAGAAGTAGTAGCACATGTATGGGCTACGCTTGAGTTCAAAACGAGTGAACGACAAAAATGACTTCCCAGATAATGTCCTAGTATTCATGCCGGTCGTCTTTACTTTCAGACAATTTCTTGGTGCCCATTTTAGGCTGAGTCGACCCGGTAGCCCCAGCTCAATAACAATTCTTGACGGGGATTCGAACATATAACCACATGACCGTCAGGCAAACATTCTAATCACTTGACCACTACCCCCAATATGTAGTGATAAGTTTATTTCATACCTTGCTCTCCTAGAGTCCTTGCTAGGGCCATCTTACCATCATACTAGTTTTGTGTTCAGGATCTTACCCGTCCACCCACTTCTTGTTTATCAGTGGCATCTCTCAGTCTAGATCCAGCATACTATTGACCCAGGCACAAACAGTTACACTACTTATTTATAATGCCAACAATCGTACATGTCTCCTTTCTTTCGCAGCTTCGCCGGATATCCTTCTCTTAAATCCGATGAAACGTCTCCCGTGCTCTGTGAAATAATTAATTGCGCGGCATTATTGAGATGTTTATCTGCATTAATAGTTTATGCATAGTGTGTGTACAATCAGCTTTTCCGTGCTCATATGGAGTTTCTACATAGTGTATGTACAACTAGCTTTTCCGTGCTCATATGTTTAATGTATCGTTGTAAAAAATGTATGTCTTTTTGTTGTTGATTCCCCGCAGTTAATTTCCAACTTCACTTCAGCTGGCTGAATGTCTGGTGGATATTTTGGCGCTCATCTACTAAGAAGTAATTACAAAGTGACACATCATCATCAACAACAACAACAACAACAACAACAACAACAACAACAACAACAACAACAACAACAACAACAACAACAACAACAAAAGTAAATGACTTTTTACCCTCTATGGTGTGTTGGGTATATGGTGCAAGAGCCATATTTGAATTGATCAGTTCAGATGTGAAATGGTCAGTATCACACCGACCTCCCTCACTCCCCAAGAGTGGTATCCTGGTATCCGTATACTGAGGCTGATCAGCGAGCCCAGGTCAATTTAAAAAGTCCACTTATGTTCGAATTTGAACTGACGACCATAGGGCTGGCAGGTAAACGTATAGTCACTACAATATCACAGAGACCCAGAAGTAAGTTAGTAAAATAAAAGAAAGAGACAAACAGCTTTCTTTGGTCATGGGATGAGAAGAGAGGCATTTGAGAATATCGTGACAACTTGAAAGATCGAGCGGTAGAGAGGCAGAGGCGTACCAAGAGAAATGATGCTTGATGGATTGAGACGGTGGCATGGAGGAATATCATCAGTAGAGTTTATCCAGAAAACCAAAGACCGAGATAGGGTTAAAAATCTACCAAAAGTATTTCAGGATCCTCGCCAGTTCTACGGAATTCGTGCACTGAGCTGAGTTTCTCCGGACTCAGGCTGAGTTAGGCGTAGAACGGAGCACTTATGGGTTACACCCATGTGCCGTGATGTTGATCCATCGACTAAACTAGTAGAAGCAAATTCAGTCCACCTGTTTATTTGATCTTCAGTTTTACACCAATTTCTTTTTTATTCTTCGTGACATGCGAAGTGTGGCTCTAGATGGAGTATGACATGTGAAGTGTGGCTCTAGATGGAGTATGATATGTGAAGTGTGGCTCTAGATGGAGTATGATATGTGAAGTGTGGCTCTAGATGGAGTATGACATGTGAAGTGTAGCTCTAGATGGAGTATGACATGTGAAGTGTGGCTCTAGATGGAGTATGATATGTGAAGTGTGGCTCTAGATGGAGTATGACATGTGAAGTGTAGCTCTAGATGGAGTATGACATGTGAAGTGTGGCTCTAGATGGAGTATGATATGTGAAGTGTGGCTCTAGATGGAGTATGACATGTGAAGTGTAGCTCTAGATGGAGTATGATATGTGAAGTGTGGCTCTAGATGGAGTATGACATGTGAAGTGTGGCTCTAGATGGAGTATGACATGTGAAGTGTAGCTCTAGATGGAGTATGACATGTGAAGTGTGGCTCTAGATGGAGTATGATATGTGAAGTGTGGCTCTAGATGGAGTATGACATGTGAAGTGTAGCTCTAGATGGAGTATGACATGTGAAGTGTGGCTCTAGATGGAGTATGATATGTGAAGTGTGGCTCTAGATGGAGTATGACATGTGAAGTGTAGCTCTAGATGGAGTATGACATGTGAAGTGTGGCTCTAGATGGAGTATGACATGTGAAGTGTGGCTCTAGATGGAGTATGACATGTGAAGTGTGGCTCTAGATGGAGTATGACATGTGAAGTGTGGCTCTAGATGGAGTATGATATGTGAAGTGTGGCTCTAGATGGAGTATGACATGCGAAGTGTGGCTCTAGATGGAGTATGACATGTGAAGTGTAGCTCTAGATGGAGTATGACATGTGAAGTGTGGCTCTAGATGGAGTATGACATGTGAAGTGTAGCTCTAGATGGAGTATGACATGTGAAGTGTGGCTCTAGATGGAGTATGACATGCGAAGTGTGGCTCTAGATGGAGTATGACATGTGAAGTGTGGCTCTAGATGGAGTATGACATGTGAAGTGTGGCTCTAGATGGAGTATGACATGTGAAGTGTGTCGTTAGATGGAGTATGACATGTGAAGTGTGGCTCTAGATGGAGTATGACATGTGAAGTGTGGCTCTAGATGGAGTATGACATGTGAAGTGTGGCTCTAGATGGAGTATGACATGTGAAGTGTAGCTCTAGATGGAGTATGACATGTGAAGTGTAGCTCTAGATGGAGTATGACATGTGAAGTGTGTCGTTAGATGGAGTATGACATGTGAAGTGTAGCTCTAGATGGAGTATGACATGTGAAGTGTGGCTCTAGATGGAGTATGACATGTGAAGTGTAGCTCTAGATGGAGTATGACATGTGAAGTGTGGCTCTAGATGGAGTATGACATGTGAAGTGTAGCTCTAGATGGAGTATGACATGTGAAGTGTGGCTCTAGATGGAGTATGACATGTGAAGTGTAGCTCTAGATGGAGTATGACATGTGAAGTGTGGCTCTAGATGGAGTATGACATGTGAAGTGTGGCTCTAGATGGAGTATGACATGTGAAGTGTAGCTCTAGATGGAGTATGACATGTGAAGTGTAGCTCTAGATGGAGTATGACATGTGAAGTGTGGCTCTAGATGGAGTATGACATGTGAAGTGTGGCTCTAGATGGAGTATGACATGTGAAGTGTAGCTCTAGATGGAGTATGACATGCCAAGTGTGGCTCTAGATGGAGTATGACATGTGAAGTGTAGCTCTAGATGGAGTATGACATGTGAAGTGTGTCGTTAGATGGAGTATGACATGTGAAGTGTGTCGTTAGATGGAGTATGACATGTGAAGTGTAGCTCTAGATGGAGTATGACATGTGAAGTGTGTCGTTAGATGGAGTATGACATGTGAAGTGTGTCGTTAGATGGAGTATGACATGTGAAGTGTAGCTCTAGATGGAGTATGACATGTGAAGTGTGTCGTTAGATGGAGTATGACATGTGAAGTGTAGCTCTAGATGGAGTATGACATGTGAAGTGTGGCTCTAGATGGAGTATGACATGCCAAGTGTGGCTCTAGATGGAGTATGACATGCCAAGTGTGGCTCTAGATGGAGTATGACATGCCAAGTGTGGCTCTAGATGGAGTATGACATGTGAAGTGTGGCTCTAGATGGAGTATGACATGTGAAGTGTGGCTCTAGATGGAGTATGACATGTGAAGTGTAGCTCTAGATGGAGTATGACATGTGAAGTGTGGCTCTAGATGGAGTATGACATGCCAAGTGTGGCTCTAGATGGAGTATGACATGCCAAGTGTGGCTCTAGATGGAGTATTTTCTGGAAGCTTTTAAAGTGCTAGGACAGTCAGGTCTTAGTCAGATGTGTCTGAGCTACTGTATAAAAATATACCCTATCAGCTGGCATAGACGTTTATGACTCCCCACAGATCTCGGCCTTATTGTTTTCTGGATCAACTCTGCTGATGATATTCCTCCATGCCACCGTTTCAATCCAACCAGCATCATTTCTCTTGGCATGCCTCTGCCTCTCTTCCGCTCGATCTTTCCAGTTGTCACGATATTCTCAAATGCCCCTTTTCTCATCCCTTGACCAAAGAAAACTGTTTGTCTCTTTCTTATTTTTGTATATAATGGTATAGTTTCATTAACCTCGTTCAGGCAATCGTTGGTAGTTACTTTAGCAGTCCAAGGAATTCGCAACATTCGTCTCAGGAACCTAATCTCCGTTGCTTCAAAGTTCTTCTTAGTTTGTTCATTTACATTCCAAGATTCGCTGCCATACAGCAAAACAGGTTCTATATAGCACTTCAGTACTCTCTTTCTTGCATTCATTTGTAGTGACTTATTGCATAAGATACTCTTCCTTTTCTGAAATGTAGCTTTTGCTTGCCCTATTTTGCTCTTAATCTCTGTTGTGCATCTTTCATCTGATGTTATAAATGCCCCTAGGTATTTACAATTATCCACATGGTTAAGAATATTCCCGTGTATTTCCATTTCACATTTTGGTGTCACCTTTTTCTTTGTTATCACCATTGTTACTGTTTTCTTGATATTCAAGGATAATCCTTTGTTGGCGTTCTCTGTTACCACAGTGTCCAACAATTGTTGTTACTTCTTTTACAGTATCGGCCACCGGTGTCATCTGTATAACGGTTAATATTTATATTATAACCTCCGACTAGTATTCATGGCTTCTCATTGATCTCTCTCATTATTATTTCGCTATAGAACTGTGGTTCTCAACCGGTGGGGAATTCCCCCCCCCCCAGGGGGGAATTTTGGGGTTTCCAGGGGGGGGGGGAATGAAGATTATTTCAAGATCGCGTTAATACAAGAACCGATTACTTGATCTTGTTTTTCCCTTCATACTGTACGGTTCTGTACGTCTCATTCTTCTAAAATTCATTTTATAAAGTAAGTAGACCCACAAATCACGTTTTATGTGGACGTCTAGACTTGTTTTAGTATGTGCTCCCATTATTACGTATACTGTGTAGGGGCAGGAAGGGGGGGGATTTTTAGGTAGGAAATACGAAAGGGGGGAATGACGTTCTGAAAATATGGTGAAGGGGAGCACGGGCCAAAGTTTTAGGTAGGAAATACGAAAAGGGGGGGGGGGATGAGGATCTGAAAATATGGTGAAGGGGGGCACGGGCCAAAACAAGTTGAGAACCACTGCTATAGAAGGAGAAGAGATCTGGTGACAAGACTCATCCCTGTCGTACTCCTAGCTATATTTGTTCATAGTTTCCCTTTTTATTTCCCATTGTAATCACAGCTATTTGGTTCCTGTAAACAGTCTTAATTATTCTTAGATCTTTTCAATCAATGCTAATATCTTCCATTTTAATAAGTTCATCTAGTTTTACTTTATCAAACCCCTTAGTATAATCTAAGAAGAACAAATATATGTCTTTCTGTGTCTCTATTGATCTTTCTATCAGTATCCGTTATATATATATATATATATATATATATATATATATATATATATATATATATATATATATATATATATATATATAATACTTTTCTTCCACAAATCCACAATGTTCTTCACCAATTTCCATTTTTAATTCCTTTCTTGTTCTTCTCCATTATAATTCTGAGTAGAAGCTTAGTAACATGGTTTACGAGGTTAATTGTACGAAGATCTTCGCATTCAATTGCCCCTGGTCTTTTTTGCTTTAGCTATAAATACAAATTTCAGCATATCGCTCGAATGTTGGACTTTGCTCACCAAAACCGATACCCCACATTGTGCCAACAGCTTCGGGGAGAGGTGCGCAATTAGTATGGTTACATGCCTTACCTAGTGCAAAGAAATGCAACATAAAGACTAAATGCCATAGCAGGACAAAATAGGTCCCAAGTCTTGCTCGGCAACTGGTCTGGTATTGAAGCTCTGACAGGCGGGCAGTTAGAGCATTGCTTTGTTGATCCGGAAGCTCCTGCAACTTGTCTTGCCTTTCCTCTGGAAACTAGGCAGGCCAAGAGAGGGGCAATGTGTATGGGCAACACATGGTCTCTAAATTCAGCCCAGACTTTGTGCTATGGAGATGTACAGCTCCATTTTAAAAACTACCGCCTGTCAAGACAGCACGTTGCCAGGGCGATATGTTTCGATGACTGACTTGAAGATTCTGTAGAGGAAATATACGTGGTTAAATTTAACTTATGGACTTCTGCATCTTAGATGCCCCCACCACTATCGTGGTTCAGTTCTTAACATGATCACATAGTAAGGGACGATGCTCTTCTGGCACACGCTGTAAGTGGGAATGATGAAATCTACAGCACACGATTTGGCTTTGTCAGTTGTTCATTATATAGACAGAGATAAATACATAGACATACATTATATAGACAGAGATAAATACATAGACATACATTATATAGACAGAGATAAATACATAGACATACATTATATAGACAGAGATAAATACATAGACATACATTATATAGACAGAGATAAATACATAGACATACATTATATAGACAGAGATAAATACATAGACATACATTATATAGACAGAGATAAATACATAGACATACATTATATAGACAGAGATAAATACATAGACATACATTATATAGACAGAGATAAATACATAGACATACATTATATAGACAGAGATAAATACATAGACATACATTATGTAGACAGAGATAAATACATAGACATACATTATATAGACAGAGATAAATACATAGACATACATTATATATACATGGATAAATACATAGACATACATTATATAGACAGAGATAAATACATAGACATACATTATATAGACAGAGATAAATACATAGACATACGTAGATAGACAAACAAACGGACAGCCATAGATAGACATACATAGATAGACAAATAGACATACAGAAATACATAGACATACATAGATAGATAAGAAACGGACAGAGATAGATAGACATACATAGACAGACAAATAGACATACAGAGACAGACAACAAACGAACAGAGATAGATAGACAGACATATATTGATATACATACAGATATACAGTTAGTTGGATAGACAGAGATATATAAATAGAGAGTGATAGACAGACATACAGACAGACGGACGGACGGGATGGACACACACACATAGAGAGTTAGTTGGATAGACAATCAGGCATAGAGAGCGATAAACAGACAAACAGATGGTCGGACGGTCGAGATAGACAGAGACAGAGAGATAGAGACAGACAGGCAGACGGATGGACGGACAGGCAGAAGTACAGACAGACAGACAGACAGACATGCAAATAAGTATGCATTCTGAGCGTAATGAGTTTAGTATTGTCTCGGCCACCGTTATTTTCCCAGGAAAATCTTGGGCAACCATATATTGATCTGATCTCTCTCTCTCTCTCTCTCTCTCTCTCTCTCTCTCTCTCTCTCTTTCTCTCACTCACTCACTCACTGACTCACTCACTCACTCACTCTGCCCCCTCCTCTCCCGTCAGAACATAACAGGGTGTGGCGAGGCGGGAATAATAAACCCTAAGCCACTTGAGGTCAAACGGATGCCATTACCCATTCCATTTCGTTGTTTACCGCTATTAGAAAAAAAAAAAAAAACAACAACACAGGAATGTGTAAAGGAGAGAACATTATACAATTATTATAATGGTAATAATAATAATATATATAATAATATATATTATAAATATATATAATCAGGCTAATCAGGCTTTTTATAAGTCTGAATCGCAGGCCTTAAATGCACTAGGTACTAATAAAAAGAAAAATAGAAACCTCAAGCCACGGCTTGCAATCTGGAACGTGAGAACCATGTGTCCAGGATTTTCCACTGACTTGACCAATATTGACGATGTGAGAAAAACGGCTGTGATTGATGCTGAACTCAATCGTCTTAACATTGATATTGCTGGCCTGGAGGAGACTCGCCTCGCTGAGGAAGGGTCACTCAGGGAAAATAGTTACACCTTTTTTTTGGAAGGGTAGAGGGCAGGCAGAAAAAAGGCAACACGGAATGGGCTTTGCAGCTTCGCTACTTGGAATGATTGAAATTCCAGCCGGAGGAAATGAAAGACTAATATCCCTGCGCTTGGCAACCTCTTGTGGTTTTGCCACCATTATTACTGCATATGCACTGACATTCGATTCCTCTGATGATGTGAAGGATTCGTTCTATGAGGAGTGAGACTGCGTGATCAAGGCAGTTCCAAAATCTGACTAAATTTATATGCTCGGTGACTTCAATGTTCGTGTGGGCAAGTACTTGAGTTCATGGCCAGTGTGCCTTGGAAAATACAACATCGGTCACATGAATGAAAATGGGCAAAGGCTGCTGGAGCATTGCACCAGAAATGACCTATGTATTACAAATTCCTTATTTTAAAACAAAAGAGCTGAATAAGGTCACATAGAAACATCCAAGATCCGGCCATTGGCATCAGCTGGACTTCATCATCACACGGAGACAACATTTGAACCACATATCATTGACTCGAAGTTACCACAGTGCTAACTGTGATATGGATCATTCTTTGGTTGTTGCAAGGGTTAGACTGAGACCAAAGAGAATCTACACAGCTAAACACAAATCTAGCCCCAGGATTAATATTATTAACACTCAAGATCCTGAAAAGTGCTTTCAGTTTCAACAGCAACTTGAAGACGCTTTCACTGATACACCAGAAAATTGTACAGTAAATGAAAAGTGGGGTCAACTTAAGGAAACTCTTTATAAAACTGCCGTAGGGGTTTACGGCACTGTGGATCATCAGAGGCAGGACTGGTTTGCGGCAAACAACCAGAATCTGCAGCCCTTGATTGATAAGAAGAAGATAGCTCTCTTAAGAAACAAGGAAAGACCAACGCGTAACACTCTGAGTGAGCTAAAGCAAGCTAGGAAGGATGTGCAAAAGGCTGCCAGGCAGTGTGCAAATGATTATTGGATCAAGTTATGTGAGTCCATTCAAATCGCAAGTGATAAAGGAAACATCAGAAGCATGTATGAAGGAATAAAGAAAGCCCGTGGTCCAATGATCATAAGAAGTGCACCATTGAAAATCTTGACTGGAAAAATCATAACTGATAAGAAACAGCAGATGGACAGATGGGTAGAGCACTATTTGGAGCTTTACTCAAGTGAGACCAAACTAGCGGATGATGTCCTCAACGCCATAGAAGCTCTACCAACTCTTGACCACCTGGACACACTTCCCACCATAACAGAAGTTAAGTGTGCTATAAATGAACTTGCATCTGGCAAGGCTCCAGGTAAGGATGGGATTCCAATAGAGGTTATCAGGAGTGGGCAAGACACACTCACTCTACAGATCCACCAGCTAACAGAGCTATGCTGGCGAGAAGGACAAGTCCCACAGGATGTCAAAGATTCAAGCATCATAACACTGTACAAGAACAAGGGCGATCTGAACGACTGCAACAACTATAGGGTATCTCACTTCTGTGTATTGTTGGAAAGTATTTGCCAGAATTGTTCTGCGCAGACTTCAAGTCCTAAGAGATCAAGTCTACCCCGAATCACAGTGTTGCTTTCGACAGAACCGGTCTACCATTGATATGATATTCTCATTGCGACAAATGCAAAAAAAAAAAAAAAAAAAAAATTGCCGTGAACAGAATCAACCACTGTTTATTGCTTTCATCGACCTCACAAAGGCATTTGATTTGGTCAGTCGTGATGGTCTGTTAAAGGCACTAAAGAAGATTGGCTGCCCACCAACTCTTCTGTCCATTGTAGAATCGTTCCACACAGGCATGAAGGGTATAATCAAGTTTGATGGTGCAACTTCTGAAGAGTTTGAAATCAAGAGTGGAGTTAAGCAAGGTTGTGTACTAGCTCCCACCCTCTTTGGAATATACTTTTCACTTCTACTGAAATATGCCTTTCGTGATCAGGATGGTGGTATATACATTCACTCACGCTCAGATGGCGGCCTCTACAATGCTCAGAGATTGAAGGCCAAGACCAAATTTAGGAGGGTACTGATCAGAGAGTTGCTTTTTGCAGATGATGCTGCAGTTACGTTCCACTCTGAGGAAGAATTACAATGTCTACTATCTGCATTCTCCAATGCTTGTTCCGACTTTGGTTTAACAATTAGCAAAAAGAAGACACAGATTATGTCACAAGGTGCACATGGGGTACCATCAATCTTTATTGACGACGCCGAACTAGAGATGGTAGACCATTTTACATATCTAGGATCAGTGGTAAACAGCAAATTATCCCTAGATCAGGAAATCAATATCCGGATTGGTAAGGCAACAACAACAATGAACAGGTTAAGAAAAAGAGTCTGGGTGAACAGGAAGCTTACTGCCAAAACAAAAGTCCTTGTCTATCAAGCTTGTGTCCTTAGTACTCTTCTTTATGGCAGTGAAACCTGGACAACTTACTTACACCAAGAGAAACGTTTAAACAGCTTTCATATGCGGTGTCTGCGAAGAATTCTTGGTATTAAGTGGCAAGACAAAATCACAAATACTGAAGTATTGGAAAGATCAGGTTGTGTGACGGTTTATTCCATGCCCGGTCTTCGCAGACTTAGATGGATAGGACATCTTAGGAGGATGGATGATGGTAGAATACCAAAAGGACATCTTTTTTGGTGAATTACAGATGGGTAAGAGATCTCAGGGTCGGCCTCTACTACGATACAAAGATTTGTCTAAGCGGGACTGATTGATACAGGCATTGATAATGCACATTGGGAGCAAGTAGCCGCTGAACGTGTTGCAAGGAGGGCAAACATCAGAAATGGAGTAAAGACAAAGGAGAAAATTATTGCAGACAAGTCACACACCGAGCGCGTGAGACGTAAGATGGTGCATGATCGTGGAAATAACCACGTTTTCACATGCACCCAATGTGAACGAACATTTACAGCGCGAATTGGCCTTACTAGTCACATTCGCTACCGCCATGGGTAAAAGTTATTACGCCTTTTTGAAGCACAAACTATCGTCTGTCAAGACGGCAAGGTGCAAAGGGAATAATAATAATAATAATAATAATAATAATAATAATAATAATAATAATAATAATAATAATAATAATAATAATGGCACCCATGAATTGAGTATTTTCCCAGTAACATTGATACAGTTGTGGTAATGAAGGGATGATTTGCCAACGGTCAATTTCTCCATTTCTGATACATCAATATGTGGGTGTTTCCGTTTGGAATCTGGAATGTGTATAATCGGCTTTGCTGGCCTGTTCTCTTGGTCAGATGTATGTATCGATATTGCGTTGCAATCGAGGATATCCTGTTTACGTCACGTTACTAATGGCGGCACCCATCAATTTCCTAGTAAAGTTTATAGTTTTTGCAATTCTAATAAAAGGAAAATACTTCAAGATACCAAGACGTGGTCATTGGGGGGGGGGGGGGGGGGGGGAGGGGATCTCGAGACATTAAACAACCTTGTGTCATAATTCTCTTGATAGGCCGATATTGCCATACTTCGTTTGTCGAGTAAGACCACAGTCTACTCAAGCAAAGGAAAGGTGCTGAAGACTGAGGTAGCCAGCCAGGAGGTGCACCACATAAATCAGGCTGTCACGCAATCACGGTAAGAAATATGTCGACAACTGATAAAAGACTTAAAATAATGCACTGGAATGCGGAGAGTGTCAAAAAAAAAAAAAAAAAAAAAAAAAAAGAATAGAACTTGGCCCAAGAAAATGGTAGCGTTTGTTGCTTGCAAGAAATTCACCTCAAAGAAAATATAGCCTTCACAATCAGAGGCTACCAGTGTTACCGATCTGACCGAAAAGACAGGCGAAAGAGTGGGATATTGACCTTGTTAAAAATAACATCACTGCCTCCCACATTGACGTTTACATGGAAGGGGCTGAGTATCAGACACTTAAACTTATGACAAGCAATACAGACCTTCACCTGATCAATTACTACTGTCCAAATGACCGCCCACAGGCACTGGACACTACTCTTAAAAGAAAAAAAAATGATTGTGTGTGGCGATTTCAACAGCCACTCGCAGAGCTGGGGCTATGATCACATGGACCAGAGAGGAGAGAGACTGAAAGACTGGCAGGATGAGAATAGATTCATCTTCATAGACTCATCTCGTCTGACCCACATACCTTCTACTCGAGATCATGGCACACTACAACTACACCTGACCTGGCTTTTCATACATCAGACATGGAGTGGAACATTTAACGAATTGTTGGGAAACAGCTAGGTGGCAGTGACCATCGGCCAGTCTTTCTAATTGTAGAAAATGAGCTTGTAAGTGAAAACAGCACTCTCTCAAGGTGGAACTACAAGAATGCAGACTGGGCAGTGTAAAAACATCGCACAGACAAACTGGTTAGACACCTGAACACTGAGAAGGACATAAATAAAGTAGTTGAAGAGTTTTGGAAATGCATACTACAGGCAGCACGAGAAACAATACCAAGAGGAGCCCGTAAACATTATGAACCCTACTGGAGTAGTTAACTGGAACAGTTGCATAATGATGTTGAAGTGTGTAGAAGGCAAGCAGAGGCCAACCCCAGCCAAGAGCACCATGTTAAATACCAGCACGCAAAAGCCAAATTTCAAAGGGCCCAGCTGCAGGCTAGATGGAAAAGCTGGCATGAGTAAACAGAGTCACTTAATTTTGAAAAAGACACAAGGAAGTTGTGGAAGCTAATAAAACAACTTAACGATGAGGGCACAGGGAGAAACTCAAACAAATTGCAATACATAAAGAAGGAAACATCTTAACAGGAATTAGCACAAGATAGAAATATCGAAATTAGTCCAGAGAAACAACAAGAGATTCGAGAGAAATGGCAACATACAGGACAGAATGACATACTAAATGAGGACATGGAGGCACCTATCACAAACAGTGACCTGGAGCTAGCCATATCAAAACTGAAAATGAGAAAGTCACCAGGAGCTGATGGTATCTCCAATGAAATGATCAGGAACCTAGGAACAGAAGCCAAAGCAAAGCTATTGCAGATAATCAATAACACCTGAACCTTAGGCAGTGTTCCACAAGCCTGGAGAGAAGCAATCATAATACCCCTCCTAAAATCAGGGAAAGATAGTTCCATTGCCTCCAACTACAGACCAATTAGCCTCACCAACTGTCTCTGCAAAACAATGGAGCGCGTCATCAATCACAGACTACAGTGGTACATTGAAAGTGAAAACATCCCTGTGCCACAACAGGCTGGCTTTATGCAGTGCTACTCTACGGAAGATCAGACAACCTACCTCTCTCGAGAAATTGAGGATGCATTCCAAGAGAAGAAGCTTGTGCTTGCGGCATGGATAGATCTGAAGAAAGCCTTTGACAAAGTCTAGAAAGAAGGTCTGTTGCGGAAACTGAGAAACTTTAAAGTCAATGGAAGAATGTACAAATGGGTGAAAGCATACTTGCACAACAGAAAAGCCCGAGTACAGATAGGCGGACTCAAGAGCAAGCAAGTACTACTGCGTCACGGTGTTCCCCAGGGCGGAGTCCTGTCCCCCACACTTTTTCTAATCTTCATCATTGATCTTGTTGCTAATCTACCCAATGGAATTAAAGCGGCAATGTACGCTGATGACCTGGTTTTGTGGAGCAAAAATGAACATAAACATACATCAGTGGCCACCATATCGCTAAAAGAGCTGTAGATACTTTTGTTGCATGGGCGGACAGATGGTGTGTCAGCATAAACACTGACAAATGCAGCACCACTCTATTTACCCTCTCTCTGAAACAAAAGGTAGGGATCATCCAGATAAATGGAACACCCCTAAGAGAAGATAGAGAACCAACATACCTTGGAGTAACATTTGATGCCAGGCTGACATGGAGAAAACACATCAAAAAAGCAGTAGCAGAAGCCAGAAGGAAAATAGCCATCCTGAGAAAGCTAAGTGGAACCACATGGGGAGCCAGTGGGAAAATACTTAGCAAAGTTTATCAACAGAGCATAAGACCACACCTGGAATACGGGTCAACTACGTGATGTTCAGCATCAAAAACCACACTACAAGAGCTGGACAGGGTGCAGAATCAAGTTCTAAGTGTCACATAGGAGGGATGAGATCAACTCCTAGGGTATCAATGGAAAAAAATGGGGAGGATCCAAGCACTGAGAAAGCGCATAGATACGAAAACACTAATACAAGCAGAAAAGTTCATCATCTTGCCAGGCCACCCTATGAAGAGCCGATTTGAAGACTTAGCTATGGGGCGGTTGAAAAGAAGTAGTTTTATACACCAGGCGAAACGGCTTTACAGAGAAACCACCGATCTACCCACAGTTGGAATTTCCCTGACAACTATTCCATGGAAAGATGCACATAGGCTATCACTACAAATCCAGACTAAAGTGCGAGGAATATTTGACAAGGAAGAATAGAACAGCTACTCTCAGCTTCCTTGATGACGAATACCCAATAGACCTCTGGATCCGATTCTACACAGATCCATCCATCCATCATGTGCCATGCCGGTAAGAGTGGGCGGTCATGTTCTGCCATCTCACTCGATCACCAGAGTCGTGGATCAGCTCCGTGTTTCTGTCTCGACCATGCCACAAGGCCAAGCCATCCAGGTACTTGCATCTAGGTCTTCCCCTTGGTCTTTTCCCCTCGATCTTACCAATTGTCACCAAGCTCTCCAAATCATTTCTTCTTATAACATGCCCAAAAAATTGTGACTGTCTACGTCTAATGTCTCTAATCAGTTTACGATCTTCATTTGTTTCTTGAAGACTTGTTCATTGGTCTTTCTGGCTGTCCATGGTACTCTTTGCATTTTCCTAAGAAACCACATTTCTACAGCCATCAGATGTTTTTCAGCCCGATTGCTCATTGTCCAAGCTTCACATCCATACAAAAGTACAGGTTCTATGTAGCATCTCAACACTCTTTTTCTCGTTTTAATTGACAACTTTTTATTGGTCAGTATTTTTTTCATCTTGCTAAAGGCTACTTTTGCCATGGCGATTCTTGTTCTAATCTCTTCAAGGCATCTCCCATCAGATGTTATTAGTGTTCCGAGATAATTGTACCGATTCACGTGTTGAAGAATATTCCCATTTACTTGTATATTACATTGTGGTATTTCGTTCTTCCTAGTGACAACCAAAATCTGTGTCTTTTTACAATTTAATTCTAACCCTAGTTGTTCACTGTGTGTAACAACCGCATCTACTAAATTTTGCAGGTCCTGTTCATTGTCTGCAATCAAGACTGTATCATCTGCATATCTAATGTTATTGATGCATCGTCCCCCAATGTTGATTCCTTCCATATCTTCAATATTTCTGAAAATACTTTCACTGTAGAGGGAAAACAGATCTGGAGACATTACACATCCCTGTCTCACACCTCTCTTAATAGGCTGATATTGGCTTACTTCATTATCAACTCTTATGGCTGCTTGTTGTTTCCAATATATGTTTTTTACGAGTCTAAGGTCTTTTCCATCAATTTGTAGATCCGAGCCAAGAAATCACAAACAGTTCAAAAATGTCGGCTTTGAATACGACGCCCTGTAAAGGATATGCTATTAACTAACAGGAAATATGCATGCTCTAAGTACTCTGACTTTTGTTGTTCTGCGCCATTCTGGTAATCTACAGAATCATAATAATTGCCATGTTACCAAATTATGTAATTGCGTCGATGATTTATTCATCAATTGCCACACACTTTCCCCATTTTCTTGATAACAAGCTTGCTGACAATACGGTCGTAGTAATCTAGGTATGCAAGAGAAGGTTACTGTGTTACATAGCATTTATGACATTAGACATTCTGCATACATTTGGGCAACATGTTTGCCAATAACAAAGATTTATGGCGCTAGATATACTAGATTAAAGCTATTTAGTTATGCAACATTTACAACATTAGACATTCTGGATACATTTTGAGTAACATGTTTTGCAATAACAAAGTTGTGTGGCTCTAGATATACAAGATAAAGCCGGCTCCATATATACTACATAAAGCCGCCGTATTCTGTAACATTAACGACATTAGGCAACAATCTAGATAAGTTGTGGGCAACATGTTCGACAATAACAAAGCTGTATTGCTCTAGATATACTAGATAAGCCATTGTAGTCTGTAACGTTTACGACATTTGACATTCTGCATAAGTTTTGGGTAACATTTTTTTTTTTCATATCCTTTAAAGGACATCGCTGTCAACACCAGCATCTTTCAGCTGTATGTTGATTTCTTGGCAAGAATACGCTCAGTAGTTTGCCATTGCTTTCTGAGCGGCCGGCTCACATACCCCGTAAGTCGCCAATGCGATTCGAACCACCGCTGATTCTCACCGTCATCACGTTAACCACGAGAGTATACGAGATTACGGAGAAAAGTCGTAACCTCTAAGCCAGGAAGTCGGCTTTGGGTAACAAGTCTGGCAATAACAAAGCTATACTGCTCTAGATTCTAAAGTAAATACATAAATATTCTAAACGACATGTGCAACAAGGTACAAAACATGGAAATTAGCATGTTAAAACAGAAATAATGACCAGAACCCCCCCCCCCCCCCTCCCCCCTCCATAACCAACAAAGATTCATCAACAGGAACAACCCTTGAAACAAGTGAAGAGCTTCAAGTACTTAAGAAGTATAATATCATTAACTAGTAAAACAGATGACGAGACCAAGAACTGATGCAATAAGGCAAAATAAATCACTGGACAAAGTGCACTATTATAAAAGAACAAAGATGTATCAGTAGACACTATAACAAATCACTATACAACACAATCTGTCTAATAACTCTATGCTACGAATACCAAATCTGGACAAAGAGAAAAGAAAAATTACAACGGAAATGAGATTAGTGAGAAGAATGCTCATTGTCTCAAGAAGAGAGAAAACCAGAAATGATGAAATCAGGATTAAAGTGGAGTAAAATCAGCAACAGATTTAATAAGAAAACAGCAAGTGAAATGGTTCGGCCACTCAACTAGGCTACCAGCTGACAATACACAACAACAAGAAATGATCTACAGACAAAATGGAACCAGAATACGAGGCCGACCATGTAAACAATGGACAGAGGGAATGACAGGGTCCATTGGAATCTCCATATACGAGGCGCATTTTTTAAGTAAGATGGACCGACCGACCTACCTACCTACCAACCTACCTACCTACCTACCTACATAAATACCTACCTACCTGTCTGCCCGCCTGCCTGCCTGCCTGCCTGCCTGCCTGCCTGATTGCCTGCATTCATGCATGCATGCATACATGCACACATGCACGCACACACACACATACACACATACATATACACACATACACACATACCTACATACACCCACATACATACATAAATACATACATACATACATACAGACAGAAAGACAGACAGACAGACAGACAGACAGACAGACAGTCGAGGAAAGTCAGAGAGAAAGGGAGGGTCGGGGAGAAAGAGCGTAATATTTATATTAATTATACTTTGATTACTTAATTGCCCTGGCGCTAGACGTAACACTAATACAGCGTGAACAACTAACGCAGTCCGTGGGAAACAGCACCGTGGCACTTTAGCATCTTGGAGCTGTGAAGGCGCCCGCTTTACTACATACTTTTACATTTTGTTTTCACACAGCCAACAATACTATAGCGTGATGTCCAGCTTCCCCTGGTCCATATCAGAAACCCTGAATTTGGTGAGGACGAACACCCATATTAGTTCCACTTGCATTGGAAATTAATATTTTAATTATTATGATAAACAAAAGATGTGTGCATTTTTTTAATGGATGAGGATTAATGGATACCGAGAGAGAGGAACGGAAGGGGAAAAGTGGTATGCATGTATGGATGGGATGGTGGATGCATGGATAGATGGATGGAATGATGGATACATGGTTGATGGGTGGAATGATGGATGCATGGGTAGATGGATGGAATGATGGATGCATGGTAGATGGGTGGAACGATAGATTCCCTGGGTAGATGGATGGAATGATGGAATCACGGGTAGATGGATGGAATGATGGATGCAAGGTAGATGGGTGGAATAATGGATGGATGGGTTGGTGGGTGGAATGATGAATGATTGGGTAGATGGATGGAATGATGGAACAAACGAACGAACCAAAGAACAAACTTTATTTTCAAACGGTTAAGAATTAGGCACGTGGCCCGTCTGACATTCTGCCCTTCTTCCCTCTTTCCTCTCATACGTTATTTAATTCAACATCACTTATGAAGTTAATGGATGCATGGGTAGATAGATGGAATGATGGATGCATGGTAGTTGGTTCAAATCATGGATGTATGGGTAGATAGATAGAATGACGAATGAACGAACGAATGAATGAATAGCTGACTGGATGGATGGATGGATGGATGGATGGATGGATGGATGGAAGGTCCGGATATAAGGATGTAAAAGTTTACCCGTAGCAGTGTCTAATTTAGCAGTAATGGCAGCGTGTGTAAGAATACGTTTAAATACGAACTGTCCGCAAGGTGACAATTTAAAATACGAAGATCTAGATTAAGAAGATCGCTGATTATGACCATCTCATCCCGTAACCCCATACGTCGGTCGCAGAGGTGTCATGACGAGGGCGTCAGTAATCAAGAGACCTTCACCAATCTCTGTCCTCAGCAACGGGCATAAGAATGAAAGTACTACAATTTGTCCGCTATTTAGGGTTATCCGACCAGGGTTTTCGCTGCCTCCCTCTTCTCTGTTTGCCCTCAATTATATGAGGGACATGACAAAATAAGGCAAGCTTTCTATGTTTTACCACAGACGAAAGTGCTTCTTGGTGGCCTGCATGTGTGCTTACTTTTTCTGTAGCATACATAAGCATTTCATTCCTATACCATTTCTATTTAACCACGTATCCCAGTTTTCGGATCATGCCTCGTAGTTGTTCTAGATATTTTATGTGGGAGTTGTACATTTGTAAGTGTTAAGTGCCTCACAAAGGCAACCCTTCTGGAGACCAAGTAGAGTAGTGGTTAGATACTTTATGTGGGAGTTGTAAATGTGTAAGTGTTAAGTGCCTCACAAAGGCAACTTTTCTGTAGACCAAGTAGCCTAGTGGTTAGATACTTTATGTCGAAGTTGTATATTTCTAAGTGTTAAGTGCCTCACAAAGGCAACCTTTCTGGAGACCAAGTAGCCTAGTGGTTAGATGCTTGCCTGTAGACCCGCTGGTCACGGGTTCAAATCTGCATAGAGGCGAATTTTAAAAATTGACCTGGGCTCCTATATCGACCCAGTCTAAAGTGGGTGCAAGGAAATGTCTTGGGAAGTAAAGGCGGCCGGCATAATACTGTCCACATAGCCCACTGAGTGCCCATTGGTCGATGCAAGCAATTTCTTTCCCACAATTTAAAAAACAAAAGAGAGAGAATTGTATTCAATTTCTCGCCTGGTCTGAGTCTCTATGTGACTTCTTTTTTTACCCCAAGCTCAGATAAAGCATGATAGGTCGTCATTAGAAAACCGTGGACAAGAACAAAAGACCTCGACAGGCCAGCTAAAAAAAACGCTTTCACCATTTTATCCCTTCCCTAACAAAGACAATATTCACAATGTAAGTAACTCTTGCAGACCCCTCATTGACAGAGTGGCAATCCAGTTGCATAGCTCCCACACACCGTCGCTAGCCTAGAAACAGATTGGTGCAGATAAGTGATTACTGACTGTCACGTGTTCGAATCTCTATCAATGCTAGGGTTTGTTCAGTTGATCTAGACTCCCATGATGACTCAGCCTAAATCAGATACCTTGGTAGGGGGCTGAGTGGTCTCGAGGTATGGTGTCCGCCTCGAGGGATGGAGGTCCCAGGTTCAAACCAAGTTAAAGGTCGTTTTTCACGTGGACTTCTAGTAACAAAATTTCCCCTGGACCCTGGACAGTGAGATCGGACGCCCGTGTGTATTGTTGCACACATAAAAAATCTCTTGGCAGTTGGAAATCGAAATAAAATAGCCAAATGGCGCTGCCCGGGAAAAATTTCGAGTTAAAAATCTATCCAAAGTATTTCAGGATCCTCGCCGGTGCTACGGAGTTCGTGCACTTAGCTGAGATTCTCCGGACTCAGGTTTGAGTTTCGGAGTAGAACGGAGCATTTATGGGTTACCCATGTGCCATGATGTTGATCCTTCGATTAAATTAAATTAAACTAAACTATGTGAGTACATAGTTATAGCATCATGAACATGCCCATAAGGTATGGTAATGGAGAGATCAGTGATGTTCTTCGGTTTCTTTTGAGAGTGTTTAAAATGTAATGCACAGTTAAGAAGAAATATAACCAAGTAATGTAGTGGGTAAATAAACAAAGGGGATCGCGATCGCGCAGTGACTAACAGGCTTGTCTGCTGGACTGATTGTCATGTGTTCGAATCTCTATCAATGCGGGGGTGTGTTCAGTTGATCTACACTCCCACGATGACTTAGCCTAGACTAGATACGTTGATAAATGACATGGACGTAGAGACAGCCTACGTGTTATTAACCCCATGACCCATCGGGTGGCTAATTAGTCTATACAAAATGAGTCTAATTTATACTCGTAGAATTTTCCTTCGGCCAGTTGGTCATAATTTCGAATCTTATCGAGGCGTATGTTTTATAAATTGACCAAGGCTTCCAGGTCCATCCATCATGTGCCATGCCGGTAAGCGTGGGCGGTCATGTTCTGTCATCTCACTCGATCACCAGAGTCGTGGATCAGCTCCATGTTCCTGTCTCGACCTTGCCATGTGGCCAAGCCATCCAGGTATTTATTTCTCGGTCTTCCCCTTGGTCTCTTTCCTTCGATCTTGCCAGTCGTCACCAAGTTCTCCAAGTCACTTCTTCTCATAACATGCCCAACATTTTGACTGTCTACGTCTAATGACTCTAATCATTTGTCTCTTGAAGGACTTGCTCATTGGTTTTTCTGTCTGTCCATGGGATTCTTTGCATTTTCTTCAGAAACCACATTTCCACAGCCATCAGCTGTTTTTCAGCTTGACTGCTTATTGTCCACGCTTCGCATCCATACAAAAGCACAGGTTCTATGTAGCACCTCAACACTCTTTTTCTTGTTTCAATTAATATCTTTTTATTGGTCAGTATGTTTTTCATCTTGCAAAAGGCTACCTTCGCAATGGCAATTCTTGTTCTAATCTCTTCATGGCATCTCCCATCAGATGTTATGACTGTGCCGAGATAACAGTATCGATTCACTTGTTTAAGAATATGCCCATCTACTCGTATATCACATTGTGGTATTTCCTTCTTCCCATTGACGACCATAATCTGTGTCTTCTTAATATTCAGTTCTAACCCTAGTTGTTCACTGTGTGCAACAACCGCATCTACTAAATTTTGCAGGTGCTTCCAGGTCGACACATTCTAAAATGGACATCAGTAAATATATTGGGACGTAGATGCGGCCGGTGTGATATTGACCACAGCTCCAATGTACAGGGTGTATTTTTAATGACTGTGCAGTTTGTGAAAATATTGCCGCTCCAAGTTTTGTATTTACCTATTATGTTGCATTGTGTTGCACGAACTCCACAGTAGGTAAATACACAACTTTTAACGGCAATATTTTCACAAACTGCTCAGTCATTAAAATACACCATATAATACCAGTCTATTAAAAAGTGGGGCTAGCACCATTTGCGCAATACGGTTGAAAGCGTGTAAAAAGGTCCTGTATTTTTAAACATCTAATAATAGCGCCACAACCGCCGAGAAGGGTCTTTTTCTTATCTTCACTAAATTAACAAATATGTTAGATTATCCACAGCGAAACCAAACAATCGTAATTGTTAGGTCACCTTATTGAAAGAGTGGCCATGGGGAATGATGTAATATGTGAGAACGATGTGATATGTGAGAATGTTGTGATATGTGAAAATATTGTGATAAGTGGGAATGTTGAAATAGCAGGTCTCAACAACGTTGTAATATGTTGGAGTATTGAAAGATAGGCTGTGAAAACGTTGTGATATGTGGAAAAGTAGAAAGAGAGGATTTGGAAAACATTGCGATATGTGGGAATATTGAAACGGAAGGCCTTAACAAGACATTGCAATATGTTGGAATGTTGAAGAATGTTGTGATATGTGGAAAAGTTGAAAGAGATTATCTGGAGAACGTTGTGATATGTTAGAATGCTGAAAGAGAGGATCTACAGAACGCTGTGACATGCTAGAATGTTGAAAGAGAGGATGTGGAGAACATTGTGACAACCGGAGGAATGAAAGAGAGGCTGCTCTGGAGAACGTTGTGACAACTTGTAGGGTCGAAGCTATTAACGGCAGAAAAAAAAGTTAGTTGCATATTCTTTACAGGACGTTGCAATCAACACCACCATTTTTTGCTGATGTTGATGTCTTGGCAATTTTACGTTGAGTAGTTTGCCATTGCTTTCTGAACGACCGGCACCCATGCCATTTCGGGAAAAAACAACACAACGCGGTCTGCTGCCAAATCGCGCGCAGCTGTGTTTCGAACGCGGGTATACGGGATTACGAACTGCGTCCTTAACCCCATCGCTATGGAGCCGGTTATAGAAGCAGAGCTCAACAGAATACAATCCTGAATGTGTTGACAGATTGTCGTGAAAGACAATCAGTTGTGGAACATATCTAGAACATATTAAAAACACACATAGTTGTGGAGGGACATGATCGCCAGAACCGCCCGGCACGACACACAGGATGATGAATGGTAATTCCATGCCACACACGCTCCAAGCTCTAAGAGAGCATGAATATTTACTACTACAAACCCCCACAGAGCACGATATTACCACAATACTTACCCCTATAAGACTAATTATTTCATTATTCATCATTCATGCTTTGACATTAGCCAGAACCGACGAATAATGACTAGGGTAATTGGCCGAAGTTCACTTCGAATAACTCGTTCATTTTTAGGTGAATCCGAGGTATATAAAACTAGAACTTTCATTCTCATAATTTCAATTCTGCAGCGGCTGTTGACACATAACAGATTTTAGACGTATCCTCTTTCAGTAAGGCGTTAACTATGTATGTATGTGTTCTTGTTATGCTATTATATTACTGTTGTATTTACGAAGGGCAGCCTTTTCTGCTCTCTGGGCATGCCATTAGGTATCGCAATATCATTTGCAGATGGCAAGGTCTAAGTATGCTGACGGTTCTCGTTGCGCACTAAAATGTGCAGTCTGCACGGATCTCTTCGTTTCTTCTGTCCACTGATGAAACACTGCATTTGATATTGCAGCTGAGTCTGACTGATTGTAATTGTCATAATTCTATCACTTTGTCTTTAGAATTATATTGCTACTTTATTAATTCATTCATTTGGTCAATGAGTCAGCTGACTTGTATTGAAGTCTTCAGATAAAATCTCTCTCCTCATCTGCATTCTTTTCTCAGCAAATCAGCTCAGTCTGTTGCCAAACGCCCTTGTCTGCCTGTCGGATGCAGTTGTTTCTGTGACATCGTCTTCCTCTCTTGCCATGTGTCGTGCTGTTCCGTATTTTCAGCAATAGACCACCGTGTCTCATATTGAGATTAAGCCACGATAACCTTCTGTTTTTTGTATGATGTTCAATAGTTAGGTTGTCTATTTCTTCAGGTCATTCTGGGAGGCACCAGAGACACTCCAGTAGTGTGTATGCGTTACATCCTTGGTCTGCCTACTGTTGCTGGTAGGCACAAGGTGATGCAAGCGAAGGCATACCTCAGAGTAGCTGCAGACACAGATCACCCGTTGCATGAGGCGCTGGACGTAGTTAAGGGTCAGAGACTGATAAGAGGGAAATCATGGATGGCTCAGGCGGAGGATACGATCAGACAGGTGTGCCCCTTGGAGAACATCAGGCGAGGAGAGGAGTTGGTCTGAGTGCCAGCCGTGCAGTCAGACTTGTGCAGAGTTATAATCACATTGAGCCGGGAGTGCAGGGAGTGGCCAGCAGGGGCCACGGAAGTGGAAATTCAGCAACTAATTCAGGAAAATTATCGCCCGGGTGATGTGATTATCTATACGGATGGGTCGGTGTTGAGAGGTAGGAGAAGTGCCTGCGGGTTCTTGGCAAAAACTAATGGTCGGCGTTTGGTGCAGGAGAGCCTGGCGTATGATGACACTACATCTAGCTTAAGAATGGAGGTGGAGGCGGTCAGTGCAGCTTTCCGCAGGATAGAAAACACGATACATACACACATTGTGATTGTAACTGACTCAGAAAGCATGCTGAGAAGGGTGAGAACAGGCAAGCTTCGTGCAGAGTGGCTTGCTTCGCTTCGGAGGTCACGGGTAGCAAGCATCACCTGGATCTTTTCTCCTGGGCATGCTGGTGTGCTGGGGAATGAACAGGCGGACAGATTGGCTGGCTCGGCAAAACTTGGTGGAGTATTGATGCAAGACAAGGCAGACGTGGTTGCGGCCTTATGGGAGCACGTGTACACCTCGGAGGAGCAAATGGATCACCATAGTCTGGTAAGAATGAGACAGCGAGGTGTGACGAGGGGATCTGGCCGACGCTCGACGCTCAGAGGAAAGGCGAGACGGACACATAATCAGATTGCTACTGGAACTATTAGTTTTGGAACTCTTCGCTGGCTGCTGAGGATGGGGACGGAGCGCTTATGGGAATGTCCCGAATGCTGTGATGTCGGTTCCTAAATCAATCAATCAATCAATCAATCAATCAATCAATCAATCAATCAATCTATTTTATCCAATCCATCCATCCATCATGTGCCATGCCGATAAGCGTGGGCGGTCATGTACTGCCATGCCACTCGATCACCAGAGTCGTGGATCAGCTCTGTGTTCCTGTCTCGACCATGCCACGTGGCCAAGCCATCCAGGTATTTACTTCTTGGTCTTCCCCTTGGTCTCTTCCCTTCGATCTTGCCAGTTGTCACCAAGTTCTCCAATTCATTTCTTCTCATAACATGCCCAAAAAAATGTTGGCTGTCTAGTCTAATGTCTCTAATGTGTTATCCAATGTCTTTTCAAAATCTGTTCAGTTGACCTATTTTCTGTCCAGTGTGTTCTTTGCATGCTGTAATAACAAATGACATCTCAAAAGCGATCTAATTCTTTACATCTATTTTGCTTAGAGTCTATGTTTCACAGCCATATGGTGCTATGGGCTAGATATGATCAGTGAATTTTAGTTTCTCCTGTTCAGTTTAATGTTAGTTAATGCTAGGAATCTTTATGTCTCTTCGTATTTTCTGCTGCTGCAATCGTCGATTTTATTTTAGTTTCAAATTGGGCATCTTCTGTTATGATGTGGCCCAGATAGCGAAACTTCTGTACTTGATCAATAGTTTTTCCAGTAGATTTTCATATTCATGTTTTGGGTGTGTTTGACAATCACCTTGGTCTTTGTCTTGCTAATTATCATTACACTACCTATGGTAGCTCTATCATTTAATTTGGTGAGTAGTTGTAACGATTTGTAATGACTACTTCGCATTGTTTTCAAATGTTTATGTAAATGCTCGGTGTCTTTACATTGTTGATTGTTTTTTCACACAGTAAGCAAAATGTTTCTTAACTGTATGTTTGAACAAGCAGACAAGCCGAGAAACATCTAGTGACAACAGAAATGTGGTTTCTGGGGAAAATATATAGAATACCATGGACAGACAGAAAACGAATGAGGCAGACCTTCAAGAAATGACAACAGTAAATTGACTAGAGAGTTGGGAGTCTCTGTGGCGAAGTAGTCAAGCCGTTTGACTCGTGTTCCGAAGGTTGTGGGTTTGATTCCGGGCCGCGTCCTTCGGTTTACGAATTAAATGTTTCGGAGACTCCTGTGGGTCGTCGCTAAAAGCTACGGAGTTCGTGCTTTGTGCGACGCTTTCCGTGCTGCGGAAAGAGACCGAGCCATATGGGATAAAACCCGGTGCAATGAAGTCGACCCTGTCGACTTTTAAGCGACTTTTTTTTAAATTGACTAGAGAGATGTGGCGTAGGCAGTCAAGATATTTTGGGCATATTATGCGGAGAACTGCATTTGGAAGCTGAATGAAAACTGGCAAACTTGATGGGACAGAGCAAGTTCAAGACATTGAGATACATATTTGGATGGCTTGGTCATACGTCATAATCGGGACAAGCATACGGACCTGACCGAGAGTTTGGTGATGGTGGGAGTTATCGGTAATGAACAGGGTAATGCTGAACTATGAGCCGACAATGATATCTTGTCTGCTTGTTCAAACACAGGAAAGAAAGAAAAACATGGTTGTTGAGGAACATGATCGCTCGCGCCGCCCGGTATGACACACTTGATGGTGAATGGTAATTCCACACGTGCAGTGTTGACTTGATTAACCGACGCGTTTTATCACATTTCTCGCAAAAACACTATAGATCTGTAACTGAGTCACACACTTCTGGGCAACCATTGTTGAGAAAGACCACTTTGATGATAATTCTAACATTTAGCGTCCACTTTTCTCCTCAAAGAGGAAGTATTTCTTCACCACATGGCCACTATGCATTGAGAATATCCGAGAATATTACTAGGTGTATTTTTAATGACTGTGTAGTATTTGAAAATATTGCCGGTCCAAGTTTTGTATTTACCTATTATGTTGCATGAACTTTACATAGGGTAAATACAATACTTGGACCTGCAATAGTTTCAAACACTACCCAGAACATTATAGGAAGAACAAGAACAGAGCTGCTTGGGGTAGCTAATGATAGAGAGGTTTGGGGGGAGTTGATTGAAGGCCGATGTCCCATTGAGGGATATAGGACAAAAGAAGAAGAAGAAGAAAAAGAAGAAGAAGAAGAAGAAGAAGAAGAAGAAGAAGAAGAAGAAGAAGAAGAAGAAGAAGAAGAAGAAGAAGAAGAAGAAGAAGAAGACACGGCTGCTGGTCGTAAAACGAGTGCCAGCACTGTGTATGGAATCTGTGAGGTGATTCTGAAAATATTACTCATTATGAGCTGTTTTGTGTGTGTGTGTGGAGAACATATGGGATTAGTATGGTACGGTTACATGAGTGGCAGAGAGATGACGGTGTCTGCTTCAGGCTTAGAAGGTATCGATTTCGAAACCACACATAGGGACGGGGTATTGTTTGTTAATCCAGAACTGTTGGTGTATAATGATGTTACATGCCCCGTGAGGTCTTGAATAATAAGATATGATACCTAGTCTTCCCAGATAAGGGAGTAAATAAGAAGGTCTCGATTGACGTTGTGAACCTTGAAAATCCCACGGTATTTGGGAATCGCAAATAACAGGTCGTAAGACGCCTGCCCGGACAACATTGCTATTAAATTAAACATTCTTACGGGTAGATAGAGACCGCAACCTTAGGTGGAATCAATTTAGAGGACGCAAACTTGACAAAACAGCATGCCGAAGTCGGTCACACTAACCACAATAGCGTGTAATCAATTCCCCCCGAAAGTGGAAAAAATAAGAGAAAATAGCAGCGATGAAAATAGCATGGAAAGGGGTCTTTACATTTTTCTTACCTCTTAAGTGCAATTTTTGGGGCCATTAGTGACTAACATTCTGTTTACCTTTGCTGGAAGTAAGTATTCAGTGGTATAGCTTTGTAACACGGAACGAATTTATTACTGTTAGTCGTTTCCAAACAGCTTTTCTGTGAGGTCGATGCAGCCTCACAAAAATTTGTTCACTGCAATTTTGATAATTTTCTAGACATTGTCACAAAGAAAAGACGGCAAAAAAGATTCATGACGATCTCACCTCATTATGCCTTCGTCTATAATATATAAAGACGAACTACTTCACACGCCAATGACAATTTCTTTATTTCGGTGACTTGCGCTCTTGCTTACCAAGAAAGTGGTTCCGGTTCAATACCCAGAAATGGCAAGATTCGATTTTCTCTACCAGTACATCTGTAAAGTCATGGATTCGAATTCATTATTATAAGATATAATTGACCTGAGCTCCTAAAGCTGTACCAAAAATATCTTGGAAAGTAAAAGCTTCATATTGATCACCTAACTCTTCGGGGGCCGATTTGTTAATGAAAATAGACTGCTATCACCATATGCCACATACTCTTAAAGTCCTTGGAAAAAGGGGGTCATTGAAAGCACTGTGCACCACAACAGCATTATCTGCCATTCAACTGCACTGTAGCTTGTCGTCCCTGGGGGAAAGTGGATTCAACAAGCACACCTTTAACATCCTTCTTATACTTTGGGACTATTGTCAGACCTTTGTCTACACTCCCCCGTTATGCCTTCTCATCACCATCTCTCTCTATCTCTCTCTCTCTTTTGTTCCTTCATAACATACCCACACAACATTGTCCTCCAATAAATACTAACATATTTATTGAATAAAAAGTGTCATGGGTGTGTATAGAGTGTATGTAAAGACGTTGTTGGTGTGTTCTATATTGTAGGTGAGATAAGATTGACAGTCCAAGATTCATCTCACTGTACTCATCACACAACGGCATAGATAATGTCACCACAGCACATAACTTGTTTATGCTCACCCGGTATAGTGTCCCTCTCTCTGAATGCTGATGATGTCTTCACAATATCCTTGACAACGTTAGAATTACACAGTTATAGTGTGTTTTTTTTTGGTTGCCTCAATATAAAATTCAATATCTCAGTAACGGGCTGAGATAAAATGATGAGATTTAGTATATAACGTTATCATTATGTCCACCCAACAAAACAATTTTTGTTCTGGAGATTTTACAGCAGATTTTAAAGTTAGCTTATATACGGTATATTAATTATGACTTAAAGATTACGACCATGATTTTAACAGTTTTACAGCTTCCCCAAGATTCGACCCAAATTATTCAAAATTTTCACGTGACTTTCGTTTTCAAACAAACAGCGCGAAGATTCAGAGGCGTCTCCAAATGTGGGTTCTTTCATGAAACGTGATTATATAAATAAACTAGCTGACAAGGCCCGGTTTCTGGTGGAAATCAATCAATCAATCAATCAATCTATCTATCTGTCTGTCTGTCTGTCTGTCTGTCTGTCTGTCTGTCTGTCTGTCTGTCTGTCTGTCTGTCTGTCTGAATGTCTGTCTGAATGTCTGTCTGTCTGAATGTCTGCCGGTCGGCTGACCCATCCACCTACCCACCGACCCACCGACCTACCGATATCTATCTATCTATCTATCTATCTATCTATCTATCTATCTATCTATCTATCTATCTATCTATCTATCTATCTATCTATCTATCTATCTATCTATCTATCTATCTATCTATCTATCTATCTATCTATCTATCTATCTATCTATCTATCTATCTATCTATCTATCTGTCTGTCTGTCTGTCTGTCTGCCTGTCTGCCTGCCGGCCCACCCACCCACCCACCGACCGATCGACCGACGTACCGATATCTATCTATCTATCTATCTATCTATCTATCTATCTATCTATCTATCTATCTATCTATCTATCTATCTATCTATCTATCTATCTATCTATCTATCTATCTATCTATCTAATCTATCTAATCTATATGTCTGTCTGTCTGCCTGCCTGCCGGCGCACCCACCCACATACCGACCGACCGACCGACCGACAGATATCTATCTATCTATCTATCTATCTATCTATCTATCTATCTATCTATCTATCTATCTAATATATCTATCTATCTATCTGTCTGTCTGTCTGTCTGCCTGTCTGCCTGCCTGCCTGCCGGCCCACCCACCCACCGACCAACCGACCGACGTACCGATATCTATCTATCTATCTCTATCTATCTATCTATCTATCTATCTATCTATCTATCTATCTATCTATCTATCTATCTATCTATCTATCTATCTAATCTATCTAATCTATCTAATCTATCTGTCTGTCTGTCTGCCTGCCTGCCTGCCGGCCCACCCACCCACATACCGACCGACCGACCGACAGATATCTATCTATCTATCTATCTATCTATCTATCTATCTATCTATCTAATATATCTATCTATCTATCTGTCTGTCTGTCTGTCTGTCTGTCTGTCTGTCTGCCTGCCTGCCGGCCCACCCACCCACCGACCAACCGACCGACGTACCGATATCTATCTATCTATCTATCTATCTATCTATCTATCTATCTATCTATCAATCTATCTATATATCTATCTGTCTGTCTGTCTGTCTGTCTGTATGTCTGTCTGTATGTCTGTCTGTCTCTCTGCCTGCCTGCCGGCCCACCCACCCACATACCGACCGACCGACCGACAGATATCTATCTATCTATCTATCCATCTATCTATCTATCTATCTATCTATCTATTTATCTATCTATCTAATCTATCTGTCTGTCTGTCTGCCTGACTGCCTGCCTGCCGGCCCACCCACCCACCAACCGACCGACCGACCGACCTACCGATATCTATCTATCTATCTATCTATCTATCTATCTATCTATCTATCTATCTATCTATCTAATCTATCTAATCTATATGTCTGTCTGTCTGCCTGCCTGCCGGCGCACCCACCCACATACCGACCGACCGACCGACCGACAGATATCTATCTATCTATCTATTTATCTATCTATCTATCTATCTATCTATCTATCTATCTATCTATCTATCTATCTATCTAATATATCTATCTATCTATCTGTCTGACTGTCTGTCTGTCTGTCTGTCTGTCTGCCTGCCTGCCGGCCCACCCACCCACCGACCAACCGACCGACGTACCGATATCTATCAATCTATCTATCTATCTATCTATCTATCTATCAATCAATCTATCTATATATCTATCTGTCTGTCTGTCTGTCTGTCTGTATGTCTGTCTGTATGTCTGTCTGTCTCTCTGCCTGCCTGCCGGCCCACCCACCCACATACCGACCGACCGACCGACAGATATCTATCTATCTATCTATCCATCTATCTATCTATCTATCTATCTATCTATCTATCTATCTATCTATTTATCTATCTATCTAATCTATCTGTCTGTCTGTCTGCCTGACTGCCTGCCTGCCGGCCCACCCACCCACCAACCGACCGACCGACCGACCTACCGATATCTATCTATCTATCTATCTATCTATCTATCTATCTATCTATCTATCTATCTATCTATCTATCTATCTATCTATCTATCTATCTATCTATCTAATCTAATCTAATCTATCTGTCTGTCCTATCTATCTAATCTATCTGTCTGTCCTATCTATCTAATCTATCTGTCTGTCTGTCTGCCTGCCTTCCGGCCCACCCACCCACCAACCGACCGACCGACCGACCTACCGATATCTATCTATCTATATATCTATCTATCTATCTATCTATCTATCTATCTATCTATTTATCTATCTATCTGCCTGCCTGCCGGCCCGACCACCCACCCACCGACAGACCGACCGACCTACCGATATCAATCTATCTAATCTATCTGTCTGTCCTATCTATCTAATCTATCTGTCTGTCTGTCTGTCTGCCTGCCTGCCCACCCACCCACTAACCGACCGACCTACCGATATCGATCTATCTATCTATCTATCTATCTATCTATCTATCTATCTATCTATCTATCTATCTATCTATCTATCTATCTATCTATCTATCTATCTATCTATCCATCTATCTATCTATCTATCTATCTATCTATCTATCTATCTATCTATCTATCTATCTATCTATCTAATCTATCTGTCTGTCTGCCTGCCTGCCTGCCTGCCGACCCACCCACCCACCGACCGACCGACCCACCGACCGACCGATCCACCCACTCAGCCAGCCAGCCAGCCATCCACCCACCTATCTTTCTGCCTACCTACCTACCTTTCTGTCTGTCTGTCCGGGCCGCATCATTCATTTTATTCGGAGACTGCCGAGGGTCGTCGCTGGAGCTACGGAGTTCGTGCTTTGTGCGACGCTTTCCGCGCTGCGGAAAGAAACTGAGCCATATGGGATAAAAACCCTGTGCAATGCAGCCGATTCTGTCGACTGTAAGCTACTTCTTTGATTGCACCCACTCCCATACGAATCCAGATACGCCTTTGTTTGTCATCTGAATTTGCAGGTCCTCATTACCGTAAACATAACATTTTTAACAAGAAATCACTAGTTGTTAAGCAAAACATCAAAGGAATGATGCCGCTTTTAATGATTTAAGTTGTTTTGGGACCTATCAAAGACATATTCCTTGGGTGGGGGTAAATATAAGACGGCTGGAAAAATTTCATAACGATGCAACAGATAGTTTTCAAAATAATTGATCTTGAATGACGGCATAAATTTCCGGACAGACTATAGTTCACCACTGCGTGTTTTAGTAGATAATGTCTTTCATTGTGAACTATCCAATCACATGAACCACATGATATTCCAGGTAATGTTTATACCTCCGATATCATCGAATGACTTATCGTCTCTATATGGATACATAATTCCAACAAACACTGTCTATAGAATATCCCTGATTCACGGTGTTCGTCTTATTCGTTACTGTTCTGTTTATCCAATAATAAATTCTGGCCTTATAGCCTCTTCATTTAAAGATAGTTCAGGTGCACAATATTGAGCTTCCGATCTATGTTTAGTTGTACTTTATTCTGCTGTAAGTCTCTTAGCCAGAATGCCTTATAGGTATCCGTTAATGCTAGAACTGGCTGACCTGTATGTCTGACATCCGACTTCAATCTGGCCGATATTTATTACTTTACCAGATTAGAGTCCATTCTTTCTTTTCAGGAGTGTTGATATTGCTTTGTTCATAGGAACCTGTCTAAAAGACAATATCAGGTGCTATCAACATAACTCAAACTCATTAGAAGTGAGAGTAGGCTTATGGCCGTTATCAGTTATATATTCAGAGAAATGACTTCTGACATAAGACATAGGAGTATACACATAACTTAAGACTACGTAAAGAATGAAATGTCACAAAAGAGCTCAGAAATCCCAGTAACCATCCATACTAGAATCTCGTATCATACTTATCCTATATTATCATAGTACTTATTCTATCGAGTGCACTGGTATTTTACACAATCCACTCCGTTACTTCTCAGCTAAATTCGGCCGACGCCCATATTACGATCTCACACTCAAATACACTATGTTAGATTTATACTCTACACCACAACTACCTTATAATTATCCTCAGCTGAATCGGGAATACTAATTGCACAATAAATACACAAAGCTCGTCAGTATTATTCGACTTGAAACGTAACCCCTTTTTCATAATCACTCAAGAATAAACCACCACTTCTCTCGTGGAAGCCAAGTAGCACACTAAATTCCACTAGAATATCCAGCCTATTAATACTCTGGCTCTGTACGACTATATGGGCTTATTCCACCAATTTCCCCCTGTCCTCTTCATCTGTTTCTCAGTAACAACTGAATTGTTCTTTTGATGTCCGGTCATTTCGGGACATCAAAGATTATCTACTCGTTTCCTCCGTCCACAGATATTCTTCTCCGTTATCACAAAAGACCGTGATACAGCGTGATCGTGAATCTCTGTTTCTCACATCAAAGGTTTCTTGAAATAGCTTTATCGCGATACATCGGTGTTCAAAGTGTTGGACCTCGTCGTATTCCGTTGTCCGTTAGTTCCCGTAGACTTGGCTCTCGTCTTCAATCATTCCGATCGTTCAATCAAGGCTCTCTCAACAAACAAAATGCCGCGGCTGAGGACGCCGTTCCTTGTTCTAGTAACATTTTGGATCGTTGACCTCTAGTATCGTGACATAGGCCCCCTCTTAAGAGAGTTGACCGCGTCGACTTTTACTCCCTATAGGTTCGATCCAGATGTTCTCCCTCCACCTATTCCTCTTCCTCAGGATCTGGGTGTCTAGACAGGAAATCCGCTCCTACATTCTACCTACCCTGAATATATTCCACTGTGAAGGTGTACGGCTGCAGCAACAACGACCAACGCATCAACCGTGCGTTCAGCTGCTGCGAGGTAGCTAGGAACATCAAGGGTTGATGATCTGACTGGACCGTAAACTGTACTCCATATAAATATGGTTGAAATCTTTGTACGCCCCATACGAGTGACAAGCATTCTCTTTCAACTGTAGAATATTTTTTTCAGCCGGTAGAAGTTTCTTACTGGCATAGGCTACAGGTTTCAAAACCGAAGCGTCTTCTATCCCTTCTTGTAACAAGGCTGCTCCAATTCCAATCCCACTCGCATCTGTTCTTAGCACAAAGGGCTTTGAAAGGTCTGGGAGTTGTAGAACTGGCTTGTTCACCAACGCCTCCTTTAATTGACTGTAGACACCCTCGCATTCTGGCGTCCATACAATTGTATCTGGGAGTCCCTTTTTTAAGGTTTCCGTTAATGGATTTCCCAGTTCGGTAAAATGCGGGATGAACTTCTGATAAAACTCGCACAACGATAGAAAGGATCTCACATCTTTCTTCGTTTTTGGCCTCGGAGCTCGTCGGACTTTTCCCAGGTTCTTCTCCTCCGGGACAATTTTTCCTGGAGTGATGGTATGACCTAGAAATTCCAGAGTTTGGTAACCAATCATGCACTTGGTTGGGCGCGCGGTGAGCCCTGCTTCCCGGAGCCTATTGAAAACTCTCCCCAAGGACCCCAAATGGTCATCTAAGCTGTCACTGGCAATCAGTATATCATCCATGAATGAGATAATGGACGGATCACGTAGCGGATCTAAAAGAGCTCTCATCATGCGAGTAAACACACTGGGCGCATTGCTGAGTCCAAAAGGCATGACGTTGAACTCACAGTGTCCACTGGGTGTACTGAAAGCAAGCAGAGGTCGAACTTCCTGTTTGACCGGGATCTGATAATAACCCCTACTCAGATCTACTTTAGAGAAGTACTTAGCCTTATGGAGCCTGGCGATTAACTGGGTTTGATTCGGCAAAGGTTCCACCTGAAACTGGGTATGACTATTTAAGAGTCTATAGTCAATACACAACCTGTGTTCTCCACTCGGTTTGCGTAACAACACCACTCCGGCATTATATGGGGATGTGGATGGCGCAATCACATCATCCTCCAACAGTTTCTGTATCTCCTCCTCCAAAGCCTTCTCTTTAGAAAATGGCACTGGGTAGACTTTTTGGCGGACAGGATCTTGCGTGGTTAAGGTCATCTCGAACTCAACCAACTGCGTCCGTCCTGGTTTATCCGTCAGGATCTCGTTATGGGATTTGAGAACCTGGGCAATCTTTTCCCTCTCCTGGAGAGTCAGATCAGGGTTCACCTGCACCTCCCGATAAGTTTCCGGGTGCACTAGTGGATACTCCCTGCCCTCGTCTGGTCCGGTTTCAGTCTCCACTGCTACCGCCATTGCCATGAGATGGGTTGCTTCTTCACCAGTTCTTTCTTCATTTCCTCAGGAGATTAATATGGAAAATCTTCGACTTTCCCTGGATCCGGATTTGATAGTTGGTTCTGAATACCATCCTTTCCACGGGAAATGGTCCCTGCCATCCTATCTCCAGTTTGTTGTTTCCCGTTGGGAGTAGAAACAAAACTTTGTCTCCCACCTCAAGAGCTCTGTCTCTAGACCTACGGTTGTAGTACTCCGCATGTCTCTTTCTGGCCTTTCTCAAGTTTCGAGTCGCCAGAGCCCAGCCGGTGTGAAGTTTTTCCTTTAGTTCCTCCACGTATTTGTACGAGGAGATCACTTCTTCTGACGTCCCTTCTTCCGTCCAACTCCTCAACAACGCTTCCAATGGTCCCTTGATTGGTCGACCAAACAGCAGGGTAGCTGGCGGTAATCCTGTTGAGCCATGAGGCACTTCCCGATAGGCGAAAAGCGCTGCTGGGATGTATTCATCCCACCTATCCGGTTTTTCCTGTGCCAGTTTCCGGAGCATGGTCATCAATGTGCCGTTGAACCGCTCTACTTGCCCATTAGCTTGAGGGTGGTAAGGGCTGGTATGAATATGATTGGAGTGGAACACCCCAAAAACTTCCACCATGAGTTTCCCACAAAACTGGGACCCATTATCCGTCAGAATCTGATTAGGGAAGCCTAATCTAGTAAAGGCCTCCATCAATGCGTCAGCCACTCGTTTCGAGTCAATGGTTGGCAATGGTATGGCTTCACCCCAAATTGAACAGCAATCCACCATTGTGAGGATATACATATTCCTCTTCTTGGTCCTTGGAAGAGGACCCACTATGTCGATGGCTACCCTCTCGAAAGGAGAATTCATGATGGGCATCTCACCCAAGACCACCGGAGCTGTCCAGTGTTTCGGTGCCACCCTCTGGCACTCAGGGCATGATTTTACATACCTACGCACATCTTCAGTCAATCCTGGCCAATAATAGTAACAGGAAATTTGCTGCATGGTGACGGCCACACCCATGTGTCCGCTGAACGAAATGGTATGCCCCATCTGAAGAATTTGGGAACGGTAGGCTTTCGGGACCACCAATTGACCGTGTAAGTTGTCTCCCCTTCCGGCTCTCCGGTAGAGCAACCGATTCTTCATGTAGTACTGTCCTCGTTTGGGTGGAACAGCACTTTTCTGCAGCTTCTTATAGCAAGGACTAACGTAGCAGCCTCACTCTGGGCAGTTCGCAACTCCCCTGACATTGGGTTTGAGACCATTGTCTCTGCCTGATCCGTTTCCTTCTGAGAGCGTGTCTGCATAATTCCCATGTGGATTGGTTCCTTGGGAATTCCCAAAAAGACATATCGACAACCGAGGATGACGGGAAATATGGGATCAGTCAATACTGCGGCCTTGATGGTGACTGTGACATATCTTGACCGAATCTCAACTTTAGCAATAGGTAACTTCATGGCTACAGCACTCTTTGTCGCAGGCTGTATCTCCATGGTCTCCCCTGTGAGTTGTTCTGGGTATACCAGATCAGCAGAAATCACCGCTTCCCCATCCAGGCCAGTATCGTATAAACAGTTGACTTGGTGACCATTCACCTCAATCAACTCGAACACAGGGGCTCTCCCTTGGTCCGGAGTGTCTTCCACCTCCTCGACATTTTCCTTGGAATCCTCTTTTGCCTCCTCGAGGCTTGTTGTGAAATTGGCGTCTTTTGCCTTACATCTGCAGTCTGTAGTATTATGTGCTTTCGACCTGCAGTGTGTGCAGCATTTTCCCTGCCAAGGTTTCCGTGTGCTCTCTTTGTTCCGAGTTTCTTCGCCGACCTCAGCCTGGTCTGTGATCACCTTCTTAGGAGTCACTTGGCATGCCGCGAGGTGCGAACTTTTCGGTTTCGATCTGCAATCTTTTGTGTTGTGAGAGGGCGACTTGCAGAACGAACACCACTTCTCAGACCACGGTCGTTTTGCTGGAGAATTCGAGGTGCTCTTGTTTCCTTCCTTCCTCTTCTCCGAACTCTCCATTGAAGTCTTCATATAAGGTTCCACTTTCTTGTTTTTCTTTCGGTCCTGTTTCTCCTGACCTTTGGTGGGTTGTGGATTTGGTTCCGCAGCTTCCCCATGTACTTCCACGAATCTCTCCGCCAGCTTATTCACGACATCCAGCCGTTCCGCCCCTTGTTCTCCCAAGAAGGTTCTGAGAGGTTTCGACATTTGCTTTCGCATCTGGTCGACTACCATAATCTCTTCCAGACTCTCATAGACCCGCTTGAACTCTGCCAAATCCATCCATTTTTGGAGATATGATTTTAGGCGCAGACTGTAGGCGGTGAATAGCTCTCCCGGCTCTCGTTTTGCTGATCGAAACTTCTTCCGATACGTTTGTGAGCTGATCTCATAGTGTTTCATCAAAGCGGCTTTTAATTCTTCATAGTTGTTTTCGTGTCCTGGCGGTAGGCGTGAGTAAACCTAGTAACCAGAACCTCGTAATCCCTGGGATAATTTAAGCTTCCATTTTCCTCTATCGAGTCCCATAGCGACTGACATGGCCTCGAACCGATCCAAAAATTGGTATATTTTTTCTTTACTTTCATCAAAGACAGCTAAGATAAACTTCATGGCATGGTAATCATGTCCACTCATTTTGGGTGAACCATGGGAAAGGATCCTCCTTCTGCCCCGTCAGTTTCTCCCTTAGTTTGTGTCCTGAGCTCAAGTTCTCGCATCCTGTATTCATGTTGTCTTTTCTGAGATTACTGCTCAGCTTCTAGTTCCAACTTTTTTGTTGTCTGTTCAGCTTCTATTATCTTGACAGCCTGTTGAGCTTCCATTCTCTTGACCTCCTGTTCCGCTTTCAGTCTCTTGGCCTCCTGTTCCACTTCCAGTCTCTTGGCCTCCTGTTCCGCTTCCAGTCTCTTGGCCTCCTGTTCCGCTTCCAGTCTCTTGGCGGCCTGTTCCACTTCCATTCGTTTGGTCTCCCACTCCATCTTTCTGAGCTCTATCTCTGCCTTTCGATCTTCTCTTTTTGCTTGACGCCGCTCTCTTTCTACCCCCTGTATATACTCGGATAGTGTTTGTCCAGACAACCCCATCGCTTCACCCCTTTCACTCAATTCTTCATCTCAAGTTTATGAGTGGCCATAGTTAAAGAAGGTGAGTCAGCAGGTTGAGTAAAGAGACCCTAAGGCAGTAAGTAATTACTCAATATCTAAAAATAAATCTTCTTCTTCTTCTTCTTCTTCTTCTTCTTCTTCTTCTTCTTCTTCTTCTTCTTCTTCTTCTTCTTCTTCTTCTTCTTCTTCTTCTTCTTCTTCTTCTTCTTCTTCTTCTTCTTCTTCTTCTTCTTCTCCTTCTCCTTCTCCTTCTTCTTCTTCTTCTTCTTCTTCTTCTTCTTCTTCTTCTTCTTCTTCTTCTTCTTCTTCTTCTTCTTCTTCTTCTTCTTCTTCTTCTTCTTCTTCTTCTTCTTCTTCTTCTTCTTCTTCTTCTTCTTCTTCTTCTTCTTCTTCTTCTTCTTCTTCTTCTTCTTCTTCTTCTTCTTCTTCTTCTTCTTCTTCTTCTTCTTCTTCTTCTTCTTCTTCTTCTTCTTCTTCTTCTTCTTCAGCGTTCCGAGCCATTGAGGTTCTTTGCTGCAAATACAATCCGTCTCCATTCGTCTCTCTGGTAGACCTTCTCTTGCCAGTCGTTGATTCCAAGTGCTTGTAGGTATCTAAAAATAAATATCTATCTATATATTTTTATTTATCTATGTTTATATATATATATATATATATGACACCACACAGTACACCACAACCAATCTTTCAACGACAAGAGGAGATTTAGGACTAAGACATATGTAGACGTGTAAAGTGTGAACAGGTATGTAATGTGTCTTAACCCCTATCCACATTCACCCGGTCTGGATCTTTCTCACTGTAATGTCCCCAACATTCATGTAATTTCTGTAACATAAATGTAATGTCTCCATATATCCCACGGACATGCTCTCCTTTAAAGTCACCATATATCCCATGGACGTGCTCTCGTTTAAAGTCACCATATATCCCATGGACGTGCTCTCCTTAAAGGGCACCATATACATATCCCGCAGAGGTGCGTGCCCCCATTAATGTAGATTGTCGTCCCTGGGGGAAAGTGGATTCAACAAGCACACCTTTAAAATCCTTCTTATACTTTGGTACTATTGTCAGACCTTTGTCTACACTCTCCCGTTATGCCTTCTCATCACCATCTCTCTCTATCTCTCTCTCTCTCTCTCTCTCTCTCTCTCTCTCTCTCTCTCTCTCTCTCTCTCTCTCTCTCTCTTTTGTTCCTTCATAACATACCCACACAACATTGTCCTCCAATAAATACTAACATATTTATTGAATAAAAAGTGTCATGGGTGTGTATAGAGTGTATGTAAAGACGTTGTTGGTGTGTTCTATATTGTAGGTGAGATAAGATTGACAGTCCAAGATTCATCTCACTGTACTCATCACACAACGGCATTGATAATGTCACCACAGCACAGAACTTGTTTACGCTCACCCGGTATAGTGTCTATCTCTGAATCCTGATGATGTCTTCACAATATCCTTGACAACGTTAGAATTACACAGTTAGTTCACCACTGCGTGTTTTAGTAGATAATGTCTTTCATTGTGAACTATCCAATCACATGAACCACATGATATTCCAGATAATGTTTATACCTCCGATATCATCGAATGACTTATCGTCTCTATATGGATACATAATTCCAACAAACACTGTCTATAGAATATCCCTGATTCACGGTGTTCGTCTTATTCGTTACTGTTCTGTTTATCCAATAATAAATTCTGGCCTTATAGCCTCTTCATTTAAAGATAGTTCAGGTGCACAATATTGAGCTTCCGATCTATGTTTAGTTGTACTTTACTCTGCTGTAAGTCTCTTAGCCAGAATGCCTTATAGGTATCCGTTAATGCTAGAACTGGCTGACCTGTATGTCTGACATCCGACTTCAATCTGGCCGATATTTATTACTTTACCAGATTAGAGTCCATTCTTTCTTTTCAGGAGTGTTTCTATTGCTTTGTTCATAGGAACCTGTCTAAAAGACAATATCAGGTGCTATCAACCTAACTCAAACTCATTAGAAGTGAAAGTAGGCTTATGGCCGTTATCAGTTATATATTCAGAGAAATGACTTCTGATATAAGACATAGGAGTATACACATAACTTAAGACTAGGTAAAGAATGAAATGTCATAAAAGAGCTCAGAAATCCCAGTAACCATCCATACTAGAATCTCGTATCATACTTATCCTATATTATCATAGTACTTATTCTATCGAGTGCACTGGTATTTTACACAATCCACTCCGTTACTTCTCAGCTAAATTCGGCCGACGCCCATATTACGGTCTCACACTCAAATACACTATGTTAGATTTATACTCTACACCACAACTACCTTATAATTATCCTCAGTTGAATCGGGAATACTAATTGCACAATAAATACACAACGCTCGTCAGTATTATCCGACTTGAAACGTAACTCTCTTTTCATAATCACTCAAGAATAAACCACCACTTCTCTCGTGGAAGCCAAGTAGCACACTAAATTCCACTAGAATATCCAGCCTATTAATACTCTGGCTCTGTACGACTATATGGGCTTATTCCACCAATTTCCCCCTGTCCTCTTCATCTGTTTCTCAATAACAACTGAATTGTTCTTTTGATGTCCGGTCATTTCGGGACATCAATGATTATCTACTCGTTTCCTCTGTCCACAGATATTCTTCTCCGTTATCACAAAAGACCGTGATACGGCGTGATCGTGAATCTCCGTTTCTCACATCAAAGGTTTCTTGAAATAGCTTTATCGCGATACATCGGTGTTCAAAGTGTTGGACTTAGTCGTATTCCGTTGTCCGTTAGTTCCCGTAGACTTCGCTCTCGTCTTCAATCATTCCGATCGTTCAATCAAGGCTCTCTCAACAAACAAAATGCCTCGGCTGAGGACGCCGTTCGTTGTTCTAGTAACATTTTGGTTCGTTGACCTCTAGTATCGTGACATGCACAACAAGACATTTTCAGTGGGGTATAGAAATCCATGTTTGCCGATAAATGTCGTCATTTGTCTTTGATACAGTTTCTTAGAATTTCAAACGGTCAGTTATATATGACCCTTTTGTCGCACGCCAAACAGCGAACATTCTAGATTGTCCCATTAACCAGCAGTTTCCTATGTATCTGTTGCAGCACACGTAGGACATTGCGCCATGTTGCCTGTGTGGTCATGTGGTCTGGTGCTGGTTGTTGTGCTGGTTGGTGTAACGGTCCAGACGTCGCATGCTGCCTCTGAATGGAACCAGGCAACAAGGGACCTCACTGTCAAGATCCATAACGACCGGAGGAGACAAGAGGGCGGGTGCCACATCAATAAACTTGTATACGGTGTGTCTACCTTCTTACCCATGCACCTAACCATCTGCATGCCCACTGACCAACCTACCTATCTGGCTTAATATCCACTCATCTACCGACCTACTTACCTACAAATTGTCGAGTGACCCACCCGCTCATCCACTTACAAACTCACCCATCTACCATCTACCATACATACATACATACATACATACATACATACATACATACATACATACATACATACATACATACATACATACATACATACATACACACACACACACACGCACGCACGCACGCACGCACGCACATACATGCATCCCTCCCTCACTCCCTCGCTCCCTCCCTCGCTCCCTCCCTCCCTCCCTACCTACCTACCTACCTACCTTCCTACCTACCTACCTACCTACATACATACATATATACATACATACATACATCATCATCATCACACAGACACACAAACACACACACACACACATTCACACACTCACCCACCCATCCACCCACCCACCCACCGACCGACCGACCGACCTGCCGACCGACCGACCGACCGTCCGACCGACCGACCGACCGACAGACCAAAAGAGAAGACACTAACGCATGCTCGCACCAAGGTAGGCACAGAGAAGGACAGTCAGACAGACAAACCTTCAGACATTCAGACAGACGGAGGGAAAGAGATGACAAACAGAGTGACAGACAGATAGGCAGGCAGACAGACTGACCGTCAGGCAGACAAGCAGATTGGTAATTATCAGACAGTTGCACAATGATACGTTCGTATATTCCGTGTATTAGCAACTAAAGTCCACACAACTGGACTCATCTGTTGGTTCTGTCTATTCCCAGATCAAGACTTGGAGAACCAAGCCAGACAGTGGGCGGAAAGATGCGTTTTCAAACACGAGCTGAAAGAAGGCAGGGGAGAGAACCTGGCCTGGAATTCGAATAAAATGAGTGAGAGTGAGTTGATTACACACGCCTCCGATGCCTGGTTTAACGAGAAGAAGACGTACAGCTACGGTCAGTACAGTTGTGGAAACAGTATGGCTTGCCATTATACCCAGGTCAGTACTAGCTTTATATCCAAGTCAGTACTAGCATTGTACTCAAGTCAGTACCAGCATTGTACTCAAGTCAGTACTAGTATTATACCCAGGTCAGTACTAGCATTGTACTCAGGTCAGTACTAGCATTGTACTCAGGTAAGTACTAGTATTATACCCAGGTCAGTACTAGCATTGTACTCAAGTCAGTACTAGCATTGTACTCAGGTCAGTACTAGCATTGTACTCAGGTCAGTACTAGTATTATACCCAGGTAAGTACTAGCATTGTACTCAAGTCAGTACTAGCATTGTATTCAGGTCAGTACTAGCATTGTACTCAGGTCAGTACTAGTATTATACCCAGGTAAGTACTAGCATTGTACCTAGGCGATTACAAAGATTCAGCCGCGGTGGTACAGTAGCTAGCGCGGTTGTATGAAGGCCCAGTGGTCAAAAGTACGAATCCCCACTGAGTAAGGTATGTTAACATTAAATTGGGTTTCTATGTAGAACCATTCCAAAATGGGAGCCAGGAGATGTCCAAGGAAGTGAGGCGGCCTTCGTAATATCGACCAAGCCACCCGTCGAGTAGTGCTGAGTTGAGTTGAGTTGAGCTAAGAACCGACATCACTGCACTCAGGACATTCCCATACCTGCTCCGTCCCGACGTTCAACAGCCAGCAAAGAGTCATACTGCTAATAGTTCCAACTGCTCTCTGATTAAAAGTTCTCCTGGTCCAGAATCCCTGTCGACCTCCCACCATATGATTCGCTCCATTTACAGATTCTCAGTCTGTTCCTCCGCTTTCTCCACCTGGTCCCAGAGGTGACCGACTTCCTCACCCTTGTCCATAGGTAATTTACCACCGAGAGACGCATTTCCTGCCAGCCTGTCAGCCTGTTCACCCTCCCCCCCCCCGCCACCCCCCACACACACACTCTAGCATGACCAGAGCAGAAAATCCATACAATTATCACAATGTGACCTCAGAAGCGAGACAAGCCATTCTACACGAAACATTCTTTTCTCTACCTTACTAAGCATACTCCGTGCACCCGTAATGAATACAATGTGTGCTGTAGCAGTCTCCTTCAACCATCGGAACGCTGCTGTGATTGCTTCCAAATCCATTCTCATGCTGTGTGTGTGTGTGTGTGTGTGTGTGTGGGGGGGGGGGGGGGCTCGTAGTCTCATATGTCAGACTCTCCGTTTTCAAGCATCGTCAATTAGCCTTCAGAATGAAACCCAGCCACTGCGTATGTTTCTCACTAATGACCCATCAGAGTAGATCACAGTATCACTTTTATGTGTATTGCCATGAATCAGTTGTTGGACCTCAAATTCTGTGCAGCCTGCTGCCCATTCTCTGCACTCACGGCCGTGTTACTATTAATCTGTGCCAGACCGATATGTCTTCCAGTACTTTTACCCACTCTTTTTCATGATTGATATTCTCTATTTCACACACCTGGTTGATAGGTATTTCTGCCCGGGCCGCCCAGGACCTGCCTCTTCTTAGTCTATGACCCTTGACCACATCCATGGATGGCTTCATGCAGGGGGGTGTCCTGTCGCGACTCTCAGGTACCAATTGGCTTGAAGGACCTTGTGCCTGTCCGCAACTATTGATAATGCCAGGATATGCCTCATGCATATAATTTGTGTGTTCTTTGTGCACCACAGGACCACCCGCATGGTCTCATGTGGTATGCGCTCCAATCTTTCACGCTGGCTTTCAAACCATATCCAAAGACATACATTATTAACTGCTAAAAGAGCATGTAAAGCATCCTCTGCTTTACCCCGGTTACTGCCATCGCCTTCAATGCATTAATTCCCTTTCCAGCCTTCACCACCAAAGATATACATGTAAAATGCTGGGGTTGACTGCCACGTCCTGTGAAGGACAAACAACTAATGAGAGAGAGAAAGAGAGAGAGAGAGAGAGAGAGAGAGAGAGAGAGAGAGAGAGAGAGAGAGAGAGAGAGAGAGAGAGAGAGAGAGAGAGCTTGGAATTTAAATTCTGCGCCTTCACTTTTTTTTTCTTTCAGCCTCCTCCAATTCTGTTTCAACGGAACTAATTGCCAATTCCTTATGACCACTTTCTTTCCCCTCCATGATGGCTCCACCTGTTGTGTCCACCATGGTGATTGTGTTATGATTCTTCTTCTTGTGTTAGACCTCGCCTGTGATCTAAGGCACACCATGAGCGAAGAGTGGTAGTCATCGAGTACCAGCTGGTCTGTAAGGGGCTAACATTATATGCCCAATTGCCTGAAGGAGTGTTTAAGGGCCTATTACTTTACTTTTTACTAACTGTACATAAAGCGTGGATGTGTATAAATGAGTGTTATATAGTGTTAATAATAGTGCACTGCTGGTCAAATATCACACACGAAAATCCTGACTTTTATATGTGAAAATGAACAATGTTATTTTATTTTCCTAGCATAAGACGTGATTTTTATCCTTGCCATTTCAAAAAAAAAAAAGTGTTCGCTTATTGTTATCGCGTTGAAATGCATTCGACAAATACACACACACTCACACTCACACACTCACAAAAACACACACACTCACACACACACAAACACATTCACACAAACAGACTCACACACACCCACACACACTCACGTACACACTCACTCACACACACATACTCAACATCGAGCTTCATGAATAGCTGAGGTAGCACGACGTAACTAGGATGCCAAATCCCTGATCATCATCATCATCATCATCATCATCATCATCATCATCATCATCATCATCATCATCATCATCATCATCATCATCATCATCATCAACATTATCATCAGCATGTACCAGACCAGTACCAGAACGTCGCTCTCATCGCGGCCCGTCGAAAAGTTTCTCCATCTGTTGCCATATCTTCTGGCTCACTCACCGTCTGCCGTAAGCATCACACAAAGAACGAACTCTGTAGTTCCACCAACAAAACACCTGAGTGTCCGAGAAAATTGCAAAGGTGAACAGAAAGACGTAACCAATTCTCTACGGAGACTCCCTTATAATTTATTAATGCGTGCCTAGTTTTGTTTGCCTTTGTTTCCCGATGAAGGCAATTTAATTGCAGCATTCGTGTCTTTAGTTGAGTTGAGCTGAGTTAAGAACCGACATCACTGCACTCAGGGCATTCCCATACGTGCTCAGCCCCTCGTTCAACAGCCAGCGAAGAGTTATACTACTAATCGTTCCCACCGCTATCTGATTAAAAGTTCTCCTGGTCTTCCCTCTCAGTTTTGAGATTCTTCCAGAACCCCTGCCGATCCCCCGCAATCTCATTCTTTCCACATATGGGTTCTCAATCTGTTCCTCCGCTTTCTCCACCTGGTATTCGTGTAAACAGTAACCTATGCTATTAGGCGCCTCCGTGGCGAAGTAGTTACGGACGCGGTTCGTGATCCCGCATACCCGCGTTCGAGACACAGCTGCACGCGATTTGGCAGCAGACCGAGTTGCGGTTTTTTTTTAAATACGAAATGGTATGGGTGCCAGTCATTCAGAAAGCAATGGCAAACTACTGAACGTAAACTTGCCAAGACATCACAACAACAAATGCTGGTGTTGACTGCAACGTCCTATGAAGGATATGCAAATAACTTAACCTATATTATTACACCAGAAACGGCTTGCGGGTATCAAGCGATAACCTTTCCATAACCGAGGTGATAACATGGGATGATGGTATGATATCCTCCGTTGCGGCTTCTCCGTGGTAAAGAATTCTCCGCAAACCATTTTACGAGGAGAAAGTGATTGCAGAGTCGCATTGGTTCGGAAAACAATCTCTTTTAATCTAGAGATTGAGCCCAGAATGATATGACTGGTAGGTCCCTGTATTGTCTAAAGAAGCAAACACGCCTTGTCTTTTCGTGGAGATTTGATAAGGCTGCCTGTTGACACTTTAATCTTGTTCTGATTCACTTTACCCAGACTGTGTGAACCTACAGACAATGACGTGTTATAAAGCCGGTTAGTTACACTGTGCCTTTTTCTGATGTAGCGGATGCGGAAGCGAAATTGAAAATATCATGAGCACTGTCGGACACAAGTTTGACACCTGGGCTCATCGCCTGCTAAAGTGCTGTAAAGATAGGTCACCTAGTCCGCCTTCTTACTCGCTGGTTTGTAAAATGTGATGAAAATTTGTTATATTTTATTAACATTTTTTTTTCTGATTTATTTTATCCAGATGGTGTGGGGAACTACCAACAAAATTGGCTGCTACAGTACCAGATGTGGCTATCTGACCAATGCAGCCCAAAATGCCTGGTACTTTGTCTGCTTCTACACCCCCAAAGGCAACTGGAACGGTGAGAAACCATACGAGAGGGGTTGTTCATCCCCGTGCTTAGAAGGCCAGACTGTGGAGGACGGACTGTGTGTTGGGGAACCTGTCAAAGCAAAGAACCAAGGACCAGACGAAGGCGACTGCGACGATGAGGTTGGGAGCTGTGCTCTGTGGGCCAGTAATGGTGAGTGCGAGGCCAATCCGAACTACATGAAAGTCCATTGCCAGAAGGCTTGTAAAATATGTCATAGCGAAGATGAATGTGAAGATCTCCATACTAATTGTGCGGTGTGGGCCAGTAGCGGACAGTGTAACAGCAACCCTACATATATGAAACATAACTGCAAGAAATCGTGCGGAAAATGCTAATATATAACAATATGTCAGCACTAATGTTTGCAATATGTGATCATTATTATTTGTCTGAAATTATAATCTAGATATTCTTATATATTTTTCAAATAGAGTATTAGTTAGTTGCATATCCTTTACCGGACGTTTGCAGTCAACACCAGCAGTTTTTGCTGTTGTTTATGTCTTCGCAAGTGTACGTTCAGTAGTTTGCTAATTAGAGTATCAATCAATCAATCAATCATGTGCCATGCCGGAAAGCGTGGGCGGTCATGATTCGCCATTTCACTCGATCACCAGAGTCGTGGATCAGCTCAGTGTTCCTGTCTCGTCCATGCCATGTGACCAAGCCATCCAGGTATTTTCCTCTCGGTCTTCCTCTTGGTCTGTTCCCCTCGATCTTGCCAGCTGTCACCAAGTTCTCCAGTCCATTTCTTCTCATAACATGTCCAAAAAATTTTGACTGTCTACGTCTAATTTCTCTAATCAATCTACGATTTTCATTTGTCTCTTGTAGTACTTGGTCATTGGTTTTTCTATCTGTCCATGGTATAGAGATATTAGAGTATACTGCACACAAATTCAGGCATCGTTTATTTCAATATTTATCATAGTTATGAAATACTTATGTAGGCGTAGTTTACTGAATACTCCATTTCTTATTAGTTTGCGAAAGACACAAACAGAAACAGATAAAAAAACAAGCCTTCATTATCATATAGTTTTACTCTGGGAGGCTTCGTGGCGAAGTGGTCAAGCCGTCTGACTCGGGCTTTGAAGGTTGCAGGTTCGATTCCGGGCCGCGTCATTCGGTTCACCAGTACATTTTTTCGGAGATTCCTTAGGGTCCTCACTAGATCTACGGAGTTCGTACTTTGTGCGACGCTTTCCGCAAATCAAATGGAACTGGGGCAGGGAGTTTAATTATAACTATTTGCAGAACAGGAGTTACATTGAGAAGTAGGACATGGGAAATGAATATAACTCGAACCATTCCTGTCTTGTTTGAACATGAGATATAAAGTAAGGAATAGGTGAGTCGGACTGTTCTTGCCTTCCTTGAACATGAGTCAAAGAGTTAAGTCTCGGCTGTCGAACTATTTATATGTTGTTTGAACATGAGATAGCAAGTTAAGACTCGGTGAGTCGAACTATTCCTACTTTGTTTGAACATGAGATAGCAAGTTAAGACTCGGGCAGTTGAACTATTTCTATGTTGTTTGAACATGAGATAGCAAGTTAAGACTCGGTGAGTCGAACTATTCCTACTTTGTTTGAACATGAGATAGCAAGTTAAGACTCGGGCAGTCGAACTATTTCTATGTTGTTTGAACATGAGATAGAAAGTTAAGACTCGGGCAGTTCAACTATTTCTATGCTGTTTGAACATGAGATAGCAAGTTAAGACTCGGTGAGTCGAACTATTCCTACTTTGTTTGAACATGAGATAGCAAGTTAAGACTCGGTCAGTCGAACTATTTCTATGTTGTTTGAACATGAGATAGCAAGTTAAGACTCGGTCAGTCGAACTATTTCTATGTTGTTTGAACATGAGATAGAAAGTTAAGACTCGGGCAGTTGAACTATTTCTATGTTGTTTGAACATGAGATAGCAAGTTAAGACTCGGTGAGTCGAACTATTTCTATGTTGTTTGAACATGAGATAGAAAGTTAAGACTCGGACAATCGAACTATTTCTATGTTGTTTCAACATGAGATAGAAAGTTAAGACTTGGTGAGTCGAACTATTTCTATGTTGTTTTAATATGAGATAGAAAGTTAAGACTCGGGCCAATCGAACTATTTCTATGTTGTTTGAACATGAGATAGAAAGTTAAGACTCGGGCAGTCGAACTATTTCTATGTTGTTTGAACATGAGATAGAAAGTTAAGACTCGGGCAGTCGAACTATTTCTATGTTGTTTGAACATGAGATAGAAAGTTAAGACTCTGTCAGTCGAACTATTCCTGTCTTGTTTGAACATGAGATAGAAAGTTAAGACTCGGTGAGTCGAATTATTTCTATGTTGTTTGAACATGAGATAGAAAGTTAAGACCCGGTGGACTAGACTGTTCCTACCTTGTTTAACCCTGAAAGAAATTCTCGAGAAGTTTGCCCTATTACAAGAGCGCTCGCCAATTGAACTTTCAGAACTGGAAATAATTGACATGAAATGTACTCGTGCCAAAACAAATTTCTCCACCAAACGACATATTTTTGTGCTGCCCATCTCAAATGTAAACCTACAGATGCCTATTGTAATCTTCCCATATTATTTATGAAGAAGTATATATTTATGCACGTATGCAATATTTTTATCAATAAAAGAATTACTACGAGAGTTGCCTTGTTTTATTGGTGTGAATGAAAGTGAAGTGCATCATATATCATTGATGTTGTAATGCAAGCAATTGCTTATGGGAATGCCCTGAGTACAGTGATGTCGGCTCTTGACTCAACTCAACTTAGCTCAACTCAACTCAACTTACTCAACTCAGCTCAACCGTATTGAACAAAAGAAGCGATGCGACATGAAGTATATTGGTCAGATTGGGAGACGCCTTGCTGACCGCTTTAGGGAACACCTTAGAGATATTACTCAAAACTCTGTCAAACCTGCCCCTAACCATTTTAATTCTTCGGATCATAATGGGGCCAATGATGTATTTGTCACTGCATTGAAGCCTTGCTACTGTATTAACTTCATTAGGCTCACAATTGAAAGCTAGTTGATAAACACTCTGGGATGCATGCATCCAGCAGAAATCAATACTGTTGTGGATGCAACTGTATAATTCTGCCATCTTCCGTCTATTTATTTATATCTGACCGTTCAGACACCTTTAGCCACACATATCCTATCTGGCACTTTGGTAGCTGAACTGTACTCAACTTTTGTAGTAGAGGCGTACCTGTCAAAACAGTGCTGAACCCCACTTTTGTGCCTTCTCGACAACAAAGGAGTTGCGTTTATTTTATTATTTTGTGTGTGTGTGGCTTATATCTGTTTGTGTTGTCCTGTCCTTGAAAACGATTCTTAGAACCTAAAGACGTCTGTTGTAGATGGTGTCCTGCAATACTTATTTTCTTATTTTCTTATTTTCTTATTATATATTTGTTGCTTGTTTCTTAGTTTGGATAATTTTCACCACTCTGTTTCACTTGTATAGAGTCCAATGTAAGGTATGCATATTGTGTCTGTAATCAGTATGTCTCATTTTTCGCAGGAGCTAATACCAAATTGTTTGTATTTCAACTGTATTGCGAGCAATGAAATAAACCAGTAATAATTATGTAGTGGGGGAAACTTCGATGGGCAAGCTACTTTGATAATGTCATGAGCGCAATTAGACGAGGATTAAATGTTTGCGTTCATCGTCCGCTAACAGAGGAACCGTCTCTCTGTGTATTCAGGTCTTCAAAGTGTGGTGGCCCTGTGACATCATAGACCCGTAGCGGGCTCCTGCTGTCGGACATGGTTTTACAAAAAATAATATAATAATATGGAGGTACGCAACTGAAAATGCTACCAAAGGACGAAGACGAAGTCCACAGCCATGTAATTGTGGAAAGCAGAGGGAAACCACCAAATTATGCATCCCAAGAAGCTCAAGACAACAGCCAAAGATGAATCTCGAAGCGCTGATGGCGAATCTCCCAGATTAGGAACATTGTTTGCGCTAACTGGTGAAGAGAAAGATGCTATAGTGCATTCACATTTGTTTGCCTCAATATAAGCATCCATATCTCAGTAACCAACTGAGGGAAAATTATGAGATTTAGTATATAACCTTATCATTATGTCCACCCAACAAAAACATTTTTGTTCTGGAGATTTTACAGCAGATTTCAGTGTTTGTTTATATGCGGTATATAATTTACGGGTCTGAGATGAAATTCATAATTTTAAATGTATTACAGCGTAGCCAGACAATCAGCGCTCAATGTTGAATATTTTACGTTTTTCACGGGATTGGCTTTATACCAACTCCTCGCGTTGTTTAAACTAGGACTGTTCAGAGGTGTCTCAAAATGTGGATTATTTCATGAAACCTGATTAATATGTTTTTAAAAAAAAAATCTTACCATTTATCGCTAACATTGAAATGTGTGAATATTTTTGCAATTGGATTGAATGCGAAAGTATCGCTATGAAGTTGTACACATATTTTTGTCAAGAAGCTGATCGCAGGAAAGTGTTTTATACTATTACAAATTCCGAAAAAAGTACCGTGCATGCATTGGGTTTGAGTAAACGGTCATTTCGTCAATGGGTGCAAGAATCTGGAATTAAACCACCACGCAATAACCAAACGGTAGGTAGAAAGATTATTGTAGACAGCTTTGACAAAGATGTCATAAGGCGAGCTATTATAAAAATTCTTTAAAAAGTCGCTTAAAATTCGACAGGGTCGACTTCATTGCACCGGGTTCTATCCCATATGGCTCGGTCTCTTTCCGCAGCACGGAAAGCATCGCACAAAGCACGAACTCCGCAGCTCTAGCGACGACCCACAGAAGTCTCCGACAAATTTAACTCGTGAACCGAAGGATGCGGCCCGGAATCGAACCACGACCTTTGGAGCCCGAGTCAAAAGGCTTGACCACTTCGCCACGGAGACTCCTAAAATTATAAAAATTTAGGATTTTATATCCAGGATTATCCAGCATTATAAAAATGCTGGATGCCAAAGAAACAGTGACTGTAAGAAAACTTAGTGTTTGGTTGAGAAAGAACAATAACATAGAGCTATCCAAAACAACTTTGTGGAAAATTATAAGGACATTATCTTCACTTTTTGAAAGTACAAGGGCGGTAGAAATATTCTTTGCGAGCAACCGCATTTAGGAGCCATGAGAAGTAGATTTTTTATTGGTTGCGTATCCCTTACGGGACGTTGCAGTCAACACCAGCATTTTCAGCTGCTGTTAATGTACTAGGCAAGTGTTACGTTCAGTAGTTTGCCATTGCTTTCTGAACGACCGGCCCCTATACCTTTTTCGAAAAAACCAGTACCGCCGTGTTTCGAACCCGGGTATACGGGCTCACAAACCGCGTTATAAGGGAAATGCGCAAAGGAAATTATGGCATAGTGTGTTTGGATGAAATTTGGATCAATGCGCACCACACACGTGATAAGGAATGACAATCAGTGGATGGACAGATAAAGCGATATGTGCTCAGTAGTATAGGACAGCTTTTGGTCATGGCCCATGCTGGTAATACGCATAAAGACTTACAACAGAATGCTGGGCACGTGTTCGTATCAAAGCATACAGACAATAGGGATTATCATAATAAGATGAATGGTAATGTATTTAGAGATTGGCTCGAGAATACTGTGCTTCCATCCCTAGATAGACCGTCGTGTCCAATTATGGACAATGCATGATATCAGTGTTGTTGCCCAAGAAGACAAAATACCTACAGCAACGAGCACAAAGGGAGCTATAAAGATATGACTCCGAATGGAAAACTTACCATTTCCAGAAACGTATTTCTAGCTAGAATTGTTGTCTCTTGTAAAACAGACGCCAAATGCAAGAAATATCAAATCGACAAGTCGATAGAAGAGCATCGTCATGGGTGCTTGAGACTTCCGCCGTACCATTCTCATTTTAACCCTATAGAACTTGTGTGGGCTAAAATTAAAGGACAGGTGGCAGCTGACAATACTATATTCAAATTGTCTGACGTCAAGATACTAATCCAGTCCGCGCTATTAAATATTGATACAAGTTACTGGAAAAATGTGAGGACCATGTCATATAGTGTTATTCCTTCCATTGGAAGGTGGAATGAACATTGACTTGTAAAACTCGTTAAGCTCTCACCTTTGAACAGTGTGACGAATAGACTGACGACAATTCAAAGATGAAACGAACTCACACATTTATTTTCGTGTCGAGCGGAAAAACATAACAGTGGATAATTATCGCATGTTATTAAACTGCCCCCGAGATGTAGGAGCGGCGTTTATTAGCTAACATTTCACGATATTCCCTGCTTTCTTCCAGTGTTCACTTTGAGGCGTAAACTTGCTATTTCGCTGTTCTGAGTTGCAGCACGTCTAGGTTTTGGGTTCTGCCTTGCATATCCTTTGCCAATCGATCTTTCCTTCTGAACTCTATTCGCCGAAGCTCGGAATAAGTCGCATACGGTGCTTCACACACGGCTCTTTGGAAGACACGTCCTCTCCTTTCGAATCACACACAGAGAAGGTCCTTTGTTGTCTTGTGACGTTGTTTATGTTTCCAATGGTTTCTCATTTTCCTGTTTGTCCATTTTCGTGCATAACTGGAAAACCCCATTTATGAATTTGGTGGCGTGTGCCGTCATATGGCATTATGCCCCCTCCCAGATAAAAAAATGCTTTATCATTTTTTTTCTATGGATATATGTAGTACTTTGCAATCATATGTATTAACAATATTACTAACCAGATCTGGAAAATTCCTGGTCTCTCCCCTTATCTACTCTCAAAAAAAAAAAAAAATAATGTCATATGACGGACACGCCCACCTGTCTAATCCCCCATTAGACGTCGTGTGGCTGATCATGGGCAATCAGTCCAACTAATAACCATATTAGTCCCTATCTTGTCTTAATAGACATGTGTGTCCTCACTCTAGGTAACACCATGAGTTTTGGAAGAGAGTAATAATGGGTTTTCCAGTAATCCATGTTGGTCGTTGTTGCTGTTCCTCCATATATTCCATGTATATTTATAATATCTGTCGGTAGCGTAGACGTAACGATCCATGTCTTGCGAGACTTTATATAACCATTGTTAGACTGTCCAATACTTGTGTGGATATCTTTGGAATATCAGCCTATTCTGTATATATTCAGAGATCTTAATGGATCGATTGACAAAATAATTCGCTCTAATAAAATTAGTTCAGCTGCAAACCTTGCTTATCCAACTATTCACTTAATATCACAAAATAATTACTTCAATGTTTCTCAATTAACAAGTGAAATAATGATTATCACTATACACATTCTAATATAATCTTAATTAATGTAATGACTTATCTACGTAATTCATTAATAAAACAAAATTAACTCAACTAATTAACTAAGTAATTCTAATTAATTAACTATTTAACAGTGTCCGAGTGTTCCAAGTCTCTTTATGCATTCAATCGCCTTGGACTTAACTAATAAAATTACACAACACCATTTAAAAATACTTGACCGCTCGCAGTTTTCCACGTAAGATAATGACGGTCGAAACATTCATCAAGTGTGCAGGACATATTATTGGACCATTGCATCCGTGTAGATGTCTCTGCCAATTAATGTAAATTAACAACATATGTATCCATATTACTACACTATATATTTGTAACAGTAATAATTTAAAGTTACCGATTGTATCAACATCGTTCATTAATTAGGTGCTATTTTATTGAAATTTATTACATTTCCTAATATTTTAATAAAATAACAGATATAATAACTTATAACATATATCAGTCTTACTATATACTATAATCGACTGAGAATGTCTGCAAGATTATTATCCTTTCCAGGAATGTGACAGATATCGAATTCATAATCTTGTAAAAGTAAAGGCCATCTATAAATTCTAGAGTTCTTAGGATGACCAGATTTGAAGATCTGTAGAGGTTTGTTAACAGAAAGAACAAGAAATTTCCTACCAAGTAAATATCTGGAAAATTTCTCAATACTTTCAATTAATGCTAATGCTTCAAGTTCCGTGATAGCATAATTCCTCTGTGTCTCTGATAGCTTTTTACTGAAGTAAAGGATTGGATGTAATTTTCCTTCATATAATTGAAGTAATACACCTGAAATAGCCCGTAAACTAGCATCCGTTTGAAATACGAAATCTTTTGAGACATCAGGCAATTTCAGAATAGGATAGGCAATGAACAATGTTTTTATCTGTTGTAATAGTTTATCATGGTCACCTGTCCAAACTATTTTGTAGGCTGACCTTTCTTTAATAGTTCAGAAAATGTTGCTGCCATATCAACAAAATTAGGGATGAACTTTTGATAGTAATTAATCAGACCTAATATACTCCGTAATTCCTTTTTTGATGTTGGAGGTTTGATATTAAGAATTTTAGTAACTACCATTGGATCAGTTTTTCTAAATCCGTTAGAAATTCTATGAGCAAGGAATTGTATCTTCGTAAAACCTATTTCAATTTTACTTGGTTTAGCTTTCAACTTGTGTTGTTATATTCTCTGAAATACCTGTTTCAGAATTTTAACATGTGTGTCAATATCTGAAGAATTCACACAGATATCATCCATATATGTCGCTACATTGGAAATTCCATGTAGTAGTCTTCTCATCATACGCATAAATGTGCTTGGTGCATTTTGTAGCCCAAATGGAAGATATGCCCATTCATATAGACCTAATGGTCTACTGAAAGCTGTAATATGCATTGACTCTTCATCCATGAGAATTTGCAAATATCCCTTGGTGAGATCAATTTTTGAAAAGAGTTTCGAGTTTGCCATGCCCTCGATTAACTCGTCAATTTTTGGCATTGGTTCTGCGTCTAATAGTGTTAATGCATTTACTTTTCTATAATCCACGCATAAACGTAATGAACCATCTTTCTTTTTCACAATTACTACCGGAGAACAGTAGTTTGAGATAGATTTTCTTATAATCCCTGTTTTATCTAGTTCTGAAATCTCTGCAGTAACTTTCTCTAGATAATGTATTGGGATAGGATAAGGTTTCACTTTAACTGGGACATTCGAGAGTAAAGTTATCTTATGTTTGATAAGTGATGTTTGTCCTGGTTTGTCAGAAAATATTGTACTAAACTCTTTTATTGATGCAATAAGTTTCTCTTTGTCTTGGGTCGATAGATCCTGACATATTTGTATAGATTGCCAACTACTCTCACTATTAACTATTGGTGTTGGAAACTGTTGTTTGATAGCATCTTCTTGTTGTTCGTTAATAACCCAACAAGCTGCTGCTATTCTATGTGGAATTTGTTTCGTTACCTGTGATGTGTTGTTATCACGTGGGATATATGGTTTTAACATATTTATGTGAAATATTTTATGTTTCCCATTTACATCTATCCTATAATCTACATCACAAATTTTCTTGATCACTTTAAATGGACCTTGCCATGAAGTAACTAAACAGTCTCGAGTATCAGGTAATAATAACCAAACTTCTTCTTCTTCTTTCAAGTCTATTGTCTTGGAGTTCCTATTATCGTACTGTCTGTACCTTTCTCCAGCTTTTCCTCGTGCAGATTTTGCGATCTGGCAAGCTGTAATGATTTTGTCTCTCAACTGTGTAACCATTTCGTATGCTTCTATTTTTTAGGATAATCATATGTGTTATTCGTAAGCATATCGTTATATAATAATAATGGACTACGCGGATTTGCTCCGTATACTAACTCAAATGGAGAAAATCCTGTACTGGATTGTGGTACCTCTCGGTACGCAAATAGCACAGCTGGTAGTAAAATATCCCAATCTTTGGGTCTATCCGCTGCTACATTTGCTAGAGTTCGCTTAAGGACTCCATTATAATTTTCGTTGACCCCATTTGTCATTGGGTGCCAAGGAGAACTAAAGACTTGTGGAATACCAAGTATTTTCATTGCTTCTTGAGTAGATGTTGATATGAATTGACTACCTCTATCAGATAGTATGCAACTTGGGAATCCAATTCTACTGAAAATTGATAACAATGAATCTAATATGGATCTACTCGTGATGTGTTTGAGAGGAATAGCAACTGGCCAACGAGTACATAGATCAATCATAGTTAGGATAAACCTATTACCTCGATCAGTAGTAGTGTTCAATGGACTCACAATATCTATAGCAATTTTCTGAAATGGTCGTGATGCCAAATCAGTTTTCTGAACGTGTGCTTTCGGATGTTTGCCTTTTTGTGTGGTCATTTGACATAATGTACATGAGCGTACATGTGTTGTAATGTCTTTGGTAAAACCAGGCCAATAAAATTGTGTTAGTAATCTGCTGGTGGTTTTGGCAATACCCATATGACCCGCAAATTGTGAATCATGTGCGAGTTTCAGTGCTTCTATACGATATTTTGTTGGGAGTACTGTTTGTATGTAATGTGTTGTACCCCTATTGTACCGTCTTGATAAAATATTATTGTCTAAGAAAAATTTCCAATGTCCACGTTTAGCTTGTTTAGACGGTTCTTGTACGTTTTAAAAACATGTTTGTAATGTTGGATCTTGTTTTTGTTCACTCGGTAAGTCAGTTGTCAGTCTGATATTGTTCTGTATATTGTCAATGTCTGTCTGAGAAGGTTGATCACTGTTCTTTCGATCTTGAGCTCTTGTAACTGCATTCGTTCGCGTGTGTTCAATCTCCCATTGCATTGCCTCTTCATGAGTGAACTGATTTGCATTGGGTATATTCCCAATTAGTAGACCAGCACAAGGGTTAGGTAGTACTGCTGCATTTATTGCGCCTTCAAAGTATGGTGATTGTATTGTAATTGTGGCAATTTTATATCTTTCGATTGTTCCTCCAAAAGTTCTGCAGTCAACTGTTTCACCTGTATAGTCCTCAGTTTTTATCAGTCTTTTATCAACTCCAACAATTGAAGCTCCTGAATCACGGATACAGGTAGTAGGTTCACCATTCACCCATGCCTGGTGAACTTTTAGTTTGCCATTTTGAATATTAACGGCATTAGCTTCATGAATTGTCTCGACAGATTCGTCAATAGGAATGTCTGTTAAAGTCTTGACAGTCTTGTCATCATACTGTTGTATGATAGCTGCATGTGTCTCTTCTAAGTCATCTGAGTCACTACTAGAAAATACGTATGCGGTACTCGCTTCCTTCATCGGACAAGACCAGCTAGTGTTCCCGTACGCCCGACAGGAGAAACATTTGATGCTTCTCTTGAATGAGTCATACTTACTTCTTTTCTTCGCTGTGATGTCACGAAGATAATCTGTATACCCAGGATGTCGATCACATATTTCCAAATGTCCATGTGACAATTTGCAATACTGACATCTGGAAAGGTGTCCTTTTCTTGGTCTGTTTCCCTCTCTATTAGAATACTGGTATGGACTATTTCTATTCTTATTACCACTAAATTTTCTAAACATGCCATTGCCTTTCTGAAATCTAGCACTTGCTCCTATTACCAGTTCTGGCTGTGCACAATTTGCGAATATGTCTCGATGTGCATTGAAATATGATTCTCCCCTCGTTTCAATTTCCTTAAGATCTTTGCATTTATTCTCCACTAGAAATATAGACATGGCCTCTGGTACTGCAGATAGTAGTCTATCTCTAATTATTAAGTCTCGAATTTTATTGTAGTCAGCCCCAATATCAGCGGCTTTAGTCAATTTATCAAAAGATGAGGTTAATTCAGAAACAAAGTCGAGGACAGTTTGGTTAGATTTAGAAGTGAGTGTTTTAAACTTAGTACGTAAGCCCGAATCATCTAAATTGAAGTGTGCCAAAACACGATCTCTCATGTATTTGTAGTTGGTACGTAAGTCCTCAGGTATTAACTCGATTACCTTTAAAGGCTCCAATGCGAGATGCCTGTGGAACAGAATCGGTACGTCTTGTTCCGGTATCTTGTAGTACTTTACGAGCACTTCAAAATTAGTAATCCAAGAACTGACAGAATCACCTTGCTGGAAATTGCGAAAAAGACCTTGATACTTCTTCACTGGATCATTCTGTTTGGCACGACTTTTCTCTCGTTCAATCTCAGCTTCATGTTCCATCTCCAATGTCTTGACTTTTAAATTACCCTCAACCTCTTTGTCCTTCCAGAGTGTCTCTGTTGCAAGTTTCTCCTTATCAAAAGCCAGTTGTTTCTCCATGATTTCTGCCTCTGTTTCTATTTGCTTTGCCTTCATCTCTGCTTCTGCGGCTATTTGCTTCTCTTTAAACTCTGTCTCTGCAGCTATTTGCTTTTTCGTTCAATTGCATTTCCATAATTAGCTTCTCTTTTTCCGCTGCTATCCTTTCGCGTTCCAGAGCCATTTCTTTTTCTTTGGCTGCCATCCTTTCACGTTCCAAAGCCATTTCTTCTTGTCGTTGCTCTCGTTCACGAGCGGCTTGAAGTTGCTTTGCTTCCTTTTCAGCTTCCTTCTCACGTCGTTTTTCTTCTTTAACTTGCATTAAATAATCCCTGTACTCTTGTTTTGCCACGCTCTAAGTTCTGCTCCAGTCAATCCAGTATTCTTCCCCAACTCCATGTAATCTTGAAGTGTAGACATCTTGACCGACCTGTATAATAATCTAGCTGTAATAAAATATCGGAGTGGAAGAAGAAGACAAGAATATCGACAAAATTGTAATAATGTTGTTCCAGGAATAGAGTCAATAGTATATCTCGTGGTATCAACGTCGACCAAAATATTAACTTAATTAATACGAATAATGTAAAGTTGACGACCACCTATCACTCAAAATATGCGACAATTATACGAAACGTGACATATGTAAACCACAAAATTATTATGGAAAAATATGTTCAATATAAAGAATATAAATATATAAGTACAGCGAACCAACACTAATACTGACAAAAGACGATTGACGTAAGATGACAATACATATTTTCATTTATAAAAGACAAATTAATATTCCTGAAATTTAAGTGACAACACAATAAACACTTTGTATACTACTCACAATTACGATACCAACAATGTGTGTTATCACACGCAAGATCAATATTAATGACTTCGTATTGACCTGACGATAGTTAACACAAACGATTTCTAAAGTAATCAAGCGTGCTTAACCACTTTAGAAATACCCTTTCCAACCGCCAAAATTGTTAGTTTATAATTGCTTTTGTCAACATTTATAATCAGCACCTTATTAATATACAACTGATGTTGGACAATCGACAACAATAATTAATACTGGCCTTAACGAGTTTCGAACATCCATCCAGTGTCCCATGAATGTATACTGTTGATTGGACTGGTACAATGTTCAGTGTTGACCAAACTGGTGTTTCTTGACTAATATTTTGACGTGATATTCATGTGAACGAACGAGTAGAACAAATGAAATGTGTCGCAGTGTTAGTTGCTCCTGTCTGCGTTTAACGATAGTGTAATAAACTTACACTAATACCCTGAACCAACGTGGTCCGTGGCCGACTTCTGAGAAGTGCTTAGTCGGCTGTGGTATAACGATGAACCTTGAATAACTTGAAACGACGCTGACCAACAACGTGACTCCTATGTATGGCGGCGAAATGCGTAATGATCAAGCTCCATGGTTGGAGTTACTTCCTTGAAAATGGCCTTCATAACTTCATGTGCAAACGCTAGTGATAATGTTGAAGAGACGTGAGGGAACTCTATGGAGGGAAATGTCGTTGTGGACTAGTGTCCTGAATAGATTATGTTGAGGGAGGTAAGGGTGTGGAAGGGACAGCTCGACGTGTGCAGTCAATCTTCAGATTTCCTCCAACATACATGTCCAATGTGTGAATAATATGTCCTATGTCCGTATAGTAATGATACAGAGTTGGTGGCAGACACGAATCTATGGTATGCACGACGTATACCAATAAATATTTTGTGACTGGTTTTTTTTTATTATGTCTTCCTGGCCAGTGCAAATGACGCAGTAAATGGCGCCAGTGGCTAGTTAATAATATTCCCCGTTGGCACTCCCGGAAAACGATGTACACAAGGCTGCCATATCATAAGTCCGGCGTGTTCATAAACTTGAACGCAACTAAGCAAATAGTATGTCAATTAAATGTCCGTGCTGACTTGTACGATCAAGTAAGGTTAGTGAAATGCAAATGTGCAACGTTGATGTTCTAAAGTTCCACTTTCGTGTGCGTTGAGGTAGTGAAATGTAGTGTCCGTCTCCGATGTGTGTTGATGTCCTTCATAATGTAAACAGTGTCCTCAAGTTCCTTGTTTGTAGTGTAACAATGTTCGTGAAATCTCTGAATGTTGAAGTCTAAAATCATCCAACACGTAATCAAAATGTTCAGTATGGTGCCGTATGTTGTGCTCAAAATACGTATTTATCCAGCAATTGAAGATGCTGCAATAATGGTTGTAGATATATATTTCATCTTCCTTGCATTTTGGAGATATAACTTACAGTGCAGTGTCCCGATAACGGCCTACTCTCATTTAAAATGTGTAAAGTCTATCGAGTGTATACTCCATTTATTCGTTTCACACTGTATATTCTAAATAAGTTCTTTGTTTCAATATAGTTCTCTTAATATCTTCCGTTAATCTTTAATTTATAATATGTAATAATGTTCTGTCTTCTGTACTTCACGAATTATTTTGCAACGTTGATCATTTCCTACTGTGTGTTCATTATGCGCACCAGTGTGCGTTTTGCCTTTCCATTTCTGATGTGCAGATGTATAATAAATGGCTGTGTTCTTTCCTAACGTTCAGCATAGTGATTGTTCGTTATAAATACTTTCTATCACAATATTTTATATATATAATTCCGTACCTTCCTTTCTCTTTTTGCTTCTAAACTTGATATTATGAAGAAATCGTTTGAGATGTTTCAACAATTAGTATGGAGGCCGACATTTTGTTTTCTTACTTTTGACGTTCTTCCGATGCGATTCCGTGTGTTTTACTGTATTCCGGCGCGCAATTTATGCTCCGTTCGTGCGCATTTCTTGTTTACTAGCAACTTTCACGGGAAATTTTTGTTGACATTTGGATATTAAAGACCGGCGAGCTTCCCATCTTTGCCATATAGTGTTATTCCTTCCAATGGAAGGAATAACACTATATGGCAGACCATGTGTTGAAAGAGGAAGAGGATTATTGGAGAAAGGATGGATTGAATTTTATTCAACCGAGAGCAGTCGTCAACCTACTGGAATCGTCCGACACAGATTAAGGTCTGAGCAGATCGCAGACCTTAATCCAAGTGCACACCAACTGGGATATTTTGCTACAAATATTCAGAAGAATTGCAGACCCTAAACAATACAGCATCGTCATAAACAATACAACTTGTTAATGGCTAAAATTTGTATTCCACAATGATGAATTTTCAATTCCGTGAGATCTCAACGGTGACAAACAACTGACATTGAAAAAACAAAAAAAGCTCTAGACGCATCGAATACCAACCGAAGAGTAATATAGCGGCGGGAACTGACATATTGTGGGATAACAAGAAACGTGAGAAGAAACACGTTGTCAAATGAGGGGACAGCACACGAACATACGAATCAATCTATAAACTTCAATGAAAAGAGGACCAACATCTTGACCGTTAAGAAGGAAGCCCACTACAGAGACATTCACAGCTATATTCATCGTGCAAAACATGTAATCATGTTCCGTCTCAGCAGAGCAGACAATGCACCAACTCCCATACGAATCTGGATACGCCTTGTGTTTGTCACCCGGACTGGCGGGGGCCTTGCTTACCATGTGTTAAAACACCATAGAAATGTCGCCGCTTTTCATGATTTAAGTTGCTTTTGGGTGGGGGTAAATATAAGACGGAAGGAAAATTTTCATAATGATGCAACAGACAGTTTTCAAAATAATTGATCGTGAATGACGGCATTCATTTCTGGACATACTATAGAGCATGTAAGGGTAGTAATAGCCACGACGACAGCAAGCCTGGCTGTAACACCATGGACAACTCTGCCATTGGGCAAAAGTAGGAAGCCTTTCAGTAAGTCGTGATGAGGTCGAAATCATGCAAGGAACCGCTTCATGCTAATTTGTACGAAATAATGTACATTTCCAGTGCATATGTATCGTTGCGCACCTGGTGAATGTGTAAGAAAATATATCAGGGATTACAGTTGATGGTCAGAATATTTAAAAAACAAAACAAAAATAGAGACGATGGTACGCTCGCCTGTCAACCGAATGATTCGCACCCGGGTGCATTTTTACAACTGACGCAGACTCCATGATCAACCCAATATATAAAGGATACCAGGAAAGTTCGGCCTCTTTGAAGTCAAGCATAGTCCATATACGAGGTACTAATTCTAGTCCACAGGACTGATTTTTGCGTGTAGATTAGCTTCCCATATTACCAGTGTCTCTCGCCATCAGGCGAAGCCACTGTGACTTCAGAAGTTCTTGTAATTTACGTCCACAAGTCAAGGATAAGAAGTCAATTATTTAGTCCAACTGACTACTGTATGGGTTGAACCCGCTACTTCGACATCAGCATGTTTACGAACGAGCACTCTTATCCTTTCGGTCACGCAGACCTCCTTGGGAATTAAAGGAAGGCGGCGTAATACTGACCACGTGACTCCCGAGTGCCGATTGGTCTATCGAAATATGAGTGTAGCACCAAATGACCAATGCACTTTACTTTAAGGCAAAGGCTAATGGACGATTCATGAAAAAGGAGAGTATGCCATATGAGGTTACGACCTTCAGCATGAGAATGGTGGTGGTAGCAGTCACAGCGGCATTCTGTTGGTTAGAGGAGACCACAGCAACACACATTGTCTTCATCACGGACTCAAGGAGTATGTTTAGTAAAGTGGAGAAATGAACCTTTCGTGTGGAATGGATCATCTCGCTTCAGATGTCACAGATTGTGAGAATTGTATGAATTTTTTGCCGTGGCCATGCGGGAGTGCGGGGGGAGTGAATAGGCTGATAGGCTGGCAGGGAATGCACTTCTTGGTGGTAGATTACTTATGGACAAGGGAGAGATGGTCGTGTGCCTGTAGGACCAGGTAGAGAAGGTGTAGGAACAGATTGAGAACCTGTATGTGGAAAGGATGAAATTGCAGAGAATTGGCAGGAGTTCTGATAGAATCTCAAAATTGAGAGGGAAGAGTAGGAGAACTTTCAATCAAATAACGGTGGGAACGATTAGTAGTGTGACTATTCACTGGCTGTTGAACGAGGGGATGGAGCGCATATAGGAATGTCCTGAGTGCAGTGATGTCGGTTCTTAGCTCAACTCTACTCAACTTGAGGGCATGTAAAAGAGCCTCTTACTAACGTGATGGTGATGATACATTATCCACAGTAAAACAAGGGGGTTGGAACAACAAGAGGATCGACTTCATTCCATTGGGTTTTATCCCATATGGCTCGGTCCCTTCTGCAGGATGGTCTGCCAAAAGCGACCACACAGCACGAACTCCGTAGCTCCAGCAATGACCTCCAGGAGTCCCCGAGAAAATTTCTCTCTTAAACCCAATGTCGTAGCACGGAGTCGGACACACAGCTTTCGGAGATTCCTTCTCGGCAGTAAACTGATAGACAGGCTTGTCCATGGGAATGGGATTTCCATGGGAAACGTCTCATGGGATGGGATGAGACGGGACAGCAAACATTTGTATTTCCCGTGGGACACATGAGACAGTAGCCATGTCATAGCAACTTAAAAAAAAAAACCTTTTAAAGCCTTTTATCCTTCCTTTTTCTTTGCATAAGTTCTTTATCTCGTGGTGGGACACTGGGTAAATTAATAATTGCGCGCATGCGATCATATTACCAACGTTTCAATGACCATTAAAAAAAAATTACTCGCATTACTTTAATGAAGATGATGAAGTATTCTTAAACCACATTCCGAATATTGTTCAGATTAAAGGAATGCTGTACATACATGAGAAATTCAAAACGTTTTTTGATTAACTAGAAATTGATGGGGCTACATCTAATTTAATTTGGCTGTTATACTTCCTCCTAGACTATCAGTTGTGCAAAGTTATTGTTGATATTGACGAAGAAACTTCCAGCAGCATGGTGAAGACATATTGTCAGAACTTTCAGAAAATTATTGGAGAAAATCTTTGGCCATATTGCGGCAGTTCTTTGGCAGTTACTGCAGCATTCCTTACTGGAGTTGACATTAAAGCCAAAATAGAAGACATGGTCAAGTCAGTTGTTACTAAGAAGAAAGGGAATGTGGACACCAATAAATGGGCCAATGATTGGATCGCTTTTTCTAAGTCTGTTGTTCCAACTGTTATTTCATTCACCAAAGATTTAAATCTTTCTTCTGAATCATCTTCTGTATGTGCAGTAGCAGGAATTGTAGAACAAAAGCCGAAAAAATGATTTTGACTTATGTTTTGATCCTCCACCAAAAAAAAACACTTAAGTTTGATGACCCCAGAAACAAATGCCATGAGGATGAAGTCACCATGTTTCAAAAATTACGGCAACCAGCTTCACACCCAATAAATTATTGAAAAATGAACATAGGTTTCCACTGCTAACAACAAGTGCGAAAATTGTTTTGGCCATACCAGTGTCCTCAGCGGCAGTAGAGCGCTTATTTAGGGCAGCTGGATTGTTGTTGCGTAAGTTACGAAAACGGATGTTACCAGCTCTCGTTATAACCTCTGTGTATATCAGATTTGCATGTAAGATGAAAATTGTGGAAATGGTTCAGGGATTACCTGGATTAACTGAATTATTAGAAACAGTCGATCAGAAGGAAATTGATAATGTGCTGAATGAACAGAGTGACCCAGAAACAGAATGAAAGTGTCAGAATGACACTAAATTGTCATATTTAGATTAAACTTTGTTTTAATAAAATACTATTGAATATTAAAATTAATAAATTCTGTTGTTTTACATGTCTCTTTGTACATGTGGTCCTATTTAGTAGACACTAACCATAAACTTTCATACATTTCATAATTTTATTTGAACTGTATTCCATATTAGCATTATCATGGGAATCCCATGGGATGGGACAGGCAAAATTACCGTGGGATGGAATGGGAATGGGACCGAAAAATGTATCCCATGGACAAGCCTGCTGATAGAGAAGCACAGACAACGATTCGCGCAGTGGTTATAGCAAGTCAAAACAGGGCATCGGCTTGTACAGTAGGAAGACAGAAGCAATGGTAATATCAAAGAACCGGATCCTGCCCAAATGTACAATTGCAACCACTACGTATGTTAAAGGGAACCGCTGTGGCTCAGTGGCTAGTACTCTTGCCTACCGGCCCACTGGCCATGTGTTCGAATCCCCTTTGAGGTGGGCATTTTTTCATTGTCATAGGCTCCCAGATCGACCAGCTTAAAATGGTTTAGTCGACGGATCAACATCACGACACAAGGGTGTAACCCATAAGTGCTCCGTTCTAGTCCTAACTCAAGCCTGAGTCCCGAGAATCTCAGCTCAGTGCACTAACTCCGTAGCACCGGCGAGGATACTGAAATACTTTAGGTAAATTTTTAACTCGAAATTTTGCCCAGGTAGAGCCGTTAGGCTACTCTTCTTCGATTTCCAATTGCCAAGGGATATTTTACGTTCACAACGATACACACGGGCATCCGATCTCACTACCCAGAGACCAGGGGAAATTTTATTACTAGAAGTCCACGTGAAAGAAAAAAAAAACCCGACCCTCACAAGGGCTTGAACTCGGGACGTCCAGCACTCGAGGCGTAAACCATGCCTCGAGACCACTCAGCAACCCTTAAAATGGTTATAAGAAGTGTTGGGAAGTAAAGGTGGCCAGCGTGAGACTGATCACCGAGTGCCGACTGGTCTATTAAAACAATGGACTAGCCCTATGTGTAAAATGCACCTTCATCATCATGTGCCATGCCGATAAGCGTGGGCGGTCATGTTTCGCCACCTCACACGATCGCCAGAGTAGTAGTTCAGCTCCGTGTTCTTGTCTCGATCATGTCACGTGGCCAAACCATCTAGATATTGACTTGTCTGTCTTCCCCTTGTTCATTTCCCTGCAATCTTGCCAGTTTCACATCGCTCTCTAGTTTATTTCTTCCCATAACGTGCGCCTTACGACGTGTTAAGGGGTAATTTCATTGTATTTTTTTTTCTTTTCTTTAACATAAGACTAATTGATGTAATCTGCCTATTCTGTTACATGGTTTAAAAAAAAAAGAAACGAAAGAGTTGGTAAATGCATCCATCCATCATGTGCCATGCCGATAAGCGTGGGCGGTCATGTATAGAATTTGTTTTTTCGCATAACCTTTACAGGACATTGCAGTAAACACCAGCAGTTTTCAACTGCTGTTGATGTCTTGGCAAGTTTGACATTCAGTAGTTTGCCATTGTTTTCTGAACGATCGGCTCACATACCCCCGTAAGTAACCAATGCGACGCGATCCGCTGCCGAATCTCGCGCAGCTGTGTTTCATACGAGAGTATACGTGATTATGAACAACGTCCTTAGCCCCTACGCCTGGGAGACCGGCAAATGTATAGAATGGGCACACATAAATGTTATGACCATTGGAAAAACCTGATCTAACCACTATAAGAGATTACGTTACACATGGAAATGCTCCACTAAGAAAGAATTGAACAAATTTGACTATATACTGACCAATAAAAGCTTTAGAAATGCGTTAATACATGTGACGACCTACGCTGACGGTAACAACGATCACATCCAATTCCGTGATATTCTAAGAAATTTTCTGTAATATTTTAAAATTCAATAGACCCTAGTTTCTTCATTAGTGATTAAAAACGATCCATGATTGCCATGGGAACGATGCGTGCGCTCAAGTATTTTACTTTAAATTGGCTGACAGCATTATTATATAAAAAGTATATTATTATAACATCATATAGTAGATGTTCGCTCTTATCACAGCTCGTCGAAAAGCTGCTTGATTTCTGTCTACTTCCTTCGCTTCATACATCCTCACGCTCAGGGTGTTTGAAATGCTCTGTGTCCATCTTTGGACTAGTTGACCCCTGTCTCTTTTCCCAGGAACTTTGCCTATCATAGTGTGTGCAAATGATGTAAGTATGCATGTAGGCATGCATGTGTGCGTGAATGTTTATGAATGTTGCGTGTGCACGTGTGTCTGTCTGGGTGTGTATGTGTGTATGTTCGTGTATGTATGTGTATATGTTTGTGTGTGTATATATGCCTGCATGCAGTGTATGCGAGGGAGTGTGTATTTGTACGTTATTGAGTGTGTGCATAACTGTGAGAGTGTGTGCAACTGATTAAGTATGTAGGCAGGTATGTATGTGTGCGTGTATGTTTATGAATATGCGCGCGTACGTTTGTCTGCATGTCTCATAACATGGAATATGCATGGTTTGTGTTTACAAAGTCCATTTGACAATGTTTTTGTTTTCTATGTGAATGTAACATGCACAATTAATGAATGAAAGATGAGTAATTGGAAGAGCCGAATGTAAGACTGCCTGCGTGCCCAATTTGTGACCCTTTGAAAATAAAGTTCGTTCGTTTGTTCGCTCTTTAGCATTTGAGCTCAAGAACCCCAATTTTCTTCTTTAGTGATTGTGAAATAGTAAAAAGATTCACATCCACATGTTGCCAAAGGAAAGATGCCTGTCCTCAACAGTTTTACTTTAACGTATTTGCTTGTGTGGTGGTATAGATTCTTAATACCGTTTAACCATGGTTTCGTCCCCCTGCTACTGAGTTGAGTGCGTGGCGCGACACTGTGAGCTGTGAATTTCATGTGGAATGCATTTTACATCTGTCCGCGGTTTTGTTTTTCGTGGAGGACTTTTGTGTTGGTATTCTAGCAGCGACCTTATGCATAATATACCTATGAGGGCTGTTGGTTTGTCGAGACTCCTGTCTTTTCTACTTTTCACATGGGACAGTGAGGTGCATTTTGTGTGATATTCACTGGCACAGGAATGGAGCATAATGGGGACGGCCCGTTGCCGTGAAGTTGGAACCGCGACTAATGACTATTGACTAATACCGTTTAACTTCGGCAGTACTACGGTCAGCTTGCGTCTAGCCTCTTGTAAATAGTCCCCATTACTTGATGACGGCATCAAGATATTTAAAGTACGAGATGAAGTCAATAATTAAGTCACAAATGGCTGCAGAAAAATAACTAAATGTGATGACAATTTGAAACCAGTTTATTTTTATATATACATTGTTCCTTTATTTCTCAACATAATTTCCACCAACATTGATGCACTCATCCCATCGTTTTATCAGTCCTCCCAAACCGATTGCACAGAACTGCGTGCTCTGTTTTCTAAACCACGTTTTCACTTCACATTCAACTTCGGCGTCATTCGCGTCCTTGAGAACATTTTTCTACCCAGCTATGCACCGCTTTACGGGACAAACATTTGTCAGCATAAACAGGTAGCTTTTCCTTATGAATGACCTTTGCAGGCAGTCCTTTTGAACACAAAAAAAAAAACAAAAAAAAAAAAAACGCGCAACAGTACGTTGCTCTGTGGTAGTACACTCCGTAAGTACAGTCGCCATTTTGTTTATGCGCTGCGCATGCTCATGAGACACCTAGCGCCACCTGACGAACGGGAATATAAAGTTCGATGTTGCTGTTACCTAATGACACCTGTAGAAAACACCAACAACATTTACCTGCCATCCCACAGAACTGTGTGGCTTACTTTAAAAAGTCGCTTAAAAGTCGACAGGGTCGACTTCATTGCACCGGGATTTTATCCCATATTGCTCAGTCGCTTTCAGCAGCGCGGAAAGCGTCGCACAAAACACGAACTCCGTAACTTTAGCGACGACCCATAGGAATATCCGAAAAAATTTCACTCATGAACCGAAGGACGCGGCCAGGAATCGAACCCACAGCCTTCGAAGCGCTAGCTTGACTACTTCGCCACGGAGGAGCCCGACTTACTTGTGACTTACTTATTGACTAGCCCTTTTTTTTTCGTTGTTAGTTGTTAGTTACTCTGGCTGTACACGATATTCGTAACATTCGTCTCAGAAACTACACTTCTACTTGGGGGGGGGGGAAGGGGGGTGCTTGGGGGTGTGTAGGTGGATGGGTTGAGGATGTGTGGGTTGTTGGGTGGGTGTGTGTGGGTTGGGGATGGGTGTGGGATGTGTGTGTGGGTGGGGATGTCTGTGTGAGTGGGTGCGGGATGTGTGTGTGGCCGAGGGAAGTGTCTGTGTGTGTGGATGGGTGCGGGATTTGTGGGTGGGTGGGTGCGGGATGTGTGGGTTGGCAGGGGATATGGGTGTGGGTGGGGCAATGTATGGTCTGGGGATGTGTGTTTGGTTGAGTGGTTGGGGGTGTGTGGGTGGAGGATGTGTGGGTAGGTGAGTGTGTGTGTGTGGGTGGGGGATAGGTGGGGGTGTGTGTGTGTGGGTGGGGAGATGTGTGTAGGTTGGAATGTGTGGTTGGGTGGGGGAATATATGTGTGTGTGTCGTGGATGTGTGGTGGGTGGGGGGTGTGTCTCATAACATGGTAATATGCATTGTTTATGTTTACAACATTCATTTCACGATATTTTTCCCCCCTATGTGACTGTATCATGCACTATTGATGAAAGAAAGATAAGTGATTGGAAGGGCGGAATGTAAGACGGGCCTGCGTGACCAGTTTGTAACACTTCGAAAACAAAGAGCAATCAATCAATCAATCAATCAATCAATCAAGCAATCAATCAATCCTCTTCAAGCTCTTCCTAATTTATTCGTATCCCAAGATTCGCGCCCATACAACAAAACAGGTTCGAAGTAACATGTCATTACTTTCTTTCTGACACCAAAAGAACGTGATTCATCACATAAGATTCTTTTTATCTTCTAAACTGCAGCTTTTGCTTAGCTTATTCTTCTCTTGCAATGGCAAACTACTGAACGTAACACTTGCCTAGTACATCAACAGCAGCTGAAAAATGCTGGTGTTGACTGCAACGTCCCGTAAGGGATACGCAACAAAAAATTCTTCTCTTAATATCTGTCATGCATATCCCCTCTGTGTTGTGGTTGCCTCGAACTATTTGAATTAATTGCATCCGGTAAACATTTTACTTTCTGTTGTTATACATGCAGATTTGAAAGTATTTGTTTCATTGGTATACTCAATGTTTGTACCATATTTGTAATTTGCAAACAAAAATGTATTTTATTTACGTTCGCTCTTTTTGATCTCAAATACATTTTGAGTCTAAAGCATAGTCTATTCATGTGCTATTAATACTAGTACACTGAACCGAATAATGCCTGTGGATTACCTGTTCCATCAGGCAAACCCACCCCGACTTCAGAGGTATTTGTAATTTACATCCCAAAGTCAAGGACGAAAGGTCAACATGTTAGTCCAACTAACCGGTGTGGAGGTTGAACCCATTACTTCAGCATAAGCACACTTGCTGTTTAAGAACGCGCGCTCTTGTCCATTCGACCAATCTGCAGACGCTCGGTACATGTATGCCAGGGAAGAAAGAAATAACCGACCGACCTCATTCGTAGATACCGTTATGAAAAGTGTTGCTCTGGCAATATGGTTATCATGAGTTAGTTACTATACAACCAGGCATAACACATTCTGGATTGGCGTTAGTTAACATTCAGACATCAAAGTAATCAAAATAATGATACAATTAGCGGTAATACAACTTAGCATATTCCCAATGTGTATTCTTTTCTCAGAGAACGAATATTTTACAATTTACGATATTACTACACGATTTACCCAAATAAGAATAATTATTTCATTAAGGATTATTAATGAATGTGACATTGGCAAAACAACAAAACAAAAAAATATAACCGAAACTCTGAGGTAATTGGTCGAACTTCGTTTCTGAATAATTCACTCATTTTTTGGTGAATTCGAGGTGTATAAAACTAGAAGTTTCATGCTTATAATTTCAGTTCAGCTGCAACTGCCCACAGTAAGAGTTCTTACAGGTAGCTTGCTCCGGTAAGTCATACACTATTTACTGTTTTCTAGTTATATAACCAGCCTGCAATGCTCTGCTTACAAATAAACTGGTGATCAGTTCTCCTTTGCAATTGGCGAAGAGCATGTACACTGCTACTTCCGGTTGCTCAAGGCTCGTTTAGCTTTTAGTATTGATTGGCACCTTGCGTCTTGACAGACGATAGTTTGTAAAATGGAGTTATACCTCTTCATAACACAAAGTCTTGGCTGAATTTACCATAGTGAAAGGAAATGCTACCTAAAGGCTAAATGTCATGGCAGGTCGGACCAGTGCCTTCTAGTGCCTTCAATAAACTGTCAAACATCTGGAAGTCAAAGACACTCAGCAAACACACAAAACTTAAAATCTTTAACTCTTGTGTGATTCCAGTGTTAACTTATGGATGTGAAAGTTGGAAATCAACGGTAGCTTTAGATAAAAAATTAGACAATTTTTAGAACAAATGTCTTAGAAGACTTCTAAACATCCATTGGACAGACTTCAGAACCAATTCGCAAATAAGACAAGAGACTAAGCAAGATACAGTATCCAATTTCATAAGAAGACGCCGTTGGAACTACATCGGCCATGTACTCAGAATGGACAAGTCAAGACTCCCCTACCAAGCCCTCATATGGTCACCAGTAGGGAAAAGAAAACGGGGAAGACCAAGAGAGGCCCTGCGTAGAACCATCATCAGAGAAGGCTCATTCAATGGCCAAGTAGATATCCAAAAGATCTACAACAGGTAGCAGCGAACCGCCAGGCATGGAGAGACAGGACTTCTGCCCTATGCGCCGCCTTAGGCTCAAGAGGAAAGACTAACTAAAACTAAGGTCGGACCAGGCCCTAAGTCTTGGTCGGCAACTGGTCTAGGATGGAAGCTCCGACAGGCGGACAGTTAGTGTATTGTTTGCTAATCCGGCAGCTTCTGCAGCTTGTCTTGTTCCAGATGTATTGGTGTTACATTTCCTCTGGAGTGAACTAGGCAGGCCGAGAGACAACACATGATATCTAAATTCAGCCCATCTTTTAGTATTAGCTTCTTCGTATCTTCGGTCAGCCCGCTTTAATTTAAATTTCAAAATTTCATATTCCAAAAGTCTCTGACTGTTTGTTATTGTGTCATTTTCCCAACTTATCGCTTCGTTATGATTACTATTATTATTATTAAAAATATCATCTTCTTTATGATTACTATTATTATTATTATTATTATTATTATTATTATTATTATTATTATTATTACTTTGTATTGTTTTAAAATAATATTATAAATAATTTGTCACTGACACATTGCTTGTCATTGTCTTTCTGCAGTAATTACAGTTTTGGCGTGTATTTATGAATGCAATTCAATCATTGGCACCTTTCCGTCTTGACAGACGATAGTTTGGTACATTGTGCTTCAAAAAGGCTTAATAACTACGATCCATGGCGGTGGCGAGTGTGGCTGGTAAAGCCAATTCTTGCTGCAAATGTTTGCCCACAGTAGGTGCATGTGAAAACATGGTCATTTCCACCATTTTGCACCATCTTACGTCTCTCTCGCTCTGTGTGTGCTTTATCTGCAATAATTTTCTCCTTTGTCTTTATTCCATTTCTGATAGTTGCCCTCCATGCAACACGTTCAGCGGCGACGTGCTCCCAATGTGCATTATCAATGCCTGTATCAATCATGTCCCGCTTACACACATCTTTGTATCGTAATAGAGGATGACCATGAGATCTCCTACCCGTCTGTAATTCACCAAAAAAGATGTCCTTTGGTATTCTACCATCATCCATCCTCCTAACGTGTCCTATCCATCTAAGTCTACGAAGACTGAGCATGGAATCACCGTCACACAACCTGATCTTTCCATTACTTCAGTATTTGTGAGTTTGTCTTGCCACTTAATACCAAGTATTATTCGCAGACACCGCATATGAAAGCTGTTTAAACGTTTCTCTTGGCGTGAGTAAGTTGTCCAGGTTTCACTGCCATAAAGAAGAGTACTAAGGACACAGGCTTGGTAGACGAGGACTTTTGTTTTGGCAGTAAGCTTCCTGTTCTCCCAGACTCTTTTTGCTAACATGTTCATTGTTGTTGCTGCCTTGCCAATCCTGGTGTTGATTTCCTGATCGAGGGATAATTTGCTATTTACCTCTGATCCTAGATATGTAAAATGGTCTACTATCTCCAGTTCGGCGTCGTCAATAAAGATTGATGGTACACCATGTGCTCCTTGTGACATAATCTGTGTCTTCTTTTTGTTAATTGTTAAACCAAATTCAGAACATTGGAGAATGCAGATAGTAGATGTTGTAATTCTTCCTCAGAGTGGGTCGTAATCGCAGCATCATCCGCAAAAAGCAACTCTCTGATTAGTACCCTGCTAATTTTGGTCTTGGCCTTCAATCTCTGAGCATTATAGAGGCGACCATCTGAGCGTGAGTGAATGTATATACCGTCATCCTGATCACGAAAGGCATATTTCAGTAGAAGTGAAAAGTATATCCCAAAGAGGGTGGGGGATAGTACACAACCTTGCTTAACTCCACTCTTGATTTCAAACTCTTCTGAAGTTGAGCCATCAAACTTGATTATACCCTTCATGCCTGTGTGGAACGATTCCACAATGGACAGAAGAGTTGGTGGGCAGCCAATCTTCTTTAGTGCTTTGAACAGACCCTCACGACTGACCAAATCGAATGCCTTTGTGAGGTCGATGAAGGCAATAAACAGTGGCTGATTTTGTTCCCGGCATTTTTCTTGCATCTGTCGCAATGAGAATATCATATCAATGGTAGACCGGTTCTGACGGAAGCCGCACTGTGATTCGGGGTAGACTTGATCTCCCAGGACTTGAAGTCTGCGCATGACAATTCTGGCAAATACTTTCCCAACAATACACAGAAGTGAGATACCCCTATAGTTGTTACAGTCGCTCCGATCTCCCTTGTTCTTGTACAGCGTTATGATGTTTGAATCTTTGAAATGCTGTGGGACTTGTCCTTCTCGCCAGCATAGCTCTATTAGCTGGTGGATCTGTAGAGCGAGTGTGTCTTGCCCACTCCTGATTACCTCTATTGGAATCCCATCCTTACCTGGAGCCTTGCCAGATGCAAGCTCATTTATAGCACACTTAACTTCTGTTATAGTGGGAAGTGTGTCCAGGTGGTCAAGAGTTGGCAGGGCCTCTATGGCGTTGAGGGCATCATCCACTAGCTTGGTCTCACTTGAGTAAAGCTCTAAATAGTGCTCGACCCATCTATCCATCTGCTGTTTCTTAACAGTGATGATTTCTCCAGTCAAGGTTTTCAGCGGTGCACTTCTTTTGATCATTGGACCACAGGCTTTCTTTATCCCTTCATACATGCTTCTGATGGTTCCCTTATCACTTGCGATTTGAATGGACTCACATAACTTGATCCAATAGTCATTAGCACACTGCCTGGCAGCCTTTTGTACATCCTTCCTCGCTTGCTTCAGCTCACTCAGAGTGTTACGCGTTGGTCTTTCCTTGTTTCTTAAGAGAGCTATCTTCTTTTTATCAATCAAGGGCTGCAGTATCTGGCTGTTTGCCGCAAACCAGTCCTGCCTCTTATGATCCACAGTGCCGTAATCCCCTACCGCTGTTTTATAGATAGTTTCCTTACGTTTACTCCATTTATCATTTACTATACAACTTTCTGATGTATCATTGAAAGCGTCTTCAAGTTGCTGTTGAAATTCAAAGCACTTTCCAGGATCGTGAGTGTTAGTAATATTAATCCTGGGGCTAGACTTGTGTTTAGCTGTGTAGATTCTCTTTGGTCTCAGTCTAACACTTGCAACAACCAAAGAATGATCCGTATCACAGTCAGCACTGTGGTAACTTCGAGTTAATGATGTATGGTTCAGATGTTGTCTCCGTGTGATAATGAAGTCCAGCTGATGCCAATGGCTGGATCTTGGATGTTTCCATGTGACCTTATGCATCTCTTTTGTTTTAAAAAAGGAGTTTGTAATACATAGGTCATTTCTAGCGCAATGCTCCAGCAGCCTTTGCCCATTATCATTCATGCGACCGATGTTGTATTTTCCAAGGCACACTGGCCATGAACTAGAGTCCTTGCCCACACGAGCATTGAAATCACCGAGCATATAAATGTAGTCGGATTTTGGAACTGCCTTGATCGCAGAGTCTAGCTGCTCATAGAACGTATACTTCACATCATCAGAGGAAGCGAGTGTCGGTGCATATGCAGTGAGAATGGTGGCAAATCCACAAGAGGTTGCCAAGCGCAGTGATAATAATCTTTCATTACCTCCAGCTGGGATATCAATCATTCCCAGTAGCGAATTCTTCACTGCAAAGCCCACACCATGTTGCCTTTTTTCTGCCTGCCCTCTTCCCTTCCAAAAAAAGGTGTAATTGTTTTCCCTGAGTGACCCTTCCTCAGCGAGGCGAGTCTCCTGTAGACCAGCAATATCAATGTTAAGACGATTGAGTTCAGCATCAATCACAGTCGTTTTTCTCACATCGTCAATATTTGTCAAGTCAGTGGAAAATCCTGGACACATGGTTCTCACGTTCCAGGTTGCAAGCCGTAGCTTGAGGTTTCTATTCTTTTTATTAGTACCTGGTGCATTGGTTTTACAGCCTGCGATGCAGATTTTGTCCTAGCCCCAAGCACCCATTGAAGCAGGCAGGCTGTGGCGGATCAGCACCCAATTGGCTGGGGGCTGCCCAGCTTGAGGCGGGCGGTAGCTGTTCAGTGACACCTGTAAGTGTCTCCCACCGTCAGAGGCAACGCGTGGCGCCCCATGTCTACGCCAACTGACAAGGACTTATAACCCGTAACAGTTGCCTCTCGCTTTGATTCCGAGACCGGTTAAGACCAGGGATGGAGTTATTGCCTCTCCATAGCACAAAGCCTGGGCTAAAATAAAGAAACCATGTGTTGCCCATGCAGCATGATCCTTCTCTCGGCCTGCCTAGTTCACTCCAGAGGAAGGTTGACACCTATAATCTGGAACAAGACAAGCTGCAGAAGCTGCCGGATCAGCAAAGCAATGTTCTAACTGTCCGCATGTCGGAGCTTCGATCCTAGACCAGCTGCCAACCAAGGCTTAGGGCCTGGTCTGCCCTGCCATGACTTATTTTGTCTTTGGGTTGCATTTCCTCGCACCAGGATAAGGCTAGTACCCTCTCAATTGCGCTCTTCCGCCCGAAGCCGTTGGCACAATGTGGGGTGTCGGGTTTGGTAAGCGCCGCCCAACATTCGGCGCTGACAGAAAGCAATTCAATCATAAGCACAATAATGGATGAGTTATTATACAAGATTTATGCAAACATCAATAAACCAAGTGCCGTATCCAATACACAGAAGGCTAGCAAAGATGGATTTTCACCAGTTTATCCTTCTTCTTCTTCTTCTTCTTCTTCTTCTTCTTCTTTCTTCTTCTTCTTCTTCTTCTTCTTCTTCTTCTTCTTCTTCTTCTTCTTCTCTTCTTTCTCTTCTTCTTCTTCTTCTTCTTCTTTCTTCTTCTTCTTCTTCTTCTTCTTCATCTTCTTCTTCTTCTTCTTCTTCTTCTTCTTCTTCTTTCTTCTTCTTCTTCTTCTTCTTCTTCTTCTTCTTCTTCTTCTTCTTCTTCTTCTTCTTCTTCTTCTTCTTCTTCTTCTTCTTCTTCTTCTTCTTCTTCTTCTTCTTTTCTTCTTCTTCTTTCCTCTTCTTCTTCTTCTTCTTCTTTCTTCTTCCTCTTCTTCTTCTTCTTCTTCCTCTTCTTCTTCTTCTTCTTCTTCCTCTTCTTCTTCTTCTTCTTCTTCCTCTTCTTCTTCTTCTTCCTCTTCTTCTTCTTCTTCTTCTTCTTCTTCTTCTTCTTCTTCTTCTTCTTCTTCTTCTTCTTCTTTCTTCTTCTTCTTCTTCTTCTTCTTCTTCTTCTTCTTCTTCTTCTTCTTCTTCTTCTTCTTCTTCTTCTTCTTCTTCTTCTTCTTCTTCTTCTTCTTCCTCTTCTTCTTCTTCTTCTTCTTCTTCTTCTTCTTCTTCTTTCTTCTTCTTTCTTCTTCTTCTCTTCTTCTTCTTCTTCTTCTTCTCTTCTCTTCTTCTTCTTCTTCTTCTTCTTTCTTCTTCTTCTTCTTCTTCTTCTTCTTTTCTTCTTCTTCTTCTTCTTCTTCGCCTTCTCTCTTGTTCCATCTTCTTCTTCTTCTTCTTCTTCTTCTTCTTCTTCTTCTTCTTCTTCTTCTTCTTCTTCTTCTTCTTCTTCTTCTTCTTTCTTCC